>CM031617.1:71741865-71789365 GCA_018398815.1 Conus ventricosus | reverse complement strand
TCTCTTTCGCTCGCTTTTCGATGCATTTCATTCTCTTTCTAGGTGGCGTTGGTGGGAGGGAATGTGGTGGGTGAAAGAGTGTAGGGGTGGGGGGCAGGGTGCGTGGTGAGGAGGTGATGAGGGATGTTCACGGTGAACATGCAGTGTGCGCTGGCAGCGTTACCAACTTCTCTTTTTTTTCTTTTTCTTTTTCCCTGAAGATTCATTGGCAACTGACAAACTTTATGGCAGAATTTTTTTCCTTTTCTGTCTGTATGTCTGTCTGTCTGTCTGTCTGTCTGTCTGTCTTCTCTCCTCTCTCTCTCTCTCTCTCTCTCTCTCTCTCTCTCTCTCTCTCTCTCTCTCTCTCTCCATCATTGTCATCACCACCTCCACCATCATCATCATCATCATCATCATCATCATCATCATCATCATCATCATCATCATCATCATCATCATCATCATCATCATCCAGAGGTGGTCACCATCAACCATAACACTTAAGAGAATTGAAAGAGATAACATTTGGTTGTGTTGATGAAGTTCGTTTGTTCGTGTAAAGACAAGAAATGCAGAGCACGGAATTCCGTTCAAGACAAGTCTTTCTCTGTACTCGACACCTTCCAACTCCAGTTCAACTCGGCCACTACAAGAACACTGAAGAAGGCAAATTCAGAGCAAACGAATTCTGTTCAGAAGTTCAGCCTTCTTCCTTTACCATGACATCTTCCAAATAAAGTTCGACACGGACATTACAAGAACACAGAAGACGATAAAAACTCAGAGCAATGAATTCCGTTCAGGAAGCGCCGACCTGTCCTCTTTACCCTGATGTTCTGCCACTTAGGTTCAAACACGGACACTACAGGAAAAGTGAAGGCAACAAATTCAGAGCCCCCGAATTTCTTTGCGAGGAGTAACCCCATAATTCTCCCAGAAAAGTTCAACGCGGACACTGCAAGAAAACTGAAGTGCCTTGCATTATCAGACGAGCCAGCGAAGTTGTATTGGATGTGAAGCTGATGTTGGTGGCGATTGATTAACGTAGAATAAACGTTTTGTTCCAAGTGCTCTTCGGTCATTTTCTCTTTGTGGTGTTTTTACGTGAATGTCGGAGGACAGAAGATGGGGGGGAGGGGGGGGGGGGGGGGGGGGGGGGGGCAAGGGCTTGGTAGGGGATCGTGCCCCTGCTTCAGGAATGGTTCCATGCAAAGCCGTTGGTTTTTTTTTTTTTTTAACCACAGTCCTCTGCACGTGTATGGTGTGACAACAAAACATTTCTCTCTCTGTCTCTCTCTCTCTCTCTCTCCTCTCCTCTCTCTCTCTCTCTCTCTCTCTCTCTCTCTCTCTCTCTCTCTCTCTCTCTCTCTCTCTCTCTCTCTCTCTGCTTTGCTTAAAAGATCCAAACTGGTTGAACATTCTGCTTCTATCACGATCACTATTCTGTTCAGTGGGAGAAATAGAAACAGAAAGAGGGAAAATGAAAGAGAGAGAGAGAGAGAGAGAGAGAGATGAGAGAGAGAGAGAGAGGAGAGAGAGAGAGAGAGCATTTTACTTACCTCTCATCGGATACATTCACATTAAATGGTTTTTATTTAATTAAAAGATAAAAACATTTTACTACTGACATTCGTTGAGAGATAATGAACTTTTTTTCGCTTACAACAACAATTATGTCCCGTGATTTAATTTCAAGAACCGTATTTTTTCGAAATAATAAAGACAACTCGGCACCCTGAAATCCAGACATCTCTGTACCTTGAAACTCAGGCATCATTGTACCCTGAAATCAGACATCTCTGTACCCTGAAATCCAGACATCTCTGTACCCTGAAATCCAGACATCTCGGTACCCTGAAATCCAGACATCTGTGTACCCTGAAATCCAGACATCTGTGTACCCTGAAATTCCGACATCTCTGTACCCTGAAATTCCGACATCTGTGTACCCTGAAATTCCGACATATGTGTACCCTAAAATCCAGACATCTCTGTACCCTGAAATCCAGACATCTCTGTACCCTGAATCCAGACAACTCGGCACCCTGAAATCCAGACATCTCTGTACCCTGAAATCCAGACATCTCTGTACCCTGAAATCCAGATATCTCTGTACCCTGAAATCCAGACATCTCTGTACCCTGAAACTCAGTCATCTCTGTACCCTGAAATTCACTGTGTGCCTTCCAAGAAGCACAGACAGATTGATGAGACGCACTGCAATAAATATAAATCAGGTCGGCGAGACAGTGCCGGGTGTTCGTGGCACGGCGTGTATCTGGTACAGATCACCCGTTGTCCATGTCTTCGTTTTTGTTTTAGAGTGATCTCTCCTTGGGGTTTTTGTGAGGCGGAAATGAGGTACAAGCCACCTATTTCCGCTCATTAGAGTGGTCTCTCTTCGTGGTCTTCAAATGAGGTACAAGCCACCTATTTCCGCTCATTAGAGTGGTCTCTCTTCGTGGTCTTTTTCCTTTTTATACTTTTATACTTGATGCTTCGTTCCACCTATTTCCGCTCATTAGAGTGGTCTCTCTTCGTGGTCTTCAAATGAGGTACAAGCCACCTATTTCCGCTCTTTAGAGTGATCTCCCTTCGAGGTCTTCAAATGAGGTACAAGCCACCTATTTCCGCTCATTAGAGTGGTCTCCCTTCGTGCTCTTTTTCCTTTTTATACTTTTATACTTGATGCTTCGTACCACCTATTTCCGCTCATTAGACTGATCTCTCTTCGTGGTCTTTTTCCTTTTTATACTTTTATACTTGATGCTTCCTACGATGTTTCCTTGTTTTGTTTACTTCTTTATCAAGGGACAAAATTGCGTCATTTTTGGACAGCACATGCTTGGACATTTCTTGGAAGGCAATGATTTGGGGGTGGGTGTGTTCATCCCCCTCCCCCAGTATTTTTGGGTTTCCTTTTTGTTTTTTGGTGTGTGTGTGTGTGTGTGTGTGTGTGTGTGTGTGTGTGTGTGTGTGTGTGTGTGTGTGTGTGTGTGTGTGTGTGTGTGTCTGCTTTGTTTTTGTGTTTTGTTTTTTGTATATGTTTTGTCCCTTTGAAAAGGAATAGAATCGAGAGGGCAGAGCGAAAGGTACTAATGCAGGGTGTTGGTGGGGAGTGAGGAGTCAACCAGTATGTCTAACACTCACAATCAAAGTGAAATCTGAATGCATTGTTGACTCCTGGCTAGCCAGCCCAACGCCCCGTGGGTCGCTCAGCACCAGTGCCGTCATGAACAAATGGAACATCACTGAACACTCCTCTCCTCTCTCTCTCTCTCTCTCTCTCTCTCTTCTCTCTCTCTCTCTCTCCTCTCTCTCTCTCTCCTCTCTCTCTCTCTCTCTCCTCTCTCTGTGTGTGTGTGTGTGTGTGTGTGTGTGTGTGTGTGTGTGTGTGCGCGTGTGCGTATGTGTGTGTGTGTGTGTGTGTGTGTGTGTGTGTGTGTGTGTGTGTGTGTGTGTGTGTGTGTGTGTGTGTGTGTAATTGCGTGCGTACGCGCGTGTGTGTGTGTGCCTGTCGGTGCGCGCGCGCGCGTTTGTAACGTTCTGCTTCATGTATATACTTTCTATTCCCTGGCTGTGCTGGTTCTTTACACGTGTTCGGTTTTCTTTCCAAGGTGCTTGAAGATGTCAGTCTGCAATGGGTGTGTCATTCGTATCTGTGCATGCCAGTATCTACCTCTCCTAACTGTTGTGACTTCGTTGAATGACATGTATCCCCATGAATTTGTTTTTTCTGCGATAAATCCTTTGTGTTGGTGTTTAAAACGATCGTGTCAATGGCGTTCAGTGTTGTGTGAAACAAGGCAGCTGTATCCCTTTTGCTGACCATTTCCTGCCCATTGGAAAAGTAGCGATGTGAGGTGTCGTTGTCCAGAGGGCCCAGTGTGTGCCGAAGTCATGAAGCTTTAGCCAGAAATCGTTTTCCCACACTGAATGGAGGTGTGACAAACGCGTAGGCCTCTTCGCTGGGTGTTTGCTCCATAGCTTGTTCCCCCTTTACCAGGTTTGTGCTTTACTGTGAAATCTCAAGAGATTACAAAAAAAGACACAAGAAGAAGAAGAGACACGGACAAACCTTCAAGCAGAGAGAGAGAGAGAGAGAGAGAGAGAGAGAGAGAGAGAGAGAGAGAGAGAGAGAGAGAGAGAGAGAGCACAAACTCAAACTCAAATTGCTTAATTGCAAAGGCCACCGACCTATCTGCATTGAGGTCAAAAACAAAAGTAGAACACACACGCGCTCGGCGCATATACTGAAAATGATGAAAGAAAATATTTGCATGACAAAAAGTAGTGTTCTTCGTGAAATTACTCTGGCATTTTGTGTTAACTGACAGCTGTTCTTCTCTTAGTGTCAGTGCTTTGGTACAATTCTCTTTTCATTTCGCAGTAAAAGAAGCAGCGATACTTGAAGAACATTTCTAGTATGAGGCAAAATATATTTATCTCTTAAATCTTTATAGGAGAGAGGAGAGAGAGAGAGAGAGAGAGAGAGAGAGAGAGAGAGAGAGAGAGAGAGAGATGAGAGAGAGAGAGAGAGAGAGAGAGAGAGAGAGAGTCCCTACTCCAAATTTCAAAAGGGCGCTTGTCATTCGACAGCCGTTTTACAGTATGGCCGAAAACATGTACAGAAACCAGAACCTTGGCACACAAACGACAAACTGGAGGAACCTGCTGAACTGGTCTGTGTGACGTCCAGTGACTCTCCATGGAGAAACCTGCTGAACTGGTCTGTGTGACGTCCAGTGACTCTCCATGGAGAAACCTGCTGAACTGGTCTGTGTGACGTCTAGTGACTCTCCATGGAGAAAACCTGCTGAACTGGTCTCCTGGGCGACGTCCAATGACTCTCCATGGAGAAACCTGCTGAACTGGTCTGTGCGACGTCCAATGACTCTCCATGGAGAAACCTGCTGAACTGGTCTGTGCGACGTCCAATGACTCTCCATGGAGAAACCTGCTGAACTGGTCTGTGCGACGTCCAGTGACTCTCCATGGAGAAACCTGCTGAACTGGTCTGTACGACGTCCAGTGACTCTCCATGGAGAAACCTGCTGAACTGGTCTGTACGACGTCCAGTGACTCTCCATGGAGGTCAGGGAGGGAAGAGAAGACGACAAGTGAACGCTTGACCACTGATGAGCCTAGCAGCAAGTCGAGGATTAAGAGCAGGAGAGTGGATGTCATGGGATAAGCGCTGCCTGGGATAAGCGCTGCCTGGGGTAAGCGCTGCCTGGGGTAAGCGCTGCCTGGGGTAAGCGCTGCCTGGGATAAGCGCTGCCTGGGATAAGCGCTGCCTGGGATAAGCGCTCCATGTAGCGTTGGTCGTCACAAGGAATCGTAGCAATGTTTGGTGCTGAAAAAGGTGCGGGAAATGGCATTTTTCTGATTTTCCCCTTCCGATAGAAATCTGTAAAGCGATGAATCGGTGCTATTTCGTGCACGATCTTGTTTCGCGACATGCTCTTGTTTTTGTAAAATGCGTTTTTGGTTTCCCGTCAATCAACGGCGCTGTCAGCAGGCACGTAAACAGAGTCAGGGGTGTTGTCATTCCACAATGCGACAACTAGCTCCATTCAAAAACCCCCTGTTGTCAGTGCACGGTACACAATGGAGCCAGTTGGGGCTGAACCGCCTTCACCGCAAAGCGGACATGACCCAGATGATCTTAGGCACCGACGGTAGGAGGAAGTCACTGGGCAAATGAGTAGGTCAGCATTGAAAGTCGTAGCCACGAGACCCTTCTTCAATTCTTAATCGCTTTTAACACAACTGCTTCACCGCCCCAATGCTATAGTCATCAGCTCCATTCTATATAACATTGCTTCACTGCTCCAGTGCGATAGTCATCAATCCCATCCTATACACCTGCGTCACCGCCCTAGTGCTTAGTCATCAACTCCTTCCTATACACACTGCGTCACCGCTCCAATGCTATAGTCATCAGCTCCATTCTTCTACAATGCTTCACCGCTCCAATGCTATAGTCATCAACTCCATTCAAATCTACACTGCTTCACGCTCCAATGCTATGTCATCAACCCCATTTATAAACACACTGCTTCACCGCTAAAATGCTATAGTCCATAGCTCCATCCCATAACACTGCGTAACCGCTCTAATGCTATAGTCATCAACTCCATCCTATACACACCTGCGTCCCCGCTAAAAAGCTATAGTCATAAAGCTCCATTCTTACACACTGCGTCCCCGCTCCAATGCTCATATTCATCAGTCCATTCTATTTAACACTGCTTCATCGTCCAATGCAATAGTCATCATTCCATTCTATATACACACTGCTTCACTGCTAAATTTGCTATAGTCATCAACTCCTTTTAAATATTACAAAATGCTTCCCCCGCTTCAATGCTATAGTCATCAACTCCATCCTATACACCTGCTTCACCGCTCCATGCTATAGTTCACAATCCATTCTATATACGCTCTGCTTCACCGCTCCAATGCTATAGTCATCAACTCCATTCTATATGAACATGCTTCACCGCTCCAATGCCATTGTCATCAGCTCCTTCTATACACCTACTTCAACCGCTTCAATGCCTTTAGTCATCAGCTCCATTCTATATACGCATTGCTTCACTGCTCAATGCTGTAATCATCAATAACATCCTATACACTCTGCTTCAACGCTCCATGCTATAGTCATCACCTCCACCTATACACACTGGTTCACAACTCCATGCTATAGTCATCATCCCCATTCTATACACACTACTTCATCGCTCCAATGCTATAGTCTCAACTCCATTTTTAAAACACACTACTTCATCGCTCCAATGCTATAGTCATCAGCTCCATTCTATACACACTGCGTCACCGTCCAAGCTATAGTCATCAACCATTCTATACACGTACTTCATCGCTCCAATGCTATAGTCATCAACTCCATTCTATACACACTGCGTCACCGCTCCAATGCTATAGTCATCAGCTCCATTTTACACACTACTTCATCGCTCAAACTGCTATAGTCATCAACTCCATTCTTATACGCACTGTTTCACCGCTCCAAAGCTATGGTCATCAACTCCATTCTTATGAACCACAGATTCACCGCCCCAAATCCCATAGTCATCAGCTCCATTCTATACACACTGCTTCACCGTTCAATGCTTATAGTCATCAGCTCCATTCTATATACGCATGCTTCCTGCTCCATTGTTAATCATCAGCTACATCCTTTTACACTCTGCTTCACCGCTCCAAATGCTATAGTATCCCTCCATCCTTTACACACTGGTTAACTTCTCCAATTTTTAAAGTCATCATCTCCATTCTATACACATTTACTTCATCGCTCCAGTGCTAAGTTATCAGCTCCATTCTATACACACTGCGTCACCGCTCCCAATGCTATTGTAATCAACTCCATTCTATACACGTACTTCATCGCTCCAATGCTATAGTCATCAACTCCATCTTTTACACACTGCGTCACTGCTCCAATGCTCATATTCATCAGCCCCATTTATACACACTACTTCATCGCTCGAATGCTATAGCCATCAATTTCAATTGTATGCACACTGCTTTACCGCCCCAATGATATAGTCTTAAAACTCCATTCTCTAGACAGTGCTTCACCGCTCCAATGCTATAGTCATCAGCTCCATTCTATACACACTGGTCCCTGCTCCAATGCTATAGTCATCAGCTCCATTCTATGCTACTACTTCATCGCTGGAATGCTTAGTCATCAACTCCATTCTATACACACTACATCACCGCTCCAATGCTAATATTTCCATCAACTCCATTCTATACACACTACATCACGCTCCAATGCTATAGTCATTGTCACGACCGCCCCTGAAGGTCCCCCCTGAAAAGGATCGATCTAGATGGGTGTAAAGGGGAGTGATGACCTCACACGCCTCGCAAGAGACCACACAAGAAAGATTACGATACAATACACCATTTATTCACACCAGCACACCATAGTCACAAATAAGCTTTCAAAAAACCCCCCAAAACACAACAACGCACAATCACAAAAAAGCATTCCAACACTCACAACTGCACATGTCACAAACAAGCATTCCCAACGTCATTCCTTTCCTCCTTCATGTGTCCCCCCCCCCCCCCCCACAACCTCTGTCTCTCCAAAGTCCTCCGATCAGGCACCCCCAAACCGGGTCGTTCCTGAATAGAGTTTCAAGGCCGACACCCTAGATACACGCGCACCCCCAAATTTGGCACGACACAGAGTTACCCACACCGGTCACGTGAAAGCAGGAGGTCCGTGGACGGTGGAGAATGGCCCCCGTGGGACAGGGCGTTGTCGCGGAAAGTCCGGACAGGCCGGGGACCATCCAGCCAAGTCCACATGCTCCTCAACCATTTTGGCGCGGCCCCCAAAACAGCGCAAGCAGCGGGTGGAGCCCCCGGGAGGAGAGAAGGAAGGAACGGGAAAAGGAAAGGAGAAAGAAGGGCACACCCCGGTCACGTGCGCTGCAGGAGGTCCGTGGGCGAGTCGTTGTCGCGGAAAGTCCCGGACAGGGCCAGGACCATCAGCAAGGTCCACGTGTTCCTCACTGCGTAGCCCCAACAGCGCGAGCCCCCGGTGACGCCCGGGGGGAAAGAGAAAAAAGAAGGCACTGGAAGTAAAGAAGGGGAAAGAAGGGTACTGGAACCCCGCAGTCAGTAGGGTCTGATATTCGCTGTCTCAATCCTAACAGCCACTCACATGATGGCGAGGGGAGGTGTTTACTAATTAATGACATCGCTCAACACAGACCCGAGCATAACAGTCAAAAAACCAAACGAGGAACGTTCGCTAAAGTCTCCTCACACGAAGCAGGTAAGAGGTTACATTAACAGGCTAAAAAAAACAAAAAATCAATTTATATCTTCATCCTTCCTTCACTCACGTTCAACATTTTCCTTTCTTAGGAACCGAACAAATACAGCAACGCTGCTCTATAACTGCCACACATTTGCAAATAATAATAACTCAAGGGCACAATTACCACCATTTTATAACAACATTTCAAAAGGGACACAATTCTCCAACCACGCATCCAAACGACGAGTCATGCGTACGCACGCTCGCAAACTTTAAAACTCGTTCCCCTTGCACGAAACAAACAAAACGGGGGCGAAGAATGCGAGACCGGAAATTGTGACAGGGGCGGACGAGCGAGACCAAGCAAGTACCAACCCTGAATCGCCAGGTTTCCCCCACCCCCGCCGACTACCGCATCACCAGATGCTCAAAAAGGAGAAAGTTTTTAAAGATATAATTTTGACTGGCCAGGTTAAAGATTGAATTAACCAGAAAAAAGTGGTCTCAAACCCAATATTTCTTTTTTTAAATTTTGAAAACCAAAAGAAATTGCGAAAAGAGAAATTAGCCGGCTAAAAACAGAAAGAAAAAAAACAACAACAAAAAAAACACGAAACTGATGTTTACCAGCTCCCCGTGGGTGACCCAAAGTGGCGGGTCAAGCGACTCTCGCCCTCTGTCCAGTTGAGAGGACAGCAGAGCAGATGCGGAAAAGAGATGACGTGATGTGATGTCCCTCCCCTACGGGCCCGGGACTGTAGGGATGAGGTACCGACCGTACCTTCGACGAAGTGGTGTAGAACCAAAAACAGAGCGGGCGCTCTCAGAGACATCTTCCGCTCGAGTGAAGAGAAAAACTGCACTAACGATGGCAGCCAACATGCCACGCTACGTCACAGTGAGCTACCTCAAGCCTAAGAGGAATGATGCACGTGCGGCAGGTTACAAGACAGGTGAGAGGCCGACAGAGACAGCCTTTTCAAGCGAAGGTACCAGCCACCCGTGAACTGCGGGATGAATTGCACGGGCAGTGGAATTAGAGAGGAGAGAGGAGAAAGTAAACCTAACCTGAGCTGAACGACATTAAGGTGCAAACCCCACTACAAACCACATTAAGGGAGGGAAATACACGACAACAGCAACGACAAAAAAAAAAAATGAATAATTCCGCCACCCTAGAGGGTCAATCGTCGTAGGCCTCGTGACAACTCGTGACAGTCATCAACTCCATTCTATACACACTACTCACCGCCCAATGCTATAGTCATCAACTCCTTTCCCTGTATCAACGCTGGTTCACCGCTCGAATGCTATAGTCATCAACTCCATACTATACACCACTGGTTCACCGCTCCAAATGTTATAGTCATCAGCGCCATTCTAGACACACTGCTTAAACCGCTCCAAATTTGCTATAGTCATCAGCTCCGTTCTATATACACTGCTTCCCCGCTCCAGTGCTATAGTCATCAACTCCTTTCCTATATGCACTGTGTCACCGCTCCAATGCTATAGTCATCAACTCCATTCTATACACACTTTTTCATCACTCCATGCTATAGTCTTTCAACTCCATCGTATACACATTGGTTCAATGCTCCAATGCTATAGTCATCAACTCCATCTAATACACACTGCTTCACCGCTTCGATGCGTTTGTCATCAGCTCCATTCTATACACACTACTTCACCGCTCCAATGCTATAGTCATAACTCCATTCTATATACACTGCTTCACTCCCTCCAATGCTGTGTCATCAACTCCATTGTTACACACTGCGTCACCGCTTAATGCTATAGTCATCAACTCCATCCTAACACACTGCGTCACCGCTCCAATGCATAGTCATCAACTCCATCCTATACACACTGCGTCACCGCTCCAATGCTATAGTCATCAACTCCATTCTATATACACACTACTTCACCGCCCCAAATGTTCATTTCGCCCAGCTCCATTCTATATACAAAACTGCTTCACCGGGCCCCATATGCTATAGTCATCAAACTCCATTCTATATACACATGCTTCACCGCTCCAATGCTATAGTCATCAACTCCATTCTATAACGCACTGCTTAACTGCCCCAATGTATAATCATCAACTACATCCTATACACTCTGCATCACCGCTCCAATGCTATAGTCATCAACTCCATTCTAATACGCACTGTCACTGCTCCAATGCTATAATCATCAGCTCCATCCTATACACACTGCTTCACCGCTCCAGTGCTATAGAAATTTCAACTCCTTTCCTATACACTCTGCTTCACCGTCCAATGCTATAGTCATCATCTCCATTCTATAAAAACACTGCTTCACCGCTCCAATGCTATAGTTCAAACTCATCCTGTGCACACTGCTTCATCGCTCCAATGCTATAGTCATCATCAGCTGTATCCATACACACTGCTTCACCGCTCCAATGCTATAGTCAGCTCCATTCTATACCCCACTACTTCATCGTTCCAAAATGCTATAGTCATCAACCCCATTCTATCACACTATTCAATCGCTCCAATGTATAGTCATCAGCTCCAATTCTATACACACTGCGTCACGTCCAATGCTTAAGTCTCAGCTCCATTCTTATACACACTACCTCATCGTCGAATGCTATAGTCATCAACTCCATTCTATACACACTACTCATCGCTCGAATGCTATAGTCATAAACTCCACCTAAACACACTGCGTCACCACTCCAATGCTATATTCATCAACCCCCTTCTATACACACTACTTCATCACTCCAATGCTATAGTCATCAACTCCATTTTTATACACACTGCTACACCGCTTCGATGCGATAGTCATCAGCTCCATTCTATACACACTACTTCACCGCTCCAATGCTATAGTCTCAACTCCATTCATACACACTACTTCACCACCCCAATGCATAGTCATCAACTCCATTGTAAAACACACTGCTTCACCGCTCCAAGTCTCAAACTGTCACTTTTGGTCCAGACCATGACTTGTGGCCTTTTGCTAAATGATATTGTCACGGCAGCTTCTGGTGTGTAGTGTTTCGTCTGGCAGTATAATGTCTGGCAGTACTAATGTCTGGCAGTTTAATGTCTGGCAGTTCTTATGTCTGGCAGTACTAATGTCTGGCAGTTCTAATGTCTGGCAGTTCTAATGTCTGGCAGTACTAATCGCATGCACGACTCCTGGATTGTTGGATTGTGCCTCCACATAGAGCTTCCCTCAGATAACGCTGCTTTGCTGTTAAGAGAAAAGGCAAGGTGGAGAATACGTCCACAGAGCCCATTAAAACTGAAATTTCCTAGTGTCATCCTATCTTTCCTGCATGTCCTTCAGACAATTCCTGGATGTTAGATGGTCTAGCTACGTGTCGATAGGGAAAAAAGGAATGACAGCTTGACAGCAGAAAGTCTTCAGAGAAAAAGCCCCTCTCAGACAGGTGTCTGAACCCTGAACTCCTGTAAGGGGTCCCGCCTGAACTCCTGTAAGGGGTCCCGCCTGAACTGTTAAGGGGGGCCACCCTGAACTGTAAGGGGGTCCACACATGAACTTCTATAAGGGGGTCCACCCTGACTCCTGTAGGGGTCCAGCCCGAACTGTAAGGGGGTCCAGCCTGAACCCTGTAAGGGGGGGCCAGCCTGAACTGTAAGGGGGTCCAGCCTGAACTGTAATGGGGTCCAGACTGAACCCTGTAAGGGGGTCCGCCTGAACTGTAAGGGGGTCCAGCCTGAACTGTAAGGGGGTCCACCCCGAAAACTCCTGTAAGGGGTCACCCCGAACTCCTGTAAGGGGTCCAGCCTGCCTGAACTGTAAGGGGGTCCAGCCTGAACTGTAAGGGGGTCCACCCTGAACTGTAAGGGGGTCCAGCCTGAACTGTAAGGGGGTCCACACTGACTCCTGTAAGTGGGTCCAGCCTGAACTCCTGTAAGGGGTCCAGCTGAACTGTAAGGGGATTCAGCTGAGCTGTAAGGCGTCCGCCTTTAACTGTAAGGGGGTCCGCCTGAACTGTAAGGGGGTCCAGTCTGAACTGTAAGGGGGTCCACACTGAACTCCTGTAAGGGGGTCCACCCTGAACTCTTGTAAGGGGGTCCAGTTGAACTGTAAGGGGGGGGGGGGCAGCCCGACTCCTGTAAGGGGGTCCACCCTAAACTCCTGTAAAGGGGTCCAGCCTGAACTCCGTAAGGGGATCCGCCTGAACTCCTGTAAAGGGGGTCCAGCCTGACTCCTGTAAGGGGGTTCCAGCCTGAACTCCCGAAGGGGTCCACCCTGAACTCCTGTAAGGGGTCCACCTTGAAGTCCTGTAAGGGGTCCCGCCTGAACTCTGTAAAGGGGTCCAGCCTGAACTCATGTAAGAGGGTCCACCATGAACTCCTGTAAGGGGGTCCAGCCTGAACTCGTAAGGGGATCCAGCCTGAACTCCTGTAAGGGGTCCACCTTTAAGTCCTGTAAGGGGATACAGCCTGAACTCCTGTTTGGGGGTTCGCCTGAACTCCGTAAAGTGGTTTCCGCCTGAACTCCTGTAAGGGGGTCCACCTTTAAGTCATGTAAGGGTCACCTTGAAGTCCTGTAAAAGGGGTCCACCTGAACTCCTGTAAGGGGGTCCCCCCTGACTCCTGTAAGGGTCCAACTTGAACGCCTGTAAGGGGGTCCACCTTGAAGTCCTGTAAGGGGGTCCACCTTGAAGCCGTAAGGGGGTCCACCCTGAACTCCTGTAAGGGCGTCCAGCTTGGGAAATCCTGTAAGGGGGTCCCCGTTGAATTCGTGTAAGGGGGTCCACCTTGAAGTCCTGTAAGGGGTCCACTTTGAAGTCCTGTAAGGGTTAAATCTGAACTCCTGTAAGGGGATCAACCCTGAAGTCCTGTAAGGGGTCCCAAACCCGAACTCCTGTAAGGGGGGCCACCCTGAACTCCTGTAAGGGGTCCACCTGAAGTCCTGTAAGGGGTCCACCCTGAACTCCTGTAAGGGGGTCACATGAATTCGTGTAAGGGGGTCCACCTTGAAGTTTCCCGTAGGGGGTCCAAATTTGAAGTCCCGTAAGGTGTCCAGTCTGAACTCCTGTAAGGGGATCAAATCTGAAGTCCTGTAAGGGGTTTCCCAACTGATCTCCTGTAAGGGGGTCCACCTGAACTCCTGTAAGGGGGGACAACCCTGAAGTCCTGTAAGGGGTCCACCCTGAACTCCTGTAAGGGCGTCCACCTTTAATTCGTGTAAGGGGTCCACCTTGAAGTCCTGTAAGGGGGTCCACTTTTAAGTCCTGTAAGGTGTCCAGTCTGAACCCTGTAAGGGGTCCAACCTGAACTCCTGTAAGGGGGACCAGCCTGAAAAACCCTTTTAAGGGGTCCACCCTGAACTCTGTAAGGGTCCCCCCTGAACTCCTGAAAGGGTTTTCCACCTGAACTCCTGTAAGGGGGCCAACCCGAACTCCCGTAAGGGGTCCACCATGAACTCCTGTAAGGGGTCCAACCTGACCTCCTGTAAGGGGGGGCCAGCCTGAAACCTTGTAAGGGGTCCACCCTGAAATCCTGTAAGGGGTCCCCCTGAACTCCTGAAATGGTGTCCACCCCGAACTCCCGTAAGGGGTCCAACCTGAACTCCTGTAAGGGGTCCACCCTGAATCCTGTAAGGGGTCCAACCCATAGTCCTGTAAGGGGTTCACCCTGAACTCCTGTAAGGGGGTCCACCTGAACTCCTGTAAGGGGGTCCACCCTGAAATCCTGTTAGGGGTCCACCCTGAATCCTGTAAGGGGGCCACCTGAACTCCTGTAAAAGGGGTCCACCGAATCATGTAAGGGGGTCCCGCCCGAACCGTGGGGGGCAGCCGAACTCCTGTAAGGGGGTCCAGCCTGAATTCCTGTAAGGGATCCACCCTGAACTCCCGTAAGGGGGTCCATCCTGAACTCCTTAAGGGGTCCCCCCGAACTCATGTAAGGGGGTCCAGCCTAATCCCGTAAAAGGGTTCACCCTTTAACTCCGTAAGGGGTCCACCCTGAACTACTGTAAGGGGTCCACCCTGATCTCCTGTAAGGGGGTACCACGGTGAACTGTAAAGGGGTCCCCAAGAACTCCTGTAAGGGGTTAACCCTGAAAACCCCGTAAGGGGGGTCCCCCCCTTGAAGTTCTGTAAAGGGGTCCACCTGAAACACCTTAAGGGGGTCCAACCTGAACTACTGTAAGGGGTTCATCCTGAACTCCTGTAAGGGGGTCCAGTCTGAAGTCCTGTAAGGGGGTCCACCTTGAAGTCCTGTAAGGGGTCCTCCTGAACTCCTGTAAGGGGGTCCAGTCTGAAGTCCTGTAAGGGGGTCCACCTTGAAGTCTTGTAAGGGGGACCACCCTGAACTTCTGAAGAGGGTTCAGTCTGATGTCCTGTAAGGGGATCCAGCCTGAACTCCTGTAAGGGGTCCACCCTGAATCCTGTAAGGGATCCAACTTGAACTCCTGTAACGGGTCCCCCTGACCTCCTGTAAGGGGATCCAGCCCGACTCCTGTAAGGGGTCCAGCCTGAACTCTTGTAAGGGGGGGTCCAACCTGAATCCCGTAAGGCGTGACCCTGAACTCCTGTAATGGGTCCACCCGAACTCCGTAAGGGGGTCCACCTTGAAATCCTGTAAAGGGGGCCACCCTGAACTCCGCAAAAGGGGGCCACCCTGAACTCCTGTAAGGGGATCACACCTGAACTCCTGTAAGGGGTTTCCCCTCTGAACTCTGTAAGGGGGCCACTCTGAACTCCTGTAAGGGGTCCACCCTGAACACCCGTAAGGGGTCCACCCTGAACTCCTGTAAGGGGGTCCACCCTGAACTCCTGTAAGGGGGTCCACCTGAACTCCTGTAAGGGGGTCCACCTTGTAAGGGGTCCACCCTAATCCCCGTAAGGGGTCCACCCTGAACTCCTGTAAGGGGGTCCCCCTTGAAGTCCCGTAAGGGGTCTACCCCGAACTCCTGTAGGGGTCCACCTGAACTCCTGTTTTGGGGTCCAACTTGAAGTCCTGTAAGGGGGTCCAGCCTGAACTCCTGTAAGGGGGTTCAGCCTGAACTCCTGTAAGGGGGTCCAGCCTGAACTCCTGTAAGGGGGTCCACCTTGAACCTGTAAGGGTCCACCTGAACTCCTGTATGGGGTCCACCTTGAAGTCCTGTAAAGGGGTCCAAACCTGAACTCTGTAAGGGGGTTCAGCCTGAAGTCCTGTAAGGGGGGCCACCTTGGAAGTCTTGTAAGGGGGACCACCTGAAACTTCTGTAAGAGGGTCAGTCTGAAGTCCTGTAAAGGGGATCCAGCCTGAACTCTTGTAAGGGGTCCACCCTGAACACCTGTAAGGGGTCCACCCTGAAATCTGTAAGGGGGTCCACCTGAACTCCTGTAAGGGGTCCCCCCTGAACTCCTGTAAGGGGGTCCACCTTTTAAGGGGTCCCCCTAAACTCCTGTAAGGGGGGCCACCCGAACTCCTGTAAGGGGGTCCACCTTGAAGTCCCCTAAGGGGTCCACCCCGAACTCCTGTAAGGGGTCCACCTGAACTCCTGTATGGGGTCCTCTTTTAAGTCCTGTAAGGGGGTCCCGCCTGAACTCCTGTAAGGGGGTTCAGCCTGAACTCCTGTAAGGGGGTCAGCTGAACTCCCGTAAGGGGGTCACCTTGAACTCCTGTAAGGGTCCACCCTGAACTCCTGTAAAGGGGGCCACCTTGAAGTCCTGTAAAGGGGTCCAGCCTGGGAAATCCTGTAAGGGGGGCCACCTTTTAAGTCTGTAAAGGGGTCCAGCCTGAACTCCTGTAAGGGGTCCCCTTGAAGTCATGTAAAGGGGTCCAGCCTGAACTCCTGTAAAGGGGGGTTTAGCCCGAACTCCTGTAAGGGGGTCCGCCTGAACTTCTGTTTAAAGGGGGGCCAGCCTGAACTCCTGCAAGGGGGTCCACCTTGAACTCCTGTAAGGGGTCCACCCTGAACTCCTGTAAGGTGTCCACCTGAACTCCGTAAGGGGGTCCCCCTTGAAGTCCCGAAAGGGGTCCACCTGAACTCCCGTAGGGGTCCACCCTAAACTCCTGTAAGGGGGTCCACCCTGAAGTCCTGTAAGGGGTTTTTACCTTGAAGTCCTTTAAGGGGCCAGACGAACTCCTTAACGGGTCCACCTTGAAGTCCTGTAAACGGATCCAGCCTGAAATCCTGCAAGGGGTCCACCTTGAACTCCTGTAAGGGGTCCACCCTGAATCCTTGTAAGGTGTCCACCCTGAACTCCTGTAAGGGGGTCCACCTTGAAGTCCCGTAAGGGGTCCACCCTGAACTCCTGTAAGGGGTCCACCCTGAACTCCTGTAAGGGGGTCCACCTTGAAGTCCTGTAAGGGGGTCCATCCTGAAGTCCTGTAAGGTGTTTTACCTTGAAGTCCTTTAAGGGGTCCAGACTGAGCTCCTATAACGGGTCCACCTTGAAGTCCTGTAAGGGGATCCAGCCTGAACTCCTGTTAGGGGTCCACCCTGAACTCCTGTAAGGGGGTCCAGTCTGAACTCCTGTAAAGGGTCCACCCTGAACTCCTGTAAGGGGGTCCAGTCTGAACTCCTGTAAGGGGGTCCTCCCTGAACTCCTGTAAGAAGGGTCCACCCTGAACTCATGTAAGGGGTTCCAACTTGAAGTCTTGTAAGGAGGTCCAGCCTGAACTTCTGTAAGGGGTCCAGCCTGAACTCCTGTCAGGGGTCCACCCTGAACTCCTGTAAGGGGTCCAACCTGAACTCCTGTAAGGGATCCACCCTGAACTCCTGTAAGGGGTCCACCCTGAACTCCTGTAAGGGGTCTAGCCTGAACTCCTGTAAGGGGGTCCACCTTGAAGTCCTGTAAAGGGGTCCACCCTGAACTCCTGTAAGGGTGTCCACCCTGAACTCCTGTAAGGGGTTCATCCTGAACTCCTGTAAGGGGGTCCAGTCTGAAGTCCTGTAAGGGGGTCCACCTTGAAATCTTGTAAGGGATCCACCCTGAACTCCTGTAAGGGGGTCCACCCTGATCTCCTGTAAGGGGGTTTCACGGTGAACTCCTGTAAAGGGGTCCACCCTGAACTCCTCTAAGGGGTCCACCCTGAACTCCTGTAAGGGGTCCAGCCTGAACTCCTGTAAGGGGGTCCAACTTGAAGTCCTGTAAAGGGGTCCACCCTGAACTCCTGTAAGGGTGTCCACCTTGAAGTCCTGTAAGGGGTCTCCCTGAACTCCTGTAAGGGGTCCAGTCTGAAGTCCTGTAAGGGGGTCCACCTTGAAATCTTGTAAGGGGAACACCCTGAACTTCTGTAAGAGGGTTCAGTCTGAAGTCCTGTAAGGGGATCCAGCCTGAACTCCTGGAAGGGGTCCAGCCTGAACTCCTGTAAGGGGTCCACCCTGAGCTCCTCGAAGGGGGTCCAGACTGAACTCCAGTAAGGGGTCCACCCTGAACTCCTGTAATGGTCCACCCTGACCTCCTGCAAGGGGATCCAGCCTGAACTCCTGTAAGGGGTCCAGCCTGAACTCCTGTAAGGGGGTCCAACCTGAACTCCTGTAGGGCGTCGACCCTGAACTCCTGTAATGGGTCCACCCTGAACTCCTGTAAGGGGTCCACCTTGAAGTCCTGTAAGGGGTTTACCCTGAACTCCTGCAAGGGGGTCCACCCTGAACTCCTGTAAGGGGGTCCAGCCTGAACTCGTAAGGGGATCCACCCTTAACTCCTGTAAGAGGTCCACCCTGAATCTCCTGTAAGGGGTCCACCCTGAACTCCTGTAAGGGGGTCCACCCTGAACTCCTGTAAGGGGGTCCACCCTGAACTCCTGTAAGGGGGTCCACCCTGAACTCCTGTAAGGGGGTCCACCTTGAAGTCCCGTAAGGGGTCCACCCTGAACTCCTGTAAGGGGTCCACCCTGAACTCCTTTAAGGGGGTCCACCTTGAAGTCCCGTAAGGGGTCCACGCTGAACTCCTGTAAGGGGTCCACCCTGAACTCCTGTAAGGGGGTCCACCTTGAAGTCCTGCAAGGGGGTCCACCTTGAACTCCTGTAAGGGGTCCACCCTAAACTCCTGTAAGGGGTCCCACCGTGAACTCCTGTAAGGGTGTCCACCTTGAAGTCCCGTAAGGGGTCCACCTGAACTCCTGTAAGGGGTCCACCCTGAACTCCTGTAAGGGGGGTCCACCTTGAAGTCCCGCAAGGGTCCACCCTTAACTCCTGTAAGGGGTACACCCTGAACTCCTGTAAGGGGTCCAGTCTGAACTCTTGTAAGGGGTCCACCCTGAACTCCTGTAAGGGGTCCAGTCTGAACTCCTGTAAGGGGGTCCACCCTGAACTCCTGTAAGGGGTCCACCCTGAACTCCTGTAAGGGGGTCCACCCTGAAGTCCTGTAAGGGGTCCACGCTGAAGTCCTGTAAGATGTCCACCCTGAACTCCTGTAAGGGGTCCACCCTGTACTCCTGTAAGGGGGTCCAGTCTGAACTATAAGGGGGTCAACCCTGAACTCCTGTAAGGGGTCCAGCCTGAACTCCTGTAAGGGATCACCCTGAACTCCTGTAAGGGGTCCACCCTAAACTCCTGTAAGGGGTCCACCCTGAACTCCTGTAAGGGGGTCCAGTCTGAACTCCTGTAAAGGGTCCACCCTAAACTCCTGTAAGGGGGTCCAGTCTGAACTCCTGTAAGGGGTCCACCCTGAACTCCTGTAAGGGGGTCCTCCCTGAAGTCCTGTAAGGGGTCCACCCTGACCTCCTGTAAGGGGGTCCACCCTGAACTCCTGTAAGGGGTCCACCCTGAAGTCCTGTAAGGGTCCACCCTGAAGTCCTGTAAGGTGTCCAGCCTGAACTCCTGTAAGGGGGTCCACCCTGAACTCCTGTAAGGGGTCCACCCTGAACTCCTGTAAAGGGTCCACCCTGCACTCCTGTAAAGGTTCCACCCTGAACTCCTGTAAGGGGGTTCAGTCTGAACTCCTGTAAGGGGTCCACCCTGAACTCCTGTAAGGGGGTCCACCCTGAAATCCTGTAAAGGGTCCACCCTGAACTCCTGTAAGGGGGTCCACCTGACCTCCTGTAAGGGGTCCACCCTGAAGTCCTGTAATGGGTCCACCCTGAAGTCCTGTAAGGGGTCCACCCTGAAGTCCTGTAAGGGGGTCCAGTCTGAACTCCTGTAAGGGGGTCAACCCTGAACTCCTGTAAAGGGGTCCAGCCTGAACTCCTGTAAGGGATCCACCCTGAACTCCTGTAAGGGGTCCACCCTGACCTCCTGTAAGGGGGTTCCAGCCTCATCCTGGTCATGACTCCTAGATGTCCTGATGCTGTCAGAAATAGTCTCGGTGCTGTCGTTGTAATTCAAACCTGCATCTTATGCATGGCTGGGTGTCTCAAGACCAGGTCGCCTTGTGAATCTTGCCCACAGAGCAACTGAACATCTCTACACAACTTGAACAAGACTAGGTCGCCTTGTGAATCTTGCCCACAGAGCAACTGAACATCTCTACACAACTTGAACAAGACTAGGTCGCCTTGTGATCTTGCCCACAGAGCAACTGAACATCTCTACAGAACTTGAACATGTAGACCTGACCAAATTGACTTGTGCCCCTCCTCGACCAGATCCAGCTGGAACGCTTTTCAACTGCCTCTGCCACTGCCTTCACTGCTCTGTTCTCTTCTTACCAGAAATCGAGAGCTGTTTCAGTCATCTTGGGCAATTGAGTCCACCCCCACCCCCCTCCCTACCCCATCCCCCATCGCCACCCCTTGCCCCTACCTCTATGGCGAGCACTTTCGCTGAGAAGTCGGATTCCCTCCGCCTGTTAGCTAGACTGGCACACTTTTCAGTTTTGTAGATTCTTATTTGGTATGACACAGTGAGTTCAATAAGATTCACTTCTTTCGAGTACCTGAATGAAGTACTGTATCCAGTCTCATGCCACCAGTCCTGTGGTCTCTGGATGGTGATCACAAAACTATGTGCAAACTGAAATACTGACTGAAATTCATAGTCAAGCCATGCCCTGCAACTAAACGACTACTCTAAAACATTTAACACTACAGTACTTCATGTACTTATGAACTCTGCAGATCAAATCAAAAACTGTTAAAGATACGCAAATGAAGACCAATTTTCTTCCACAACGTGCATACAGTTTTATGAACTACCCACATCCCGCCCCCCCCCCCCCCCCCCCCCCTTTTTTTTTTTTTCTTTTGTGAGCTTCCTTTCAACTACATTGAGCTTTGTACTGTCACGTAATGTACCCACACCCCGCCCCCTTTTTTCTTTTGTGAGCTTCCTTTCAACTACATTGAGCTTTGTACTGTCACGTAATGTACCCACACCCCGCCTCCTTTTTTCTTTTGTGAGCTTCCTTCCAATTATATTGAGCTTTGTACTGTCACGTAATGAACCTTTTGTTTTCAAACCCAATTCAAATGTCTGCTTTTGTTGTTGTTATAAGATTCGTGTGTGTGTGTGTGTGTGTGTGTGCGTGCGTGCGTGCGTGCGTGCGTGTGTGTGTGTGCGTGTATGTGTGTGTGCGCGCGCATATAATGTATGTGAGTGGGTTCGTGTGCACGCGTGTCGAGCTGAGTTGAATATACTGGAACACCTTGTAGCTATTCGTCTTTTGCTGTTTTGCTTCATTTACTTTTCTTCCTATCTTCAGTGTCAGTCCGGATACATTTCCCAGAGAACAACAATGGGAAACACCCGTTATCATCACTAGATAGGCGTGTACATATGTAAACTGCTGTCTGTCCATCCAGATCTCTGACCAAAAGTGGATTGAGACGAACAAGCCACCATGAATAACACAACTACCCTGCCACCTAGAACCCCTATGCCTCTGCCCGAGGAGGTAGCAGTGGGGACGGCCATACGGAATACCTATATCTGGGTGCTGGTGGCGGTGGGGTTACCAGGCAACCTGGCCTGTCTGGTCACGGTGCTGTCCATGCAAGTCACCACGGCCACTTTCTACGTTGCACTGCTGGCTGCTGCAGACAGCGTGGCGCTGTTGGTCAAACTGCTGTTCCATCAGCTGCCCACTCACAGCTTGATGACTAAAGGCGCTTGCCTCTTCTATTTCACGCCGTCCTTCTTCAGCTGCTACGCCAACTGGGTCCTGGCCCTCATCTGCTTTGAGCGCTTCTTCGCCGTCTGCTTCCCTCTCCAGAAACAAGTGTACTTCACCAAGAGAAGGGTTTACATCAGTGTCGTCGTTCTAGCCGTGGCTATGGTCGTTTGTTTCAGTCCAACCCCACTGTTTTACCCGGATGCGCGACCCACTGGGAGGAAGTGTGATAAAACGACTGACAAAACCATACAGGAGTTTAAGTCTTCGTTTTTCGACTTCTTTCTCCTCTCTCTCTACTTCTTCATCCCTTTTCTGCTGATAGCAGTGTTCACCACTCTCATCATTGTCGGCCTGCAGCGACATCGACGGGCAAGACAGCGGTTGAATATGACAGTGTCAGGCGGTGGTGCTGCCCGAGATGGAAGTGCAGAGCGTTCTGTCAGCCTCATGTTGCTCGGGGCGGGGCTGGTCTTTCTGATGCTGACGCTGCCCGCCTGTCTGTACCACCTCTTCCTGGAGAAAACATACAACCTCAGAGTGTTGGAGGAGAGCGCCAAGGCCTACCTCTTCTACCAGGTCATCACCATGCTGGGGGACGTCAACCACGCGGTCAACTTCATCGTGTATTTCCTTAGTGCTGTCAAGTTTCGTAGAAGATTTCTGGAGCTGTTGAAGCGCTGTTGTTGCCTGGCTCCCTGTAAAGCTTTGTCCACCCCAGCACTTCGGATGACGCCACTCATTTAACCAATGTCAGCCAGTCCCTGGCCACGAAGACTGCGACAGACTCTACAACACCTGTGTGATGAACACACTGCACAATGTTTTGTTTCAACAAGATATTTCACTGGCCACGCTTGCTTGACAAAATTTACCGTGCATATGTTTTTCCCGAGATGTTTTTTTTTTTTTTTGTTCTTAGCGTTCATAGCGAGACATGTACACCTAGTCAGCTTCTCAGTGTAAGCATCACAGACGTACTTCTGGAATGCAGTGATCTGACGGACAGCCACTGGCGTTCTGGAATGAAATTGAATGTGCCCGGCCATGATACAGCGCTGTGCCCTAAACTACATGATGTTCAGTCCAGTCTTGTGGCGTTCTTTACAATACGCTGGGATGGACGGCTTGGGATGGCTGCATGTTACACGTCAACGACACGCTGACCAGTGACAAGCCGTGAAGTATGATGCGCGTGGTTAAACAGGAACAAGAGGAGCATGTTGTTCGTTTGTTATGTTATTGTACGTGTGGTGATAACGGTGATCGGAGAGGAAGGTGTTGCGGGGAAAGATAGAGGCGATAACGAGGGAGGGTGTCTCTGCAGAGACCTAGCTTGCTGCAGATGTTGAAGTCTTTATTTCACCTGAGAACCAGGTGTCTCAGTGCTGCAGATGTTGAAGTCTTTATTTCACCTGAGAACCAGGTGTCTCAGTCCCAACAGAAGTTGTGTATTGCTATGAACTCAGTCGACTTCTTTGTTGAAATGTATTTGAATCGCGATAATGTTGCTATTGGCAACAACGTTTTTACCACCTGCTAAAAATAATTTTTAATGCTCTCTCTCTCTCTCTCTCTCTCTCTCTCTCCAAATCCATTCAGATTTTGAATTCCAAAGTCGGCTACCGTGATGATGAGCGCATGTAAATGAAGTCACGCTTAAAGTAGACCACAAACAGCAGGGCAAGGGCTTGGAGGAAAGTGGACATGGGTTATGACTGTGCAAAGCCGCTAACATCCCCGTGATCTATCCAGTGGAATCGAAACACTGCCAATCCATACCTCTGTTTGGCATATAACACATCTCTCCTCTCTCTCTCTCTCTCTCTCTCTCTCTCTCTCTCTCTCTCTCTCTCCGTGCCCTGCTCAGTAGTATTAAATGCTCCCAGGCCACTCATTCTGGACAGTCGGCAGACACGCACACTCAGGTTGGTCCCATGACAGGCTGGGCAGTCGGCAGACACGCACACTCAGGTTGGTCCCATGACAGGCTGGACAGTCGGCAGACACGCACACTCAGGTTGGTCCCATGACAGGCTGGACAGTCGGCAGACACGCACACTCAGGTCCCATGACAGGCTGGACAGTCGGCAGACACGCACACTCAGGTTGGTCCCATGACAGGCTGGACAGTCGGCAGACTGTGTGTTTGTGCGTGTGTGCGTGTGTGTGTGTGTGCGCGCGCGCGCGCGCGCGCGCGTGTGTGTGTGTGTGTGTGTGTGTGTGTGTGTGTGTGTGTGTGTGTGTGTGTGTGTGTTTGTGTGTGTGTGTGTAAAACAGATCTTTGGAAAGAACACAACATAAAAACAAAAGGTCAAATTTGTCATGATTTAACACCGATCTGTTTCAAACAGAAAGGATCTCTCTCTCTCTCTCTCTCTCTCTCTCTCTCTCTCTCTCTCTCTCTCTCTCTCTCTCTCTCCCTCCCTCTCTCTCTCTCTCTCTCTCTCTCTCTCTCTCCACACACACACACACACACACACACGCACACACACACGCACGCACGCACGCACGCTCCCACACACACACACACACACACACACACACACACACACACACACACACACACATACACCACACACACACACACACACACACACACACACACACACACACACACACACACACACACACACACTCGTTAATGGCGAATATTGATAAAAAAAATTCATTGCTGAAACTGAATTTGGTAGATTTATTTCCATCACATGATACGCACAAATAGTATGAACAGGAATTATACGCCCACATGTAAATCTGCCACACTTTCTTCATTCGGTTCTTAGGTATTGTATGGGTTTTTATGCTTTTTTTGTCCCGCCCACATGTAAATCTGCCACACTTTGTTCATTCGGTTCTTAGGTATTGTACGGGTTTTTATGCTGTAAATCTGCCACACTTTCTTCATTCGGTTCTTAGGTATTGTATGGGTTTTTATGCTTTTTTTGTCCCATCTTCTGTGCCACCTCTGTGGCATTGCATCCACGCCGCTCATTCCGCCCCCCCCCCCCCCCCCCCCCCTCCACAGCCCGGTCCGGTCTGCCGCAGCCCCGACGCCGGCAATCCACAGGAAGCAATCCATGTCAAGTCGTCAAGAGGCAACCCACCGGAGGAGACACTGCAGTGCTGCCGAGTCACTTTGGTGGTGTTCAGTGGCGCCTGCAACATACGCAGGACACCACCTACTAATCCCCTTCTGACGACAATCATTGCTTTGTCACGGAGCCGGCGTGAGCGAGCTCTCCCTCAGGAGGGCGCTGTTAACGACCAATCTGTCGCCCCTGCCCAATTTGTCGCCCGGCGGCAGATTGGGCCTCAACACCAGGACCAATCTGTCGCCCATTCTAAGTTTTTGAGGGCGACAGATTGGGTCGCACTTCACTGTCCAATCTGTCGCCCCTTGGCCAATTTGTCGCCAACTTACCTTGCTCTCAATAAGTTGATGTTGGGCCACAGTTTCTCTTATTCCCACACTTTCGCTCACTTTAGGAGAAAGTGTGGGGGCTCACTTTCTCTCACTTAAGAAGAAAGTGCGGGATTGAGAGAAAGTGTGGTCCTTCCCCTTTCTCCCATGTGAGAGAAAGTATGAGGACGCCCCCACACTTTCTCCGATTGTGATAGAAAGTGTGGGAAGTGCCCCATATTTTTATTTATTTATTTATTTTCAATTTCGTTATTAGTTTCTTGTCTTTCCCTAACAACAAACTAAGAGCCAAATGATAATAAAATCTGATAAAAAGTGATGGAATGAGACAGGAGTTTATTGTTGTTTTTTCTTTTGAATGGTCACATTGAGAAATCTTCAGAGTGCATAATCAATCAGAAAAATCAAACATGCAAGTGTCAAGTAGTTACATCAACTAGTTATCAAATCCAAATGATATAATTCACGCTGGAAAGTAGGCAAAACACAAAAAATGTTGCTTATGTTATTTTGACAAGTTTATATGGACATGGTATTAAACATTTGCCCTAAACGTTACCTGTCCAATACTCTCCCTATCGAATGGGGTGACCACGAAGTAGTTCAGTTTATTGTAAAATCCAAATGTTCACTACTTAGTCTGAGTATGCTCTAATGGTAATTTTATAATATTCACAACCTAGATAACTACTGGTCAGCGCCAAAACCAGTGGTCAGCTTCATGAAAATTTCACGTTTTCACTATTTCACTGCATATTGGTATGTTATAAACGCTTCTGTACACTTTACAATATAAATGTCCGGTGGTCAACAAGATTGACCAGTGGTCAGTTTTATGTAAAGTTGATATTTTCCTGAGTTCACTCCATATTGATATGTTTAATGCTTTCTTTTTAATGTAGAAGACCAGTGGTCTGCAAGAAAGACTAGTGGTCAGTTTTATGTCAATTTCGTATTTTCACTATCTCATTCTGTATTGATGTGTTATAGGGTGTGTATGCTTCTTAAAACGTAGTATGACTAGTGGTTAGCAACAATGACCAGTGACCAGTTTGGAAAACGTAATTGTTTACTGTTTATTATATGAATATTTCTGTGCTTCTTGCAATTTAGATGACCAGTGGTCAGTAACAAAGACCAGTGATCAGTTTGGTGCCAATTCCATATTTCAAAAGAAATGTTTGACAGACAGAGTGTTGTTGCAGTGGTCAATGACAATGACCAGTGATCAGTTCGATGCCAATTCCATATTTCAAAAGAAATGTTTGACAGACAGAATATTGGTGTGTTATGGGCATTTCTCTGCTCCTTACAACGCAGATGACCAGTAATCAGCAAGAATGACCAGTTTTCATTGTGATGTAAATTCCATCTTTTCTCTATTTGGTTGCATATTATTGTGTGATGAGCTTTTTTTTTTCTACCTTTCATGACGTAGATGAGAATTCTTGACAGGGCTGTACTCTACGCTTACTTTCATAATATATCCCGGTATCAATCAAGTCCGCGAGATACAGACACCTGCAGTGTTAGTCAGGTAATTTGAGCGACGCATCCATTAAGTGGTTAAAACTCAACTGCGTGGTCCCATTCTTCCCAACTGAGCCCGTCGCAAATTCAACTCTGCGTAGGAGCTTAATGTACGAAGAAAAGCGTGTGTGCAACATTTGTGTGACGTTAAATTGATATTGTACTCAGTCTGTGTGTGTCGATGCGTTCATGTGCATATGAGAGTGTGTGTATTTCTTGGGCTGAGTGACGTGTATGTATGTATGTATGTACACGCACTCGTTCGCGCTTGTGTGTGTGTGTGTGTGTGTGTGTGTGTGTGTGTGTGTGTGTGCGTGCGTGCGTGCGTGCGTGCGTGCGTGCGTGCGTGCGTGCGTGCGTGCGTGCGTGTGTGTGTGTGTGTGTGTGTGTGTGCGTGCGTGCGTGCGTGCGTGCGTGCGTGCGTGCGTGCGTGCGTGCGCGCGTGCGTGCGTATATGTCTTTGTTTGTTTCTAAACGTACGTGTGTACATGTATATGCGTTGTAAACATGTGCCTGTGTTCTTGTATGTATGCTAGAGATTCATGACCCCAAATCATGGCACGAAGTGGCGGCACTAATTGCTGACGGTTGAATTAGCTGGATAATTGTCCCCCCACCCCACCCCACCCACAAATTCCTCCACCATCATTCTTTGCTTCCACTTCCTTCCCCCCCCCCCCCCCCCCCCATTCCCCCACCTGGTGGAGTAGCATTCATTGTTTGGTTACCAGCAGTACGCACTTTCATCTGTTCACGTAAAATTCATCCGTTTTTCGTTGACAAAATCTACAACCAGGCTTGTTGACGGCCTACCGTCTGTTTTTGAATGTTTGCTGAACTGTGCGCTCGTCGTCAAAGTGGAAGGCAGAGGAAGTCAAACAGTGGTTGTTGTCAGCTGCCGGCCGACCCCCTTCTACGCAAACTGCAAAGCAAGGCGCGGTCTTACGACGCAATGCTCGTCGCAGATGACAAGAGACAGGACGAGGGCAGAAATACAAAGAAATCAGCAGAAAAAGGCAATGAACATTTGTCCTCGCCATCCGGTTTGTTTTTAACCACCCAGTTCCTTTTACAATGATGGCAGTGTCAGTGACAACGGTAGTGACATTCTTAATCTGAAAGCCACTCTCCCTCTCCTTCAGCGCGACACACACAGTAGTGATGGCCACCCAATCAACATGAGCCAGTATGACGCGGAAAAAAGTGTCTGACATTACCCAGCGAGAAAGGTCTGGAATCGGACACTGGGTTTGAGCACTAAAGTGAAGGCCCGTGTGAAATGGTGTGTGAACATCTAACGCCTGAAACTACCATAGAGATTCCAAGGCGACATGAGATGGCTAATCGAATAAAAGCCCAATTTGGACATTGGTGAAGACGTTGATGGCAGGCAGTCAAACTGTTCATCGGGGGTGCGGCCGGAAATCTCTGTTGGAGACATCATGGCAGGTCTGGAAGACTGGCAAGGAAGATGGACAAATTCCGCGGTATCCTCAAGGATGAGGTTGAAGTGAGTTTGAGCCACACAAAAACTGTCAACGATTCAAAATAATAGCAGCATATCATGATCACAACACTAATTATTGCATTTAAAAAGTGAAGCCGATCGATTTGACATTAACCATCAGTTCATCGGATAGTCAATACTGTTCATAACTTTCGTGATTAGGGTTTCTTTTTGCGATGAGATTTATCTTCTTTTTTTTTCATTTTGAAATTATCGCACTCGTCAGATTTTCCACTTTGTTTTGTAATCCCTATCCCACACAGTGAATGGGCTTTGTAAGTTTGACACGATAAATCATTCATTCATACATTCTTTCATACATTCATTCATACATTCTTTCATACATTCATTCATACATTCATTCATTCATTCCCCACCTGTCCTACCTACCTCATCCCTCTCCCTCTATACATCAAAAAACAACTGAAGTTCTATCGGATTGTGTTATGTTGAAACTTATGCAATATTTGTTTTCGTATAATTCCGTCACTGTAAGATATGTTTCTTCAATATGTGGAATTGTATTTGTCGTTTTTCTGAGGTGTAGAACTGCTCACACTTGTAAAATGCCGTTGAAAAAAACATTGAATATGGTTTTCATTTTCGTCTAATTACATAGGGTGGTCCATGGTCTGTGACTATAGAAATAACACCCCGCCCCCCCCCCCCACCCCCCCACCCCCGTCATTCCCACAACGTTTGCATCAATGTTCATCACCAGCGCCCTCCGACTCCCCATGTCTTCAGGTGGCTTTGAACAATGGTGAACTTCGCGCACATCCTTATGCCCCGATCTTCACACGCACACACACACACACACACAGGCTCCAGCCTGGCGCGAGGTGTGGCCTGACGCTCCCCTATGGTGGGTCGTGGCTGTCCGACAGTGCGTGCACCCAGGGCAGCAGATCCACACCGCCTGCCGGGTCATGAAGGCCTTAGTTGTTTTTATTGTTTTAGTTTTTGTTTTTATGGCACCTCAGTGCCATTCATAAGCAGACCCACCCACCTCCACCCCACCCCCACCCCCAAGGTGGCAGAATCACCACCCGGTTGATGGCGGCTGCTATACGGAAGAAGAAGACACCCTCTCCCCCGGGGTAGGGGAGGGGAGGGAAGGAGGAGGGGGGGGGTTACTTTGTCCAGACAGGAGAGGGACTCGGTTCCTTTTCAGAAGCCGACAGTGGAGGAGGGGGGGGGGGGGGGAGTGGGAGTGAAGGAGAAATCATTGACGGCGAAGAGGGGGTGGGGGGTGGGGGTGGCGGGAGGGATTGTCCCGAAACGCTTTTTTTTTTTTTTCGTTTTGTGAACGTGGCGACAAAGAACTTTGATTCAACATGTCAGATACACTCTCCCTTCAGTTGCTGAGCGGTC
Organism: Conus ventricosus; assembly: GCA_018398815.1. Taxonomy (NCBI): domain Eukaryota; kingdom Metazoa; phylum Mollusca; class Gastropoda; order Neogastropoda; family Conidae; genus Conus; species Conus ventricosus. The sequence goes on along the minus strand of CM031617.1, from coordinate 71,759,739 downwards.
AGAGGGTTTGTTGGAGGGGAGGAAATGGAGGGGTGAAAGAAGAGGGGGAGAGGGGGAGGAGAGGCGGAGGGGGGGGGGGGAGAGGATGCGCCTAATCTGCACACTGTCTACAAAATTTGCTGATAACCGTGGCGATCTTTTTTTCTCATTTTCGTGCCCTAAAAGCACTTCTTAAAGTGTTTTCAGATTTCTTTTCGGCATAATGCTGGTGGTGAAGGCCTTAACTGGAACACACTACTCCCCACTCTCCTGCTTCCCCCTCCTCCCCCCCCCCCCCCCCCCCCCCCCCCCCCAACAAAGAAAAGAAAAGAAAAGAAAAAACTGTCACCACCCATCACCCCATGTGGTCCGCTGTTGGCCCTCTGCGGTAATGATAAGTCAGTGGTACGGGTAATGGTGGTACCGACGTGCTGAAGTACATTATATGTCATTGTTGCCTTGGAACCGTAATCATAGGCACTTAGCCGCTGTTATTTTTGTACGATCATAAATCCATCTGTGTAACCTTCATATCGTTGGCTGTTGCTCAATATAGCGGCTGAATCTCCGCCATGGTTTTTAGCATTGTGATAAGTTTTGCCTTGTTTGCTTGGTAGCAGCGAGTGTGAGCGATGCTCATCTAACCGCAGTGATGAGTTTGCTACTGGTGCAATAGTGCCAGCAAATAAATCATATAAAAGATCGTCTGCTTTGCTTTTGCTTATGTGCTGGTACACCTGTGTGTGTGTGTGTGTGTGTGTGTGTGTGTGTGTGTGTGTGTGTGTGTGTGTGTGTGTGCGTGCGTGCGTGCGTGCGTGCGCATCTGTGTGTATGTGTTCAGCTGCGCGCGTGCGTCCGTTTTGTTTTGTGCTGGTCTGTGCGTGAGAGAGAGAGGGAGTGTGTGTGTGTGTGGGGGGTGGGGGGAGGTGGCAAAGGGGCGTGTGTGCATGCGTGCGTGAGTGCGTGCGTACGTGTGAGTGTGTGTGTGTGTGTGTGTGTGTGTGTGTGTGTGTGTGTGTGTGTGTTGTGTGTGTTGCGTGTGTACGTGTGTTATGTGTGTGTGTGTGTGTGTGTGTGAGTGTGTGTGTGTGTGTGTGTGTGTGTGTGTGTGTTGTGCATGACATCGGTAAGTCCAGCACGGGCAGGTTCATTGAAATACCTAGGTTTGAGTGAACGTGACAGCTGTTTACAACTGCACGATGACAAAAAGCGAGGGTTAACCATAGAACTTCGAAGACTTGCCATGAATGTGTCTTAATAGCTGTTGTTGTTCTTGTTGTTGTTTTCAATTAAGATGAAATACTGCATAGGCTCAGCGATTTGTATACACCGTGTGGGTCTGTATGGAGTGTGATATGCTGTCGTATGATGAAATGGTACAGTTATAGACAATAGTGAAATGGTACAGTTATAGACAATAGTGAATTGGTACAGTTATAGAAAATAGTGAATTGGTACAGTTATAGAAAATAGTGAAATGGTACAGTTATAGAAAATAGCGAATTGGTACAGTTATAGAAAATAACGAATTGGTACAGTTATAGACAATAATGAAATGGATACAGTTATAGACAATAGTGAATTGGTACAGTTATAGACAATAGTGAATTGGTACAGTTACAGAAATAGTGAACTGGTACTGTTACAGAAAATAGTGAACTTGTACAGTTATAGAAAATAGCGAATTGGTACAGTTACAGAAAATAGTGAACTGGTACAGTTATAGAAGATAGTGAATTGGTACAGTTATACAAATAGCGAATTGGTACAGTTATAGAAAATAGCCAATTGCACAGCTACAGACAGTAGCGAATTGGTACAGTTATAGAAATAGCCAATTGGTACAGCTACAGACAATAGCCAATTGGTAACAGTTATAGAAAATAGCCAATTGGTACAGCTACAGACAATAGCCAATTGGTACAGTTATAGAAAATAGCCAATTGGTACAGTTATAGAAAATAGCCAATTGGTACAGCTACAGACAATAGCGAATTGGTACAGTTATAGAAAATAGCCAATTGGTACAGCTACAGACAATAGCGAATTGGTACAGTTATAGAAAATAGCCAATTGGTACAGCTACAGACAATAGCAAATTGGTACAGTTATAGAAAATAGCCAATTGGTACAGCTACAGACAATAGCAAATTGGTACAGTTATAGAAAATAGCCAATTGGTACAGCTACAGACAGTAGCGAATTGGTACAGTTATAGAAAATAGCCAATTGGTACAGCTACAGACAATAGCCAATTGGTACAGTTAGAGAAAATAGCCAATTGGTACAGCTACAGACAATAGCCAATTGGATCTACAGTTAAAGAAAAAAAAAAAACCAATTGGTACAGCTACAGACAATAGCCAATTGGTACAGCTACAGACAATAGCCAATTGGTACAGTTATAGAAAATAACCAATTGGTACAGCTACAGACAATAGCCAATGGGTACAGCTACAGACAATAGCCAATGGGTACAGCTACAGACAATAGCCAATTGGTACAGTTATAGAAAATAGCCAATGGGTACAGTTATAGAAAATAGCCAATTGGTACAGCTACAGACAATAGCCAATTGGTACAGCTACAGACAATAGCCAATGGGTACAGTTATAGAAAATAGCCAATTGGTACAGTTATACAAAATAGCGAATTGGTACAATTATAGAAAATAGCCAATGGGTACAGTTATAGAAAATAGCCAATTGGTACAGCTACAGACAATAGCAAATTGGTACAGCCACAGACAATAGCCAATTGGTACAGCTACAGACAATAGCCAATTGGTACAGCTACAGACAATAGCCAATGGGTACAGCTACAGACAATAGCCAATGGTACAGCTACAGACAATAGCCAATGGGTACAGCTACAGACAACAGCCAATTGGTACAGCTACAGACAATAGCCAATTGGTACAGCTACAGACAATAGCCAATTGGTACAGCTACAGACAACAGCCAATTGGTACAGCTACAGACAACAACCAATTGGTACAGCTACAGACAATAGCCAATTGGTACAGCCACAGACAATAGCCAATGGGTACAGCTACAGACAACAGCCAATGGGTACAGCTACAGACAACAGCCAATTGGTACAGCCACAGACAACAGCCAATGGGTACAGCTACAGACAATGGTACAGCTACAGACAATGGTACAGCTACAGACAATGGTACAGCTACAGACAATGGTACAGCTGCAGTCAGTGTCACACAGTTTTCCATGCTTAACCACCCACTGCCTGGAATTATGAAACCGCTTCCGTATTTTCCGACCCGGAATTACACACGGAATAAACTTTCTTTTCTTTTTGACGTGCTGTCACTTTCCTGTCCGGAGGGGAGTGGGGGGGAGGGGTGTAAGTTTTGATTTAAGTAAATAGTGTGCGTGCGTGCGTGCGTGTGTGTATATGTGTGTGTGCGTGCGTGCGTGCGTGCGTGCGCGTGTGTGTGTGTGTGTGTGTGTGTGCGTGCGTGCGTGCGTGCGTGCGTGCGTGCGTGCGTGCGTGTGTGTGTGTGTGTGTGTGTGTGTGTGTGTGTGTGTGCGTGCGTGCGTGCGTGCGTGCGTGCGTGCGTGTGTGTGTGTGTGTGTGTGTGTGTGTGTGTGTGTGTGTTGTGTGTGTGTGTGTGTGTGTGGTCAGTGTGTGTGTGTCTCTGTGTGTGTGTCTGTGTCTGTGTGTGTCAATCACAGTGACAGTGTTTATTCTAAGTCCTCATAAATACTGCGACATGTGAGCGCAGGCTTACTAGCACACTGTTGAAATTGTCCAATATGCCGATGTCCACAAACTGCAAATTAAGGACCCTCAACGATTTCATTCCGTTTGATAGGAACACTTCCCTGTACACCTAATGTTTGACAGGAACACTTCCCTGTACACCTAATGTTTGTCAGGAACACTTCCTGTAACCTAATGTTTGACGGGAACACTTCCCTGTAACCTAATGTTTGTCAGGAACACCTCCCTGTACACCTAATGTTTGTCAGGAACACTTCCCTGTACACCTAATGTTTGACGGGAACACTTCCCTGTACACCTAATGTTTGTCAGGAACACTTCTCTGTACACCTAATGTTTGACAGGAACACTTCCCTGTACACCTAATGTTTGTCAGGAAACTTCCCTGTACACCTAATGTTTGACGGAAACACTTCCCTGTACACCTAATGTTTGACAGGAACACTTCTCTGTACACCTAATGTTTGACAGAAACACTTCCCTGTACACCTAATGTTTGACAGGAACACCTCCCTGTACACCTAATGTTTGACAGGAACACTTCCCTGTACACCTAATGTTTGACAGGAACACTTCCCTGTACACCTAATGTTTGACAGGAACACCTCACTGTACACCTAATGTTTGACAGGAACACCTCCCTGTACACCAAATGTTTGACAGGAACACCTCCCTGTACACCTAATGTTTGACAGGAAAACCTCCCTGTATACCTAATCAAAAACCAAACATAATCAAGGAGAGGACGGCAAGGTAATATCATCACAAAATACAGACGATAGATCTGTTCCTATTACTATCGGGAGGCCTACACACAGACAATAGATCTGTTCCTGTTACTATCGGCAGGCTTACATACAGACAATAGATCTGTTCCTATTACTATCGGGAGGCCTACAACAGACAATAGATCTGTTTATTACTATCGGGAGGCCTACATACAGACTATAGATCTGTTTATTACTACCGGGAGGCCTACATACAGACAATAGATCTCTTTATTACTATCGGGAGGCCTACATACAGACAACAGATCTGTTTATTACTATCGGGAGGCCTACATACAGACAATAGATCTGTTTATTACTATCCGGAGGCCTACATACAGACGATAGATCTGTTTATTACTATCGGGAGGCCTACATACAGACGATAGATCTGTTTATTACTATCGGAAGGCCTACATACAGACGACAGATCTGTTTATTACTATCGGAAGGCCTACATACAGACAACAGATCTGTTTATTACTATCCGGAGGCCTACATACAGACAATAGATCTGTTTATTACTATCAGGAGGCCTACATACAGACAAAAGACCTGTTTATTACTATCGGGAGGCCTACATACAGACTATAGATCTGTTCCTATTGCTATCGGGAGGCCTACATACAGACAATAGATCTTTTATTACTATCGGGAGGCCTACATACAGACAATAGATCTGTTCCTGTTACTATCGGGAGGCCTACATACAGACAATAAATCTGTTCCATTTACTATCGGGAGGCCTACACACAGACAATAGATCTGTTTATTACTATCGGGAGACCTACATACAGACAATAGATCGGTTTATTACCATCGGGAGGCCTACATACAGACAAAAGATCTTTTTATTACTATCGGGAGACCTACATACAGACAATAGATCTGTTTATCACTATCGGGAGGGCCTACATACAGACAATAGATCTGTTTATCACTATCGGGATGCCTACATACAGACAATAGATCTGTTTATCACTATCGGGAGGCCTACATACAGACAACAGATCTGTTTATCACTATTGGGAGGCCTACATACAGACAACAGATCTGTTTATCACTATCGGGAGGCCTACATACAGACAATAGATCGGTTTATTACCATCGGGAGGCCTACATACAGACAAAAGATCTTTTTATTACTATCGGGAGACCTACATACAGACAATAGATCTGTTTATCACTATCGGGAGGCCTACATACAGACAATAGATCTGTTTATCACTATCGGGATGCCTACATACAGACAATAGATCTGTTTATCACTATCGGGAGGCCTACATACAGACAACAGATCTGTTTATCACTATCGGGAGGCCTACATACAGACAACAGATCTGTTTATCACTATCGGGAGGCCTACATACAGACAACAGATCTGTTTATCACTATCGGGAGGCCTACATACAGACAACAGATCTGTTTATCACTATCGGGAGGCCTACATACAGACAATAGATCTGTTTATTACTATCGGGAGGCCGACATACAGACAATAGATCTCTTTATTACTATCGGGAGGCCTACATACAGACAATAGATCTGTTTATTGCTATCGGGAGGCCTACATACAGACTATAGATCTGTTCCTATTGCTATCGGGAGGCCTACATACAGACAATAGATCTGTTTATTACTATCGGGAGGCCTACATACAGACAATAGATCTGTTCCTGTTACTATCGGGAGGCCTACATACAGACAATAGATCTGTTCCATTTACTATCGGGAGGCCTACATACAGACAACAGATCTGTTTATCACTATCGGGAGGCCTACATACAGACAACAGATCTGTTTATCACTATTGGGAGGCCTACATACAGACAACAGATCTGTTTATCACTATTGGGGGGCCTACATACAGACAATAGATCTGTTTATCACTATCGGGAGGCCTACATACAGACAACAGATCTGTTTATCACTATCGGGAGGCCTACATACAGACAATAGATCTGTTTATTACTATCGGGAGGCCGACATACAGACAATAGATCTCTTTATTACTATCGGGAGGCCTACATACAGACAATAGATCTGTTTATTGCTATCGGGAGGCCTACATACAGACTATAGATCTGTTCCTATTGCTATCGGGAGGCTACATACAGACAATAGATCTGTTTATTACTATCGGGAGGCCTACATACAGACAATAGATCTGTTCCTGTTACTATCGGGAGGCCTACATACAGACAATAGATCTGTTCCATTTACTATCGGGAGGCCTACATACAGACAATAGATCTGTTTATTACTATCGGGAGGCCTTCGGGCTGCCTGCTGTATATCACCTTCCCAGTTCTCTGCCAAACTTCCCTATGACATGGAATAGGAGGGTGGGTTAACGCGCCAAGCTTCCCTATGACATGGAATAGGAGGGTGGGTTCTCCGCCAAGCTTCCCGATGACATGGAATAGGAGGGTGGGTTCTCCGCCAAGCTTCCCTATGACATGGAATAGGAGGGTGTGTTCTCCGCCAAGCTTCCCTATGACATGGAATAGGAGGGTGGGTTCTCCAAGCTTCCCGATGACATGGAATAGGAGGATGGGTTCTCCAAGCTTCCCTATGACATGGAATAGGAGGGTGGGTTCTCCGCCAAGCTTCCCTATGACATGGAATGGGAGGGTGGGTTCTCCGCCAAGCTTCCCGATGACATGGAATAGGAGGGTGGGTTCTCCGCCAAGCTTCCCGATGACATGGAATGGGAGGGTGGGTTCTCCGCCAAGCTTCCCTATGACATGGAATGGGAGGGTGGGTTCTCCAAGTTTCCCGATGACATGGAATGGGAGGGTGGGTTCTCCGCCAAGCTTCCCTATGACATGGAATGGGAGGGTGGGTTCTCCAAGCTTCCCTTTGACATGGAATAGGAGGGTGGGTTCTCCAAGCTTCCCTTTGACATGGAATGGGAGGTGGGTTCTCCGCCAAGCTTCCCCATGACATGGAATAGGAGGGTGGGTTCTCCACCAAGCTTCCCGATGACATGGAATAGGAGGGTGGGTTCTCCGCCAAGCTTCCCGATGACATGGAATGGGAGGGTGGGTTCTCCACCAAGCTTCCCGATGACATGGAATGGGAGGGTGGGTTCCCAGCTCTCCGCCACGCTTCCCGATGACATGGAATAGGAGGGTGGGTTCTCCGCCACGCTTCCCGATGACATGGAATAGGAGGGTGGGTTCTCCGCCAAGCTTCCCTTTGACATGGAATGGGAGGGTGGGTTCTCCGCCAAGCTTCCCTTTGACATGGAATAGGAGGGTGGGTTCTCCAAGCTTCCCTATGACATGGAATGGGAGGGTGGGTTCTCCGCCAAGCTTCCCGATGACATGGAATGGGAGGGTGGGTTCCCAGCTCTCCGCTAAGCTCCGATGACATGGAATAGGAGGTGGGTTCTCCGCCAAGCTTCCCGATGACATGGAATGGGAGGGTGGGTTCCCAGCTCTCCGCTAAGCTTCCCGATGACATGGAATAGGAGGGTGGGTTCTCCGCCAAGCTTCCGATGACATGGAATGGGAGGGTGGGTTCCCAGCTCTCCGCTAAGCTTCCCGATGACATGGAATAGGAGGGTGGGTTCTCCGCCAAGCTTCCCAATGACATGGAATGGCAGGGTGGGTTCCCAGCTCTCCGCTAAGCTTCCCGATGACATGGAATAGGAGGGTGGGTTCTCCGCCAAGCTTCCCGATGACATGGAATGGGAGGGTGGGTTCCAAGCTCTCCGCTAAGCTTCCCGATGACATGGAATAGGAGGGTGGGTTCTCCACCAAGCTTCCCAATGACATGGAATGGCAGGGTGGTTCTGATACAGTGAAGTCTTATGAGAAGAAGGGATGGACACATCTCGATGAGATCCCTAAAGTCAAATGGATGAGGCGTACTTTCGACTGAGTTGTGTTTGTCATCTCTCACAAGCTTTATATATATATACGCGTGCGCGCGCGCGCGCGCGCGCGCGCGTGCGTGTGTGTGTGTGTGTGTGTGTGTGTGTGTGTGTGTGTGTGTGTGTGTGTAATGTGTGTGTGTGTGTGTGTGTGCGTGTGTATGTGTGTGTGTGTGTATGTGTGTCCTTCATTTAACGTCTATCCACTAATTCGTGATATTGGACACACACACAAACAAAGCAAAATAAGTGAATGTGTACGGAAGTAATTGCGAGCGTGCACATAATGTGTGTATGCGTATATGTATGGGTGCACGCGCACGCGAATGTGTGTGTATACGTGTGTGTGTGTGTGGTGTGTGTGTGTGTGTGTGTGTGTGTGTGTGTGTGTGTGTGTGTGTGTGTGTGTGTGTGTGTGTGTGTGTGTGTGTGTGCGTGCGCGCGCGTATGTGTGTGTGTGTGTGTGTGTGTGTGTGTGTGTGTGTGTGTGTGTGTGTGTGTGTGTGTGTGTGTGCGTGCGTTCGTGCGTGCGTGCGTGCGTGTTTGCATGCAAAACAGAGATGAGACAACTTTCAGAGTGCGACGCGAGACACTAATCACACAACACCTGACCTAACACACAGCAAGCGGTCCTTCTCTGATCATCAAATAAACTAAACCTGTTCAATCCCCTCTTCCCTCTCCTCCCCGTTTCCTCCAAAACCATCCCCATTCCCACCCCCTTCTCCCTTCCCCTCCCCTCGTGGTGTCACACCTGTCGAACGGTAATGATAGGTTCACACTATGGAAACTGTGGGAAACTCTGGCAGTCTGCGCGTTAAAGAAACTGCTTTGGAAACCGTCTATAAATAAATGTGACTGGAGTTTCTGTCGACAATGTGAACGCTCGACGAAATTATACAGAAACTGCGAAGCTCCTCCCCTTTTTTGCTCTTTTCGCGCCATTCACATTTGATGTACCGCACACTGCGTTTTGCACGGACTTCCCTGCTATTTTCGCCTTCTTTTTTTTTTTTTTTTTTTTTTGGGGGGGGGGGGGGGGGGGGGTCAATTTCAGTCAGTCTCGTGTACAAAAACTTTGTTGCCTACCTGTTCACACTTTGGAAACGATATGGAAATTCGGTAGCGTCGTGTCCTAGTTTCTTCTCGGCCTGTATTTCCAAACAACTTTTGCAGACTGAGTGGAAGGAAAACAGGCTTGGCAAATTTATCGGGAATATCCGATAGAGGTAATGCAGTTGTTGAAGGGGGTAATGTGGTTTTCTCTGTGCAGATTTCGGTTACCCGACAAGAAAATTGGGGCTGTTTCCAGGCCGGTTTCCATAGTGTGAACTAAGCATAAAGAGATAGTGGGCGCACAATGAACATCTTCTCAACACGGATCAGGTAGCGCTCTGCGTGTCAGACTGACAAGGAACCTTGGTTTGGAAGGCACTGCCCTCAATTGCATGTATTATTCCGCCACTGGCCACTTAGCTTTCAGCTGTATCAGTGCACTAGACGAGCTGTTTAACCCGAGCCCTCTACCCCTGTCTCCACAGCCTTCCCCACGATTCCCCGTCTCTCTTACATTCGCCTTCATCTCTCTCTGTTTTGTTTTTTGTTGTTTTTTTCCTACCGTCTGTTTACCCGTTTAACCTTCGCTCGTCCCTCCTCCTCCCACAGTGGCGGCGGAAGCTGTCCAGGATTAGGGGGGGCATGGATATTTCAAATCATTGAATCTCCGACAATCACAATATGGCAATGTTCGATAAAAAAAAAAAAAAAAAAAAATTCCAGCATGCAATATTCAGTTCACTGCACACACACACACACACACACACACACACACACACAACACACACTACCACCACACACACACACACACACTTGAATACACTTTGTATAGCTGGACATTAGGCACCGTAAAATGCAGTATACTAAGTCACGATTGTCACAGTCTGTACATTAGCAGGTTACACCAACAACTGGGAGGGTTACACTTTACACATTTAATTTTCCGAAGTAACTTTGACGTAGTTCGTTTCTGCAAACTAACTATGAAAAAAATTTCAGCGAGATTGAGCTGATCAACCTTGTCTTTGAACACATGCATAATGAGACAGTTCTTTAGGCGCTCTGAGTATAGTGCTTCGGAGGTATGTTTTGACTGCTTCAAGGCAGAAAAAACTGCGTTAGACTGTTGCAGCTGTAACTGGATGATAAGTTTGTCTATCTCACTCAACAGTCTTTTAACAGTGTCAGAAGCTGTCAGTTCTTCTAGCAGTGCCTCAAAAATGGACTTCTTGTTGTCCCCCACAGCATGTGGAAGGATGGCCAACTGTATTTTGAGTCTGTCCATGTCAATGTCCGCAGCTATGTGTCTTTGATCTCTTGAGGAATTTATGGATTCTTTCCTGCAGCTCCGTCACCAAGAGAATTTCAATCTTCCTTGGCAATGAAGACTATGTTGGTCAAACCTGTGCTTTACATGCTCTTTGACGTTGTCTATGGCCTCATAGTACTGCTGTCTGTAATAAGCAGAAGGGTCAGAGTAGCTGTGACCCTGGGAGCCCTCATCAAGTCTTCATGGAGGCTGTCTCTGTCTCGGAATGCGGGGCTCATCAAACACATTTGCAGCCGTGGTTGAGACATCGGCAAAAAAACGTCTGGAAACTATTATCCTGGCGTATATTTTCAAGCGTTCTCAGACAGAGGTTTGCAGCGTTTGTTGCATCCCACACAGGACGTTTGTTTCCTTTGAACAGCAGTCGCCAGCTCTTCAGTCACATTAAAGACATCCGTGAAGTGAGAGCCCAGACAGGTGGAGAACTGCTGCATAAGTGCTAGAAGGCGGATGCCCTCCTGGCATATCATCATGTCCTTGTGAGACTAGTTCAAGTGTTCTTGCAAAGCCTCATAGTTCTCTATGAGAGATTCAAAAGCTCTTGTTCGAACAGTCCACCTTGTTGGACACAGTGGTTTAATGGACGGGCTGCACGAGTTGATGTTTCATGTTGGATTGTTTCAAAAAGGATCTGTCGTTTTTGGTCATATTTGATCAACTGATGACCTCTGTGGCAAAGTCAAGGGCATCTCTTATTACTTTGACCTTTCTGGAAGCCTCTTGTAAACACAAGATTGACTGAGTGTGCCAAACAGTGTCGGACACTGCTGACGGAACCTCTTCTTTGAACCGTTTTGCAACACCTGAAACGTGACCCTGAAAATTACTGGCCCGTCGTAGGCCTGACCCTACACTTCTGCACTGGCAAGTCCGCCTGATCAAGCAACCTTTACGCATTAAAAATTGTCTCAGCACGGTTTGTCAACATGCACCAGTCCTCAGGCTCCTCTATGACTTCAAACTGCTCAGTTACCTGTCTTATGCAAATTAAACCTGCTCCCTGTTTGCAACATCACAGGTTTCGTCAGCAGGTATCGAAACCATTCGCTTTCTGTTCTAAGACACAGTCGCAACAGACTTATGTGCCATAATCCCGAGGATCTCGTTGACAATATCATGTGACAGATATTTTGAACCTGTGTTTGTTTTTTTCCTTGCAGCCTCTCCAAAGCAGAACTTGGCAGCTGTTGAATGTTGCCTTCCTGCTCGTCATGTCCACGGAGAGGCAGACCCTGTCGCAGGGAAACTAAGGCTCTTTAGTTCGTTCATCAGGCTTTGCATGTGTTCTTTTGTTCTGTTACATGCTGACACGTCACTGGAGCTACACTGACGTTGTTGACTGCTACAGTTACGTCATACACGGCTGCTCCATGTGAAGATTTTTCGTGGCTTGAGAGCTTTTCAGTGCTTTCTTCCAGTGTCAAAACCAAACATTCAAACGCTGCGTCAGGTTGCAGCTGATGATTAGCCCCATGCAGAAGAAACAACATACCTTGTGTCTGTTGTGCATAGGTGAAGCCAAGGGTATTGCTGGACAACCAAGATCTTTGGAAATAGCGGGGCCTTCCTGAACTTACCCTGGTCAGTTTGGAGAGGACTGTGTCGCTCTGTGCTGAAAGGGGTTGACTGCGTCCTTTGCAGCACACAGTAGACTGACATTTTGGTTTTCTTACAGTAGCAGGTGGGGTCAATGACATCACGAGGAGACTGCGCAGGTCGGTTGGCGTCGTCACGAGGAGACTGTACGATTGATGCACCTTCTGTAGGAGATCAGAAAACACTTACATCCTTTTCTTCATTATTTTCACTGTCCCTGGTTTGATGAAGTGTTCGGCTCACAAAATGTTCCTCGCTTATTTGCCCTATAAGGACAGGTGGAAGGGATGATTCAATGTCTCCCGCCAGATCTTATTCAAGGTATGCCTATCCTGGAGCTCTCTTGCTGACTTGTTACGATGTGATGTCCCTACCATCTTCTCGCCATAGCCCACTACAACAGCATCGCATATATGCATTCTTGGCAATGTTGTTGGTCAGGTCCTGGTCAGTAATGTGTGCCCAAAGTGGGTCAGCTGCAGAGAGGGTCCGATCAAATGTGTTGACTCTTTCCTGGCGAGTTGCAGGTACCTGTATGAAAGTATGGCGACAAGTGATGCACCATTCAACATCTCTCTCTCTCTCCTCTCTCTTCTGCTCTCTCTTCTCTCTCTGCTAACTATCTTATCTCTCTCTCCTCTCTCACTCTCTCTCTCCTCGCGTCTCTCTTTTTCTCTCTCTCTCCTCTCTCTCTCTCTCTGATTTTTTGGAGGTGCTCAATATTAGGGGGGGGGGGGGGCAGTATATAAGGCTGCCCCCCCCCCCCCCCCCAATATTTTTCTGGAGGGGGGCATGGACCCCCCCCCCCCCCCCCCCCCCTGCTTCCGCCGCTGTGTCCCACACCTGTTATGGGTCTAATCACTTTCATTTCCCTTTGACCTACTTCGAATCTCGGCATTGTTGTGCTTGGCAGTATTACGGAATGCGAATGATTGCGAGAGATGCGACTATCCCAGCACCCCAGTGACTCGCTCCTTGATCGGCCAAGTAATGCTATTGAATCACTATGCCAGTTTTGGAGATGATTAGGTGCAAACTATTGATCTGCATATTGAGCAATAATACAGGCAACAGACAGAGTGAAAGAGGGGAAGGGGACGCACACTTTATATATTAGATATGGACATGAAATTCTTAAGCTCTGTGACAAATACTGTTGAAAACTAGGCACTGCTTTTCAGGTTTTCGAGGTAATGCTCTTCATCAATACACTTGTGTAGCAGTAGACAAACGTTTTGCATGGTTTGTTCGTTCTCCTCTCTCGGACTTAGCTCGTCTCTGCGAACGGATACATGCATGTAGGCGATTGTCCTAGAATGTGTTACGACACCGACACATTGCTGCGTCATGACTGTGTTGTGGCGTCACTCTGTGTTGTCATCTTCCCACCAGTACTGCGTCATGACTGTGGTGTGGACGTCACACTGTGTGTGTCATCTTCCCACCAGTACAGCGTCAGGACTGTGTTGTGACGTCACTCTGTGTTGTCATCTTCCCACCAGTACTGCGTCATGACTGTGTTGTGACGTCACTCTGTTGTTATCTTCCCACCAGTACAGCGTCAGGACTGTGCTGTGACGTCACTCTGTTGTTATCTTCCCACCAGTACAGCGTCAGGACTGTGTTGTGACGTCACTCTGCATTGTCATCTTCTCACCAGTACAGCGTCAGGACTGTGTTGTGACGTCACTCTGCATTGTCATCTTCTCACCAGTACAGCGTCAGGACTGTGTTGTGACGTCACTCTGTGTTGTCATCTTCCCACCAGTACTGCTTCAGGACTGTGTTGTGTACGTCACTCTGTGTTGTCATCTTCCCACCAGTACAGCGTCAGGACTGTGTTGTGACGTCACTCTGGTGTCATCTTCCCACCAGTACAGCGTCTGGACTGTGTTGTGACGTCACTCTGGTTGCCATCTTCCCACCAGTACAGCGTCAGGACTGTGTTGTGACGTCACTCTGTGTTGTCATCTTCCCACTAGTACTGCTCAGGACTGTGTTGTGACGTCACTCTGTGTTGTCATCTTCCCACCAGTACAGCGTCAGGACTGTGTTGTGACGTCACTCTGTGTTGTCATCTTCCCACCAGTACAGCGTCAGGACTGTGTTGTGACGTCACTCTGTGTTGCCATCTTCCCACCAGTACAGCGTCAGGACTGTGTTGTGACGTCACTCTGTGTTGTCATCTTCCCACCAGTACAGCGTCAGGACTGTGTGTGAACGTCACTCTGTGTTGTCATCTTCCACCAGTACAGCGTCAGGACTGTGTTGTGACGTCACTCTGTGTTGTCATTTTCCCACCAGTACTGCTCAGGACTGTGTTGTGACGTCACTCTGTGTTGTCATCTTCCCACCAGTACAGCGTCAGGACTGTGTTGTGACGTCACTCTGTGTTGTCATCTTCCCACCAGTATGCTCAGGACTGTGTTGTGGACGTCACTCTGTGTTGTCATCTTCCCACCAGTACTGCTCAGGACTGTTTTGTGACGTCTCTCTGTGTTGTCATCTTCCCACCAGTACTGCTCAGGGACTGTGTTGTGACGTCACTCTGTGTTGTCATCTTCCCACCAGTACTGCTCAGGACTGTGTTGTGACGTCACTCTGTGTTATCTTCCCACCTGTAGTGCTCAGGACTGTGTTGTGACGTCACTCTGTGTTGTCATCTTTCCTCCAGTTCTACTCAGACAGAACACTGCAAAATGATGGAACAGGGGACTGGGCGGGCTGACGGCTGAAACACAGCATGCAACATGTGCACAGTGCCAACAACAAAGGCCCACTAAAACACAGCATGCAGCATGTGCACAGTGCCAACAACAAAGGCCCACTAAAAACACAGCATGCAGCATGTGCACAGTGCCAACAACAAAGGCCCACTAAACACAGCATGCAGCATGTGCACAGTGCCAACAACAAAGGCCCACTAAAACACAGCATGCAGCATGTGCATAGTGCCAACAACAAAGGCCCACTAAGGCGTTGCAGTGTCCATGATGTTGTTTTGCAGTGCCAACAACAAGGCCCACTAAAACACAGCATGCAGCATGTGCATAGTGCCAAACAAAAGGCCCACTAAGGCGTTGCAGTGTCCATGATGTTGTTTTGCAGTGCCAACAACAAAGGCCCACTAAAACACAGCATGCAGCATGTGCATAGTGCCAACAACAAAGGCCAACTAAGGCGTATCAGTGTCATGATGTTGTTTTGCAGTGCCAGTTTTCCCACGGTGCTGGTGTCTCCAACATATTGCCGCACTTTCACTACGACTGAGTTCAGCGAAGGGGGAACATCAAACGAAGAGAATGTAAATTATACGGGTTTCAAGACCACCCATCTTATTTTGCACGAAAACTCCATTTTCACATACAAATCACGTCCATCACATGTCATGTTTTGGTTAAAATTAACACCTGTTTTACAATCAAAATTAACACGCAAAAACCTCTAAAATTGGTGTAATTAGTACATTAAAAAGGGGGCTTACGTGCTAGATAAGATATGGTGATCGTGAACGAAGATATTTACATTCTCCCAGGAACGTCTCAGACTGCCTCCTCAATCAATATTGTCGCCTGCGGTGTTAAGCGATGCAAGTTGTATGCAGCTGTCCGGTGTTGTAATAGTCATTGACACGGCAAAAATCAATGACTGACACGCCAACAGGCCGTCGCATTTTGACACAGGTATTAATCATCAGATGTGCGCGCGCACATTTAACCAATCGACAGGGGGTATGACATCATTTTCACCGGGTGCAGTTATTCTAGAACATTTCATGTATGACGCATAACACAGTTCTGTATTAACTGGCTTGCCATTTGTCTTGGTGGCGTCGTGCTGTGCGGATGTGTGTGCTTTTTCTGTGAGAGAGAAGTGTTTGCCTGTAAAGATTTTGTTTAAACGAAATATTATCTATGTCGCAAGATGTATTTTCTTCAGAATTAGAGAGAGAACTTTTAGAAAATCAAATTGCTCATCAAGAACTTTTAAATTATCACAACAGCCAACAACTTTAATTCTACCTTCCGACTATGGAAGGTCAGACGTCGTGTGGAACGATGAACAATATTTAACTATTAAAGAGAATCTCAGTTACCACAACGATTTTGTTCAAGTGTTAACTCAAATGAAAGCTGAAGGACCGTTCAGAACGGAAAACTACCTAAATTTCCCACTCTTCCAAAAAAGAAACTGACATCGTTGTATGGGGAGCCTGAAGCGAAGAAGAAACGAAAGACGAGGTCATCAGAAGAACTTCACCAGTACTTACAATCAAAAGAGGTTGATGTGAGTAGAAAGTGAGAAAAGAAGTCTTTGTTTTTGCTCCAGAAGAAATATGACTTCAGACATTGCTATTAGAAAACTGAAGGACGGATTTAGGCAAATTCAAAGGCAGGAGGCGACTAGCATGTGTTTTAATCTACAATATGGCAGTCTTTTACATGTCACTTTTGACATCTTTGAAGAAGAGAAGAAAAGTGGAAAGCACAAGGAAAAATGGGATGAGTGGCTGAGAGAACATATTGGAATCTCTCCTTCATACTCTCGTAAACTGAGGGAGATAGCCTCTTTGTTGAAACCATATTTTCAAAGGTTTTTTCTACCGTTGGATATCTTTCTTTGAAATCTACTCAATGAGAAAAGAATTAAGGCAATGTTTTTGAGTAGTGAGGAGATAAGAAACTATTGGGCTTCCCCAAAACAACAACCAATGTGTATTGATCCACAATCCTCCAAGACCAACCAAGCGTGTCTACAAGCTAAAGAGACGCCAGCGCTCCAGCCATGGTCGGTCAAAGGTCATGATAGCAACCCCCAGCTCACGCGCCGTCTGAATCATCGATCGGTCGGTCGGTTGGCTTGATGCGGGACTTTTCCTGCGCGTTTACCAACCAAGCGCGTCTACCAGCGCTCCAGCCATGGTCGGTCAAAGGTCATGAGAGATAGGGAAAAAACCCTTGCCAGCGCTCCAACCATGGCCGGTCAAAGGTTACTTGCTGACACTTCGATTATATGACTTTGTATATAATGAAAATGACTTTTTTTTTTTGCTGTTGTGGCTTCGCTGTTCTGCTGCTGTGGTTACTGCTTCATCTTCATCCGCTTCGTCGTTTTGCTGCTTTAAGGCTGCCTTCGGGCGGCCGCCAATATAACTTTGAAGAGATCCTGTGATTAATATTCAGGACTCTAATAAGTGCTTTTGGTGGCTGCCTTGAATTTACGACGTTCAAGTGTGAACCACAAAAAGTCCCCTTTACATTCCCTGCAAGCACCTCCCTATCTATTGTCTGTGTGTGTGTGTGTGTGTTTGTGTTGTTTGTTTGTTTGTTTGTTTGTTTGTTTGTGTGTGTGAGGCAGAGAGAGAGAGAGACGGAAACAGACAGAGAGAGAAACTGATTAATTATTTTTTAATTGCTGTTTTTAATCTGGGTTTAAAAATGAACCCCCACGTAGTTATAAAGCTTACAGAAATATTTGATGATTTTGGGTGGGCGATTAATGCAGGAGTTGATAAAGAAGTG
>CM031617.1:71726537-71741765 GCA_018398815.1 Conus ventricosus | reverse complement strand
TTAAAGGACATGTTTGATGAATTTATAACAGAACTTTTTGAAAGTTTAACAATTCGAGAAAGCGTATTGAAAGCTGTCAGTAAAATACCAGATTCTTGGCCTAAACCAATTATAAAATTATTTGCCATATTACTTAATAATATTGCCCCCGAAGATGCTGACCTGCATGTGTCTGATGATCTTGAAGGAGTAACTGTTACCTTTAAACCTGATCGAGTTTTTACGATAGAAAAAGACTATTAATAACAGTTGATTAACAAAGAAACTGGTTAATTATTTTTTAATATATAATTTTATTTTTGTTTAAAAAATGAAGGATGCCAGAAGATACGAGATTATTATATATTTGAGAAGTTGGATTGGAGAGTGAGGCAGAATAGAAGAGTTTAAGGAGCTGTGTTGAAGAATTAATTGAGGATCTATTGTTAAAAATCGCATAAATTATCTGAGAAAGCGTGACGCAGATCATCCGTAAAATCCCAGAGTCCTGCCCCAAGCACAAATAAAGGCTTTACCAGAATTAGTTTGATAATAAAGCTCAGAAGAATTAAGTCTAGTGTTTTTCTACCACTCCTAAAGGAGTAGCTATTCATTTTAATCAGATGGTGTTTTACGATATAGAAAAGCACTATGAGTAATAACTGAATTTGAATAACAATTATTTTTTTAATTATTTAGATTTAAAATATGGCTGTCGAACTCAGTTAATCTGAATTAAAGAATGTAATAACTATTGACGAAACAATGAAAATGTTAAACATTTGCTTTATAAGTGAATTTGGGTTTGAGAATGATATAACAATATAATAAAAGATAATATTGAACAATTTAACAAAGCAATCAAGTTTAAATATTGACTGTAGTGATTCAGAAAAATCCTAAAATAATTAGTCATTTGATGTTGTAATGTTAACGTGTCTTTAAGAGTATGCCGAGGCCTTGGAGAAGAATAAAAATCGAGATTTTAACATTGACTATTATAAACATTTATTTTTTTTTGATTTACGTAAATATTTTGGCTTTAAAAATGAACGCCCACAAGTAGATTCGAGGAATGAAAAAACTATATACTAATGAAGAAATATTTGATATTGAAAAGGAAAAACAATTAAGCAATACGATTAGTGAGTAGACATGGACATCATTAACCCCACAAAAGCGTTCAGAAATCGGAGCACATGCTATCTCTACAATCCAGAGTCTCTTCAAACTGACGCCTACCATTAAAAGTGGCTGTTGGCCGTTCGATGAATTATATAATGCCTGATTATAGTAACATGCCAGTCTGGGTTTCAACTAAAAATGAACAGAAAGAAGAAATTCAGCTATCCACGACTTTAATTCAACTGGGCCGGCTTACATGGCTTTACAACAGTTTAACCACGCCAAGTGAGTAGGCAAAGTTAAGGGGTTTTCTGGCTGGTCTGAAGGGACGGTTTTCTTGAAAACAAATGAGACCAACAAAGTTCTATCCAAATAGTAGGCATTCTAACATTTCTTCCCCAAAAGAGTTTAGAGTTTAAAAACGGGCAGTCTTACACATAAAAAATTCTGTACAACATGTGTTTTATTTGGGTGTGTTTTTAGCAACAATCTACATCCTGTTAAAAAACATGCAAACATAGTTACTAATTAGTGAACAATATAAGCAGAGCTGAACTTTGATAACATAACCTTTCCAGTAAGTATAAACAGTAAATCCAATTTTGAAGAGCAAAACAAACCAATCACGTAATGTAAACACATGGACAGTAAAAGCATATATATGTTGCCACTAAGTGGTTTCTCCCACCAACGCTCCTTCTTAATGGCGAAACGCGCTTAACAAACAAGTAGACAAGATACTGTTTGCAGATAGTAACAACGAGACATTATTTAATAATCATAAAAAAACAAGATGCAGACTTAAGGCTTTTACGTCAAAGGATAAATCTAAACAAGGCTTTGTAGGAAGATGTTTGGTCAGAATCCCCCACTATAGAAGCAGCCTCCGCCAGCCATAATAAACCATTTGTAAAAGTTTTGTAGACTGTGAAACCAAACTCGTCACACCTAAACCATGGTCTAAAGTTAGTTTTAATAATGTAACACAAAATGCAAATGAGCCCCGTGACGTGGTTTAAGCATGACGTTTGAATCGCTCTTAAGACGCAGTACTACAAACGGGCCCACAACAGCAAGAACAAAAAGACATACCTATATTAACTCACCATCATATCTGTTCTTATTCCATTTATTGTTGTTAGAGTCAAGGGGCACACACACACCCAGATTTTTATAGAGATCTAACGCAGCTAGTATATTTTTGTAGAGCAGATGAAACAACATCGTCAATCATTTATACCAATCCACTAAGAATCTATCAGACATTGTATGACTCCAGAAGACCTAGAACGCTAAGACTCAGCCACTCACTGCTGATATTTAACAGAGAATTAAATAGGTGACACAGATGAGACCACTAACACATTACTGGAAAGTTCAGGAGGATCAACACACAGCAATGTATTCTTCAACTTAAGGTTGACCCTAAGACATGGAAACTGCCCAATCTTCTTTCATATCTAACGAGGTTACGATTCTCCTTTACATGGCAAGCATTGACTATCATAAATATCAGAGGGTTAACTCATGCACATGTCTTCAGAAAAGAAATGACTTTTTACTCTTGACTGTATTATCCTTTAATGACTCGGCCCAACATCTGATGGGGAGTTTTAGATAAGGGTTAGCATGGATCGCTACAAGAGTTTCCAATCACTAAACAATATTGTTGACCGATCTTAGTGCGTAAAGGAGTTTACCCTATGACTACATAACTCGGGTATAGGAATATGAAGACTCGCTCCCTCGCTCCTCCTAAAGGCGCTTTCTTTTCTAGTCTTATGAGGCAAAGACATAACTGATTCTGACTATTAATAGCGCACAGAAAGCCAGGACGAATTACACTGTCGAACGTGGTTTATATAATCCAAAATCAATATTTATTGGCAGACGTGTGTTTATTAGCAGTGACGTACTTTCAGAATTACAGATCTACATGAATGAAACATTACAGCTTAGACTCATCACATTACAACTCTGCCCAGGCCCCTTTCTTGGGATGCTTCTAAAGTCTACAACATCAGTTGACTTAATTTCTGATCTACCTACAACTACAGATGATTGAAGACGTGCTAAGGTGAGGTATTAGCATGGCCTCACATCCTTACTGCAAAGCCAACAACAAGTATTTAGACTATAATTATCCTACTAAACCATCCAACATATCTAAGTGTAGCTTAAACGCCACAATAGCTGTATAGCATTGTTTTGTTTTCTGTGCCATGTCCTCAACCTGAGCTTTTCTTTCCATGACTTAACATTAAAATGATAAAAGGGCTCGTGTGATGATTGGTTAACTGTTGAACGTGTATAGGTATGTTGTCATAGAGAGCGAAGTGCTTACTCCTGAAAATCCAAGCAGGACTAACTTGGAAGTAACTTAGAATATCCTAAAGAATTACACACGATCTGTCCACAACGAATACGCCCCTAGACCGCAGAAAGCATTAAAGGATGGCCCCCACAGACCGCCTAAACATTTTCCGCACATCATCGCCACAAAACTAAATATGTTGTCATAACAGACTCCTACAGTTTTTACTTAAGACACGGGTTAAAAACTTGACAGTCTTGTTCACAGAATAAGTTATGTCTGTTGCTCCCAAGAAGCCCTTTATGAGACCATACATTAAGAATAAATACTGATCTTAGAACCCAAGCCACGACGCTTCGAAAAGACCTTTTTATACTGATGAATCAACATCTGTTTATGAGAACACCATGGAAAATACCACACAAACGTAAAGAATAAAAATTGATTTACCAAAGAAAACCGGGGAAAACCAAGCAATTAAGTTTGCCTCTAAGCTAACTATCAAGACATTAGAAGATTTTAAACGACATCTTGGATTGTGCATTATGATTAAGAAAAAGGATGTTAAGCGGACGAAGCCATGTTTATCGGCTTTACCGTTAATAGAGATGTCAAAGTTATTGATGTGTAGAATTTCTTGTAACGACTACTTTAAACCGACAGTAACCGAGAAGCGAGAGTCCTTTACACAGACACTGATAATTTAATTCCTAGACGTTCCCCACATAAGACTCTATAAGGGATTTATCAACAGAAGTAGCTAAAAGGCGCCCCGATGTAAGTGTACGACGAACACAAGCGACTATCCTAAAGATGCCCTTTAAAAACCAATCCCAACTGTAAACAGAAGTAAATTTGGAAAAGATGTAAGGAAGAACTCAATGGGACAGTTATCAAAGAATATGTTTGGTTAGGGCGTCGAAGATGTATACCGTAGCCAGCCAAACTGTCTGTAATGAAAAAGCAAAAGGCATAAGTAAAGAAGTTGTCAAAAAAAAATAAAACTCACTGACAACTACAAGCAAACAAGCTCTCTTTGAAAACAAAGTATTTTTTAATCACACAAATGTAATCTACGCTCTCTCTCGCATCAAGTATACACAACTGCTGTTAACCATAAATCCGACAAGTCTCTTAACAATAACAAGAGAATATTCTTAACGTCAGTCCTGAGTTATCATCATGCTGTAGGACATTGGAGAAACTTTAAAAGATTAACTTGAACAGACTTGGCTTGCACTAGACATAAGCACCTAACAAGAACTTAACTTAAGAACCTAACAAGAACTTAACTTAAGACTCTAACTAGTAACTTATTTAAGAACCTAACTAGGTACTTGAAAAAAGAACATATAATTTACTTGAATTTACCTTGTAATTTACTTTCATTAACCTTAAAAGTACTTTCTATAACTAACTTAACATGAACTATCCTAGTTCTTACTTTACTTTATCAATTTCTTAAAAACTATTCCATAGAAAAATGGTTCTAACCTGCAGGAGGTTGTACTTTTTTTGGCAGAAGCTGACTCTTCTTCTTTTACTGGCTTTGTGGTGGGTTTGTAACTTTGCTGCTATGTATGGTGTTAAAGATATTAGTATGCTAAAACTCCCGCCAACCAACAACAACAGCAACCCAATACATAAAAATACATCTATCGTGTTTTTGTGATTGTTTTTGTTTTAATTGGGATGTTGGTGCTGACGGCGAATGTGATTTACTATCTAATAATGTTTGTTTTTGTTGATTGGTTTTCTTTTCTAGTCTGTTCCATTCAGCTAGTTATATGCCCAGCCTCACACGTCCGGGATGTTAAAGCCTAGTAACTTTACACACTTGTGGTACATTCACCTGTGTACGTTCATTCTCCTGTGGTAAATTCAGCCTGGTCCATGCGGACTGTCCTGCAACGCTTCTTCTCCTGATCGCTCATTTTTTTTATAGCGATTAATTTAATTTGATCAAAATTAATATGATTAAAAAGTAATTAATCCCATAATGAAGTGGGACATAACATAGTTAACAAATCGGTAATACATGTCACAAGCAAGAGTTACGAGGGACTTTTTTAAAACCGGATCTGAGATAAGTCGTATTTTAAATCATCTCTGAATCCAAACCTGCGCCATCCTACTTACTAACTTAGTCATATAAACTAAATCATTGTCTGAACCCACTGAACTCGACCATTTTCGACCCTAGCTGTGGCTTCGTACCTAGCGTAGTACTTCTCAACGTCAGATGTAGACAATTGATGAAATTTGTTCATACTTAGGTCATGGCCTAATACTGACTAAGTTTTTTTCCAAAGCAGCAGAGAGTATAATCTTTCTTTATGGCAGTTGATCAACGTGAGTAGTACTGCTTGTCTCCTCGACACTTTAAAGTTCGTCACAATCCATTTATTAAAAAAAAAAGCAATAATTAAATACTTTATAAAACCATGAGTTTAACCGTTTGGTTTAATTATTGGCAGTGGCCTATTGTTTGTGTTATAGTATTATTCAACCCTGCAAAATGTTTGTTAGGAATAAAACCGCCCAACATTGTAAAGAGAGAATATTCTCCAAAACTAGAGATGCAACCCTTTATTTTTAAGCTTTAACACATAAGATTATTTGATTAAAAATGCCCACATAGAACTAGACTTTCGTATTATGAGTAGTGTTTAATAATTTTTTTAAGTTAATAAAAAGATGAGTGAAAAAAAGATATCAATACGATTACCCTCTGCTGTAATTTAGACGGCCCATTAGTATCTAGGCTATAGCGTGCTAGCCAAAAAACATGTCAAATGAAGCCAGCTTACCAGGTAAGGATAGACATTGGATGACGTTGTTAATGTTATAGTTGTAATTACTGCAGGGATCGCATCAAAATACTTTGGTAGTTTCAGACACAGGTGATTATCCCAGAAAATATTAGTTCATAGAAAAGATTAATCTAGAAAATAGTGATTTAAAAAAAGAATGTCGGTAGTCGTTAATGATGGTGGTAGGAGCTAATGTTAATGCTCTTGGCTTCTCTGGAAGCAATTATATGATTAATTAAATTGCGGTCTGATAATAGAGAAACGCCATAAACAAGGCATTGGAAGATTTAGCTAAGGCAAGATTAATGCTTACAAGGAAAAAGACGAATGCTCACAAAGACTTTATTATAAAAAGTTAAGGTAACAGGCCATACAGTAGCACATACACGATTTACATATAACGTTGATGATGCAATGAAATGAGTATTTACATAATGACATGAAAGAAGTATCTAACAACACAACCTCCCAAACTGTCTTACTATTATTAACCGTCAGAAGAACATAAAGTAGCAGAAATTGGTTTATTGAATGGGTTCTATGGGGAAATCTATATTCTTGCACAAACAAGTTTAAAATCCAATAAAAATACAGTCCCATCTTATGAACTAAACGATTTACAAAATATATTATTCTCCTAAAGTGTAATTGGAAAGGAAAACTGCTATTGAAAAACTAATTAAAAGCAGCTAGAGTGTCCTGATCAGAAGCGAAAGTGACTTGCTTTCAAAACAGGCAATTTTGGCAAATATATTTTGCCTCCCCAAAAAGAATAATAAGACCTAGATTTGTTAATTCAGTTTCCTAATGACACCCACCAGAAGGACTTGCATGTATCTTCCACATGACAAAGTTAGATAGAAAAAGTTTAAGAATGCTCTGAACAGTTGTTGACATGGCTTCAAGATACAAAGACGCTGAACCTTTAACAAGATAAAAGCTCAACTGCTGTGGCTGTGGGCTTATACAACAATATACTGCGAGGTCCAATAAAGTAACCCAGGATGTTCAAGTTGATAAGGAAAAGAGTTCAAAGGTTCTGTAAACCAGCTGTTTTAAAACATCATGTACAGTTAGGAGAGGGTTCCCCAGGCAAACCATCGATCACAAGCTTAGTAAGAAAACTTTAATATGAATGCTAGCTGAACGTCCTGTTTTACCTATCAAAATCACAGAGAAATTATGTGACAAGAACGCGTAACACAGAAAGTGTTAGGAGATTGCCGCTAGACTTAACGAGGGTCATGAACAATGAAGAATTTAGAGCAAGACCATTAAACGCAACAAATTTTACGAAAAATAGCATACAGAAGATGTGCAGGGGACATCCAAAAACTCTCTGCCGTTTGACGTAAAAGTAAGATACTGTAATGCACCTGAAGAAGCAGAATGCGAATGTAACGAATTAGAGCTACAAGATCCTATAGATGAGCATAGATGAATATAAAGTTGAAAGAATCAGAAGAACAACCCCTCCCGTATATTATTTTAATAGAAACTCACTTCGTCCTACGGTGCTACCTATGTCTTAAAAGGCCTCCCCTAAAAAATCCTTTGTTCGGAAGAGCTGCAAGATGTTCCCGACGAAACACAGTAGTAAACAAAAAAATAGTATTTATTTTTTTTGCTAAACTTCATTTTGTAAACTTATTTTTTTTAGTCCTATTTTGGTTTTAACCTGATCATGTGGTTTGATTTTCATGTCTGTTTAATTGCATCAGTGACTACCTGTCGTGAAGTATAAGTCTTTCTCCACTCCTTTTGAAGTTCAATTTTCTGTCGCCTGTAATCCTCACCGTCATCCATAAGCTTCGAATTCTTCGTACCGTCAATTTTTCATCCTGTAATGATTTTCTTAATCGTAATCTTTAATGAACAAAATCTTTGCCGATGCTAGGGCTACCGTGCAGTTGTGTCTTTTGTAATTTAGGGAGTTAATTTTTTTAAACAGCACTTACAATCATATACACAGCACCTAAACCCAACCCGTAGACTCCCTAATGCTAAAGGGCTGGCGCACCGACCCCACCAGAGCTAAAACAGCAAACACCAGACTCCAGCGACTTACTCTAGCTACAGCCGATGAGCCAGAAATTACATAAGAAAGGATTATATTAAAGCTTAGCCATATTTCTTCTAGTAACTCTATACTTAATCCAAGTGTTTTCTATTTTCCCTTTTAAGTTTCGTTATTTACTTAACCTAAACTGTTGAACCTCCATTATTTAATCAAGGATCATTTTTTAAATTAATCTTTTTTTAATAACTTCAGGCAGCAATTCATTAACAGAGAAAAACCAATAAAATCAACATACTTAATGAAAATAAAGTCAAGTACTGTTAGTATGTCTATGACAACCTTCACAGCAACCTTGTCAGATGATACATGGACGTTTATTTCATCTCCTTTTTTAGTAATTGCAAGTACTTATTTCTATAGAGGGGTCATCCAAGTATTTCAAGCTTTATTGTATACCTCTAATTAACGTATGTTCTGCAAACTAGTATCCACCCGCCCTCGGAGTAAACATAAGCGAAAAATCATCGTCATTTGCCTAGGTAGCAGCGCCCTTGTAGAGTTGAGTAAATTCTAAGCCGACAGTGGGTCGCCCCGCCACTTCAGCTACGGACTTCTTCTCCGTAGTTTATATTCAAACCCTGCCTAGTTATTTCAAATAATGTTTTTTTTCTGTTTGTGTTCCGGAACAGGCTAACAAGATAGGGGCCTCATTCAAAGCCTTTCTACAATTGTTTTCCTTATCATAGTAACGAATAGGGCTGTCGCAGTTCAAACTTTAATTCCAAGCAATTTTCATTAAGCAACGCCCAACAATTTTCTCTTTGTATAAAGTTTGTATTCAATTTTTCCAAAATCGTTTGCCCCTTAAATTTCATATCTCTTCTATGGTAGGATGTTGCGTACGTTTATTTGTCTTCAATTATCTGTTCGTTTGGTAACCCCGTCCATCTGTGTACACAAATCCTAAACATTTCCTGGCACTGAGTTTCCTATTAAATCAAACTCGCTTTGTGTTCTGCTAGTCTTTAAGCACTACTCAGCGCATTTAGGAGCTAGCTCCGCGTTTGATTCTGGCCCCCTAGACAATCTTTTTATAATAAAAATAAAATTATAATAACACAAAATTAATAAGCAAATCAAAAAAAACATCTACATACAACAAACGTATTGAACTGGTGGGGTCAGTCCCGTAATCATAGCTTAGCGTGTCTTATATTTTTCTAACTGCTCTTTTATATTTTATTTAGCTCATCTTTGTCTCTTTATATAATTTCACTTAAACATTCTTCCAAAATAACTTTGTCCTTAGTGTAAAATAATACAACGATTTAACAGCGATCGAAATTCATTTATAAGACAGCATTAATTTTTGAGATAAAGCAAACAGAAACTAAGGCTTGATCGTGCGCTAAATGCTAGCTTGACACAGCATTTCTTTTTTTAAACAATTTCTCGTTCAGCTTGAACAGTCATCAATAATAAACAGGTGTTCATTTTCCCTCAAAAAGACTATATTAAGGTCGAAAACATTCCGCTCAGTTTGTCGCTAGGATCGACTAAAAATAAATTCTCGTCTGTCCAAAATAAACTTCCTTTCTTTGTAAGACTTTTATGTGCTTAATGGTTGTGCCTGAATATAACAATGTGCTCGTATCAAACCTGTATAGTTGTTTGACCAAATCAAGTACGAAAGACATTTTTCCCACACCCGTAATCCGCCCCAGATAAGAGAACATTGTGGATCTTTTGCAGAAACTTCAAACTATCCATCTGTTTTTATAGAAATTATTCTGCATTTAATGAGCCCACATCTTTTTAACACAGTTTTCTTCAATGTTTTAACTGAGCATCACAAACCATAAAAACATGCATTATTTATTGGGCGTTTCCGTCTGCTTTCTTGTTGAAATATTTATATTTTTATACATCTTGCCCTATCCTTTCTCCACTTCCAAACAATCCTGTTGTGTCAAATGTAGGATCTAAAATCCAGCCACAGCCATATTATACTTATTAAGTAGTCATCCGAGTCTTACATCATAAAGACGAAGTCTTTTTACATACACGATCCACTGCAGGGATCTCTTTGCCTACCTCCAGCGAACAACTTTCTTAATTCATCAAAGTGTTGAGTGAGGTAAAAGACCGCGACCCGAATACAACTTATCAGACTTGCCATTTATTACACGGGTCTACCTTCTCAATTTGGATTATAAAACGCTCTGATTCTCTATGAAAAAAGTTGTTTCTTCAGTAACAAGAACAAAAATTCCTTTAAAGACCTTCAGAGATGAATTATGATGAATGTTCCAAAGAGTGTCTCGCTGTTTCTATATTCTGTAGAGGGAGTGTAAAACTCTATTCATATTAAATAACTGTATTATTTTAATAACTGGGTAAAGTAGTTCAAGCCAGTTCGGGGTTAGTAACAACATCAAACTCAAGAGAAATGTCGCCGTAACTGTTGTATTTATGCTGAAAGGTCTTACAGACATAACAACAGAAACGCTAGGACTAAATGTCAGTTCATAATAAGTTTTTTTCTTTATAGTGCGCCTTTGTAATATTTCATAAGTGTCTTTAACAGTTCAAAATCCTAGAGGATGCAGAAAACATGTTGCCAAATTCTACTAGCTACTGCGTCATCTTTAACATCATTCTTTGCATCCTCGCCGCGTTTAATTCCTGTGCTTAAGACCGTTTGGCCTTGTATTCCCTGATAAACTTTCTCTTTATCATTGCTTTATTTAGTAGCCATCAATCATGAATAATGGCAAAAAATGTCTGCCTCGCTTAGTACAAATACCTTCTCTTCCCTCCATTTGAATAACCATCATTGTTTAACCATGCCCTGCCCAAATTAGGGCAACAACAGTATCATTGAGGATCAGTCGATGTAATATCTTATTTAGAATGAAAGTTTACAGTCCTGGCATTAATATAACATCACCAGCGCCAAGATCGAGTAACTAACTATTAAAGTATGTTCAGGCTTAATTTTTGATGGAGTATTAACAGCTACTACAGTCTCTTATGCCATTTACGCATGGGTTTCCTTCTCTTCTGTATGGTCGAGGTCACAACGCGTATGAGTACATATTTTATAAAACAAAAAAGAATATAAACAAAAAATAAGGCTGAAGCTTTTGACGGCAATTGAGATCCTATATGAATAAGGAAAGATAAGAAGATGAAGAACTAATATGACCCTGCATTTCAAGAAAGCATGCAAGGAGCGGTGTTCTTTACTCCCTATCCAACTTCACGAACTATTGCGACAGCGAATTGAATCATTCAATGGAAGCTTAGGACGAGATCTTAACCTTGCGTGCTTGATCCTAACGATTTTGAGACAGATGCGGCAATTGATATATGAACTGGCCAGGCAGGCCGCGTAAAAGTTACTTCAAAAAACGCAAAAACCCAAACAGTTTTTTAAAACAAATGCACAAATAGGCGAAACCTCCCTATGGCTACGGTCCAGAACAATTAACTTTTTAGAGCTTAGAGCCGAAGCCGTTAGTCGTTTACAGAACTTGGGGACAAGAGTTGCATACGACAATCTAAAATACAAACATACCTCTTCCAAGAATTAAATCGAACAGCAATGAACTAATAGCAGAAATAGAAAACGAGTTTTTTAATGAGGTAAGACCAGTTAAAAACAATTAATGATACACCATTGCTATGCGTGCAAATCCTGGTCTTAATGATGCTCAACGGACAATAAGGGTGCACTAACAACCATTTAGCAAAACTTGGAGGGGGGTTGGACAGAGAGATAGAACAAGAAAACAATTAGGGCTATAAGAAAAGGCTATAAGCGAGCAGAACATACAAGATTTAATGCTCAGAAGGAGGCAGCCAGGTTTAAGAAGAGCTGTCTACTAACATTAGCGCATGCTAGCATCACAAACTAGCTGAATCAAGAGAAACTATAAAACAGTAAATACGTTAATAAAACACTACTAACAGAAATGAATAAGGACTCTGACAGTGAAAGGGGTATTACAATAGTTAAATATTAACAGCTGTTTGGGTTTTGCTATCTCTACACTCGTTATGCCTTAAACCGGCAGTGCGCCAAAACAGGCCAGTAGCTCCTCCAACGCCTCAGCCCGTAAAAGTTGGATTAGAAAACAATTGGCATCATCTAGCAAACTTTATTAAAGAAGATGTTCTTCCAAAGCGCTGATGCTCATCACTGGCATAATAAGGCAGAGTTATGTGTAGTTGGGTTTTGTCTACTAAATCAAAGTTGCTGGTTTATAATGGGCCGACCAATCTGGTGGACAGATATGGAGTTGCTAGCTGCTGGATTAATTTTATTGAAATAAATCGTATGGCTAATCCGTAAAAAGATTAAAAATACAACAAGGGCTGTCTTTTCGCTAGTGTGACTGTCAGCGCGAGGCAGATCAACAGGTGGAGTGCTTTCTGGACTGCTTTCTGGCTGTGGGCGCTTATAACTGGATCGCTTTCTTCAGGACTAGGTACTTTTGTTTTTAAATGGATGGAGCAGGCCTTGTGTTTAAGCTTTGATTGTGCCATAAGTTTTGGTCGTCTCCAGCTATGAGGATTTCGTTATTATAGTTCTGTATCATGTCAATCTGTAGTCTAAGGTCAGAGGGTAGCATGTATAATCCATGGCCTACAACAAAGTCAACCTTTGACCTAGCATGTGCAAGAACGTCTTGATACCTTTGTATGCTGGCAGGCAAATCAACAGCAGAGTTAATAGCATCTTCTAAATTGGCTAGAAATTGTTTTCTAGCTTCAAAGCCTGTAGACTGATCAACTATGCTAGACTTAGTCTGTGCTTGTGCAACTAATAGACACCAAACATATGTCCGTATGGAGTCATTAAGCCTTTGAACTCCTGGCATTTTTAGACCTTCACTTTCATCTAAGATAAATGTTGCCCAAGCATTAGGATGTTTTTGTTCAATTGACCCTAATCAAACTTGTTTGTCTGGTTGAAAAGAGGTGTGGCCAGGCCAGTAGTCATAAGTATATTCTCTTTTTACACCCCACAAATACAATGTGCCTAATCCATGATTGCGGTCTAACTTTTGTCTAAAGTCAGTTGAAGGATTAATGTTAAATTCATTGCAAATTCTTTCATATGCATTATTGTCCATTGGGCTTTTAAATGGATTAAACGCATTGTCGCTAGGGAGGGGCACTTGTAGTTCAGTTAGTATTCGTCTGTACTGGTAATAAACATAAAAGTTATATACTGCCCTTACTAAAGATTGGGGTGGTTTAAATGATTTGCATATGAAACCCCACAGCCAGTAGTTGCGCAGTAAATGGCAAAATTTAACTGATTCTGGTAAAACGCCATAGGGCGAGATGACCATGCTGATGGCACTCTATCACTCTTTATTGGCGGATTTGAATATTTAGTTAGTGGGTTTACAAGTCTGACTTGGAAGCCATATGATTCATCTACTGCAATGGTTAAATTGCTGAAGTTCAAAGATTTGGGGTTATAAAACGCTCCTACACTGTAAGTAGCACTTTCGTTATATTTAAAAGGTTCCATTTTTTAAATTAGTTTTTTTTTAAATAGTTATAAAAAGGATGTATATCTATATAACCAAGCTAAACGAGCGTGTGTTCTTAACGTACCCAATTGACAATAGGCGCGGGAGTTGTAGGATTGCCCTTAAAGAAATTGGTTTTAAAGTTATGTGGGTTAACATATATGAAAAAGCTCAGAATAATTGGATTAATGTTAATGATGAACAAGGCAATCAAATAAGCCATATAACAATACCTGATGGTTACTACAACTTTTGTTCTTTAAAAGAAGTACTTAGCGAATTTGGCATACTGCTGAGAATTAACGAGGCAAACCTCAGAATTACGATACATTTCCCACTAGAAGAAAGAAGAGAGTACACTTTCCCTAAAGGCCTGGCTAAAATCTTGGGCTTTCACAGTAGTGACAGAGCTTATAGATTTAGTGCGCGAGAAGATGTTTATCATTTGAAGGTAATAAACCTTCTGATTTTCTTGTAAACCCAATTTTGTATGTCCATTTACAACAGTTAAAAACAAATACTAACTTGTTTAATGGCTACCCGTCTACAGTTCTACGAGCACTGCCGTCAATTAAGGCAGGGTTTTGCGATTATCAGTTATACAGGTTTGGCGGAGACAGTGAATTTAAAGAATTAATTGAGGGTTCTTTAAATTCATTAGATGTAAAAATAACTAATCAAGACGGAAAGCCAGTTGATTGTTCTGATTTATTAATGGTGCTTAGAAGTAGAAGAGAATATTAGAAAAGTAGTAAGGACTCAGTCCCGCGGACGTTAATAGCGCTGGAAGTAGAAGAGCGTACTGTAAACCATTAAATTTTTATACTCTTGGAGAGAATGTAAATATCTTTGTTCACGATCACCAAATCTTATCTTGCACATAAGCCCCCATTTTAATGTGCTGATTGCGTCGATTTTTAGAGGTTTTTGCTGTTAATTTTGTTTGTGAAAAGGTGTTAATTTTATCCAAAACTGACATGAGATGGACGTGATTTGTATGTGAAAAGGGGGGGTTTCGTGCAAAATAAGATGGGTGAGCTTGAACGAAGATATTTACATTCTCTCTAGACGTCTATGCTGCTTCTCGCCAACTCCACTCTGGAATATTCCCTCTTCAGAGCGAAGACCTATGGTGAAAATTCTTTTTACTATCAAGCTCCAGCAGCTTCGAGCAATTTACGTTTCAATCTAAGGCACTCTGAGTCTTTCTCTTCCTGCAAGTCTCACCAAAAAGGTGCTAGTCTTGGTTTATTTCACCATAACGTTCCTTAAATTAGTTTTGGTGTGATCATTTTTAGATTTACTAATTTTGGTTGCCGCAAGAAGGGTTCAGAATGCATTATTTATTATTTATTTATTATATTATTTATTGTTAGTATCATGATGATGATGATGATGATGATGATGATGATGTGATGTGATGATGAT
>CM031617.1:71698326-71718326 GCA_018398815.1 Conus ventricosus | reverse complement strand
AAGATAGATACCTAGAAATTTCACGATATCTTTATACTGAATAGTCGTATTTTCAATTTAAAAAAACGGCAGCTCTGATGGATTGCTGCCATTATTAAAGAGAATCATATGTGTTTTCTCTGTAGATAATGTCAGACCGTTTTCGTCCATATAATTAAATATATGATCGAGGTATCTTTGATAGATCTTCTTGATGTAGTTCAATTCCTTTTTTGATGTTTTTTCTTTTCATTGTAGCATTCATCCAGATGCATAGATCATCAGCATCTTGTACTAATACAACATGCTTTGATAAGAGCGAAGGCAAATCGTACAATAAAAAGTTGAATAACATAGGGGCGATAACAGAACCTTGTGGCAATCCCATATGTGAAGATCTAGAATCAGAGTGTGCATTCCCTATTCGAACGCGTATGTTTCTTTTATTTCAAAAAGCATCTGGTGTAGTGATATAAATGTCCCGAAATCCCGATTTGTTTCAATTTATAAAGGAGCTTGGCGTGCCAGACTTGGTCATAGGCTTTCTTGATATCAGAAAAGGTCGCTAGAACATTTCTTCTTCTTGCAAATTGTTGTTTTTACATTTGTTTGTAAGTTTCACTAAATTGTCAATAGCAGACCTGCCATTTTGGAAGCCTGCTTGGTTAACTGGAATAACTTTATTTTTGACAATACTGCGTCAATCTTCTCAAAACTATTCTCTCAAATAGTTTACATGTCTGTGAAGTTAATGTTATTGGTCTGTAACTGTACTTATCTGTTGAAGGTTTGCCTTGCTTTAAAACTGGTACAATGATAGACTGTTTCCAGTGTTTCTGGCATTACGCCCTCAAACCAACATTTTGAAACAATTTCTGCAGTAATAAGAAAAAAAATTCAGGCAGATGTTTAAGCATATCATTAGAAACTTTATCTAGTCCCACAGAAGTTTTCTTATTAGGAAGAGATAGAATTGCATCTTTCACTTCATCAAGAGTAATTGGAGCATTGCTGAAATGACTATTATCATTAACTGGATCTATATAATCGTCTTTATTTTCTTTTTCTGTTCTGAAAGTTTGATCTTTAAAGGACAGACCTTCCAAACGCATAGATTCGGAAAACAATATCTGCGAATGATTCTGCTTTTTCTGAATTAGAAGGAAATTTTTTGTTCTTCAGCTTGATAGGACAAGATGGCAAGTTTAAACCCCTTTTCATTTCATGAAATTTTTTCCAAGCTTTTTATAAATCTTTATGATTCGAAATCTCATTAGAGCAGAAAGAGGACCAATATTGCCTTTTAGCTTGAGCCATTACCATGTTACTGTATGATTCGCTCTGTTCTTGGCTATTAGACTCTCTGGTGTTTTGTCTTTTAAATATACTCAGAGGCATAAAAAAACGCGAAAACAAACTGTATAGAAATTTTGATGTAATTTGGCCAACGATTCCTTTGAACTGGTAATAGAAAGTGAGAAAAAGCAATCGAACACACGCAAAGTGTCCTTTCAAAGTTCATTCTGGTAGAAAATAAGGTCACATGAACTTGACCTTGACCCTGTGTTAACAGCAGAATGTCAGTATCTGGTGTGACCACCTCGAGCATTGATCACAGCTGTGCACCTGCGGTACATCGAGCGCACCAGAGTGTTGGTCTGCCTCTGGGGGACTTGCCACCACACCTGGCCCACAGCGACAGCAAGCTAAGCTGCTGTCTGGGGTCTGGGATTGAGCTGGTTCAAGTGCCTCCGAAGGGCATCCCAGAAATGCTCTATTGGGTTAAGGTCGGGAGAA
This sequence comes from Conus ventricosus, assembly GCA_018398815.1. Taxonomy (NCBI): domain Eukaryota; kingdom Metazoa; phylum Mollusca; class Gastropoda; order Neogastropoda; family Conidae; genus Conus; species Conus ventricosus. Next base: position 71,716,550 of record CM031617.1, on the reverse strand, counting down.
CGGGCTGGGTGAGGCAGCAGATTGATGTTGTTCTGCCTCAGGAAGTTCTGCGCAGCACGGGCAGTGTGCAGCCTTGCGTTGTCCTGCTGAAAACAGGTTCTGTGGATGCCGCTGGAAATGTGGCAGGATGTGGGGCCTCAGAACTTGGTCGATGTAATGAACAGCAGTGACCCTGTTACCACGTCCTGTACCCACATTCTGGAAGATGACTGGCCCAATACGGCGATTCATGCCGATAGCCCCCCAGATCATGATTGCTTTCACCACCCCATGGGTCCCTTTCGGTGATGTTGGCATCCGTGAAGGGTTCCCCGCATCTTCTCCAGATCCGGATGCGGCCATCGCCTGGGTCGACGCAGAACCGGCTTTCATCACTGAAGAGGACTCGGCAACCAGTCCCGATGGCGCCAATGCACGTGGATCTGTGCCCACTGCAGACTGTTCTGGCGATGCTGGAGTGTCAGGATAGGTCGCCGGGCTGGACGCCTGCATTGGAGACCAACTGTGTTCAGTCGGCGACGCACGGTCCTGCTGCTGATTGGCCTGCCATGGTTGCCGACGGTGTTCCTGGCTGTGTTGGCAGCGGTTTGGTAAGGCTCCCGTCGATGCTGACGCAGAAGATGGCGGTCTTGGCTGCTGTGATGACCCTCGGTCTGCCGCTCATCGGTCTGTCATCAGTGGTGTTTCTGGCTTGAAAGCGGCCCAGAAGGCGATAGACGGTGGAAATGTGGACTCCGAATGCGATAGCGACCCTGCCTCATTGGAACCACGGCCTGCAGTTGCCCCATTGCTATGCAACGATCTTGACGAGAAAGTCTTGGCATTATGTTGCGCCGCTGGAAGGGATAATTTGAACTTTTTGGGGTTTGGAAATTTATTAGCCCCACAATGGGGGCCACATGTGAGTTGCAATTCACATTGATGTACGTGGCGTAGGTAGTCCACATGGCAAATGCACTCCTCATGCAAAAACGCTGACCCGGCAACATTCACCACTGTTACGAGGTTACAACCGGCCAAAACACCACGTACTGCTATTGTTGCACGTGCCAAGGGACATTGCTTACGTCCTGTTCACAATGTGAACAATCGTGCACTGTCTCTATTTTCGCGTTTTTATTCCTCTGAGTATATATTTTAAACAAACATTTTCTGTTATTAACGGCTGAGTCACAAGCAGGTGTCCACCAGATATTTCCTGAGTGTTTGTTTGACTTAACTGGGCGAAATTTTGGAATGGCTTACATCTGCAGCACTAAGGATAGCATCAGTAAAATAAGAATATAACTGATCAACGCTATCAATATTAATATCAACAGTCTTGTATGTAGCTACTTTGTTTTGAAAGTTTCCCAGTCAGGTGATTTATAATTATATTTTGGGATTATGTCTTCTTGAAATTCACAAGAATCAACTATTTTACTAAAAGTTACAATTATTGGGAGGTGGTCGCTTCCTAGAGTATCGTCAAAGGTAGACCAGCTACATTCAGAGGTGTGTGGTGTGTGTGTGTGTGTGTGTGTGTGTGTGTGTGTGTGTGTGTGTGTGTGTGTGTGTGTGTGTGTGTGTGGTGTGTGTGTGTGTGTGTGTGCGTGTGCGCGCGCGTGCGCGTGCGTGCGTGTGTGTACATGTGTTACATCCGTGCGTGCGTCAGTGCCTGCAATGGCGCGCATCGAGAGAGAGAGAGAGAGAGAGAGAGAGAGAGAGAGAGGGGACAGAGAGAAAGAGAGAGGACAGAGAAAGAGATAGTGTGTGTGTGTGTGTGTCTTTGAGAGAGAGAGAGAGAGAGAGAGAGAGAGAGAGAGAGAGACAGAGAGAGACAGACAGAGAGAGAGAGAGAGACAGAGAGAGAGAGAGAGACAAAGAGAGAGAGAGAGAGTGTGTGGGTGTGTGTGTGTGTGTGGTGTGTGTGTGTGTGTGTGTGTGTGTGTGTGTGTGTGTGTGTGTGTGTGTGTGTGTGTGTGTGTGTGTGTGTGTGTGTGTGTGTGTGTGTGTGTGTGTGTGTGTGTGTGTGTGTGCGAATGAGTGTGTGTGTGTGTGTGTGTGTGTGTGAGAGAGAGAGAGAGAGAGAGAGAGAGAGAGGAGAAGAGAGAGAGAGAGAGAGAGATGAGAGAGAGAGAGAGAGAGCACTCAGAATGCAGAATATTTTATTTGACAGGGCACAGGCCCATATCAAAGTGAGTGAAACAGGGTCAAAATAAATCGGTACAAGCCACTCTTAACGAACACGCAGCTGAATTGTGTTCAGAGTTACCAAAGAAAACATTCATGAAGCAACTGCAGCATTTAGTACTCCGTTCCTAACAGCCATTGCTCTATAATGAAATCACCAACACTCGTAATAGTAGTCTTAACAGAACAGGCTAGCAACATGGACATTTTGAATAGAGAAGGGTGTTTGTAATATTTAGCTGGAATCAACTCAAAGCGTATCTTCTCGTACAAAGGACAAATCAGTAGAAAATGAAGCTCAGTTTCCGGTGCTTCCTTACAGTGTGGACAGAAAATGTCATGGTTTCTATTGCGATTAGTATATCGTAAAAAGTGGCATCGTAAAGGCGACATTCCTAACCGAAACCTGAAAGTAACCTGCGGATGTTAACATGTTTAATTACACAGAGGTAGGAACTTCGAACAAGAGACTGGTTATATGACCGATAAACATCGTACAATTCATGCGATTCAATAGCTGAATGCCAGTCTTGGATGTAACAATCACTTAAACGTTTCTTAAATTCTACAATGAAAGCTTTCACATTGCCAACACTTTGCATTTCCATACAATTCCAAACCCGAATCTATAAAGAACATAGCAAACATTAGTTGTCCAGGTAATATGATTTTTGATTTTGCAGATGCAGCAACATATCATAGGCTTTTTTCGGGAGTCCGTTATTATCCATACAAGCAACACGAAGCCAAAGTCTGATGCATTTTGCATAAGTATTAACATAAAGAGGGTGTCTTCCAGATTCGCCATATACTAAGTGCCTAGGAGCTTTTGGACTTACACCAAGAAATCTGTTAATAGCAGCTAAGTGCACCCTTTCAATTTGTTCCTGGTTAGATGACAGTCCCAAATCTCTGCTCCTAAGTTAAGATAGGCTGTATTTGGCAATCGAATAGCTTAAAGAAAATACCAGGAGAATGTTCACCTATTGACCATAGCATTCTGTTGATAGCAGTTAATCCTTTCTTTGTTCTGTTTGCTAGGTCACAATAGTTGCTTGGAAAGATAATTTGTAGTCAGTGTTATACCAAGATACTTATGCATGTTAACAGCGGAAAGCTGAGCACCACCAAAAGTCCAATTTTCATTCAAAGCAAGGTAACCCCATTCCTGAATACAACAATATTTGCCTTTTCCAGATTCACAAGTAAATCTAAACGTTTTGAAGTATTATACAAGACATTCAGTTGGGTTTGCAAACCAATGACAGTATCACAAATAATGCAAACATCATCAGCAAAGAACAGAATCAAAAGTTCAATGAGTCTGGAGAAAGCTGAATACCATGTCTACCAAAAGTGTTATATCTTTAGTTAATTCATTGATGAATAGTGAAAAAAGCACAGGTGAACACACTTCACCTTGTTTTAGTCCCGTGGGCATAGAAAAGTGTCCGTAAGGTCACCACTAGTTCGAACACAAGTCTTCACAACATTATACACACTTTGCAATGCTTTCAAGAATTTTCCATTAAGACCATTAACAGAGAGAACCTTCCATAATTTATCCCTACTTACTAGGTCAAAAGCCTTCCTTAAGTCTATGAATGCGACATAGAGCTTCCTGTGTCTTAACAACTGCTTCTGAATCATTGCCAGTAAAGTGAAAATGTGAGCTGTTGCACATCGTTTGTCACGAAAACCAGCTTGCTCCTCCCCAAGAATGTTGTTCATTTCAATCCATTTGGTTAACCTTCTATTGAGAACAAAGCTATATATTTTACTACAAATGTTCAACAAAGAGATTCCACGGTAGTTATTGGACAATTCCTATCACCCTTCTTAAATAGTGGTTGCAAGATAGAGACTGACCAATCTTCCGGAATCAAACCCTCATCAAAAATCAGAGAGAGAGAGAGAGAGAGAGAGAGAGAGAGAGAGAGAGAGAGAGAGAGAGAGAGAGAGAGAGGAGTGAGAGAGAGTAGAGAGAGAGAGAGAAGACTCGGAATTCAGAAGCCCGTTTATTTTCATTTAGGCCAAGGCCCCTTATGAAGGGAATGTGAACAACAAAGAACATTTAAGCAGCGCTAGTTATGACTTAACAAAAACATAACAAAGATGATACAAACAAAATTCTTAAGATGTCGCAGTTTCTCTGAACTTGTATGCTTTTGAAACAAACATTGAAAGACCTATAACAACTTCAACTGATTGAGAAGACATCAATAAACACAATTTGAATAAACCGGTTGACTATAATACTCAGATCTTAAATAAATGTTAGCGAACCGCCCAGAGAACGTGGACAAACGAGTTACAAGACAAAACACGACGCGTTTCGACCTCTTAGGTCTTCATCTGGTGATAATTAAACGAATAAAACAACGAAAATTCACTTAGCTTTGGTCGCTTCAGATTGCTCAGGCTTCAGCGCAAGGAAGAAGGCGTTGAATGAGAACGAGGCTGTTGGAGGGAAGTAGTGAGTGAGTCAAAGTCGTAATGATGATAATAATATTACTGATAGGAATACTATTAATGGTCAAAATATTGGGGGAATTAAAAAAAAAAAAAAAAAGGATCAATCTTGGTGTCAATAAGTATGTGTATGGGAGAAAGGAGATGGGTTAGAGGATTCTTAAGCAGCAGGGTTGCCGTGGCAACAGTCCCAGAGGGATGGTGATGTCAGTGCTAGGGGTAGTATCAATACTAGCAATAGTATTACTGAATGATATTGCTAACAACGATAGTGAAGGTTAAGGTAACGAAAGCATGATACAGAAATATATTTAGAAATACATTTTTATAATAATCAAATAAATAAATAAAAGAAACATTAAAAATAATAATAATAATAATAATAATAATAATAATAATAATAATAATAATAATAATAATAATAATAATAATAATAATAATAAATTTAAAAAAAATTATCATAATAAATGCATAAATAAGATAGCTATAAGTTATGTGTGAGGTGAATAGTGGGAGATAAGGTAATATGTGTGTGTGTACTGGGAGGATATTGTGGGCTGAGATTGATATATATAATATATATTATATATCTCCCCCCCCCCCTATTTTTCACGACCAACGATAAGGAGCTAGCATTCTATTCATTATGTGTGTGTGTGAGAGTGAGTGTGTGTGTGAGTGTGTGTGTGTGTGTGTGTGTGTGTGTGGTGTGTGTGTGTGTGTGTGTGTGTGTGTGTGTGTGTGTGTGTGTGTGTGTGTGTGTGTGTGTGTGTGTGTGTGTTCCATTTGTATATCAGCCTTATTCATTGGTTACCCCCACCTCCACCCCCAACAACCGCCATTACCCACCAACATCCCTACATACATCATTACTAGGGCAGGGGGAGGTGGGGGGTAAGTCGATTGATGTAGCAAATGGAGAGACTCAGAGAGTGTAGGAAAAGGGAAGGGGAAGATAGCTGCAACCTACCTCTGAGGTAAACAGAGGTAGGGTGTGCGTAGGTGGAGGATATTTCAGGCTGGAGCTGGAGAGATGGAATGGCACATACTACTTTTGGACGTTGATGCCATGAGGGTGCACGGTGCCCAGTTTGGCAATGAGATGAGATTCCTGCATAAGGCGTTCAAAGTTGTCACTCTTAGATTGCCAAAGTGCCAAGACTTTGACATGGTTGATGTTGTGTTGGGCATGGTTGAAGTGTAGAGCGACTGGTTTGGGCCGATGGTGGCGGATGTCGGCCAGGTGTTCAGAGATGCGCGTCTCAAGTGTGCGAGATGTCTCACCTACATAGATCTTACCGCACAGCTGACAGTGGATGGCATACACAATGTGTGGCTCTGGCAGGAGAAGAGTGCGTTTAATAGTGAAAGAGCCTGTGGGGCCATGTAGGATGGTGTCTGTTTGGTGAGAGAGCAGATTTTGCAGTTGGTTTTTGAGCAGGGGAAAGTACCTGGTGGCTTAGGTGTGAGATTTTGTTCAGCTTAGAGCGCACCAGTAGGTCCTTGAGGTTTTTGTCACGTTTGAAAGTGATCATTGGTTTCGTCTCAAGGCAGGTTTATGATTTTCTACCATGTGCCAGTTAGACTTCAGGATCCTGCAGATGGGCAGATTTTGAGGATGGAAGAGAAGGCAGGCGTAGGTCTGTCTGTCTCTTTGGGAGGTTTAGTTTCCAGAGTAGATGTTCTGGATTTAGCTGCAGTGCGGCTGAGAGCATCATTGATGACGGCACTAGGGTATCCAGGTTGGTGAAAAAATCAGACATTTTGGCTGCTTGTTATGTGAATCTCTTCGCTAGAGCAGAGTCTGCGTAGGCGAGAATTCAGAATAGGAATGTTATTTTTAGTGGACTGGTGGTGGGAAGATGGTGTAGTCCAGGTATGAGTGTGCATCAGTAGGTTTGTAGAAGACTGAGGTTTGAAGCAGTCCATCTTTGAGGGAGATAGTGATGTCCAGGAAATTAACTGACTGTGAATGAGTGTAGGTCAGCTGAATGGATGGATGGAAAGGTCTGTGCAAAGTTGAGGAAATTCTGGAGGTCATGTTCTGGCATGGATGTGGCTCCCAATCCATCATCTATGTATCTTTTGTAGAGCTCTGGTGTAGGGCCTGTGTAAGAGGTTAGTAAGCGGTGTTCTAGGTGTCCCATGAAGAGGCAGGCATAGGATGGTCCCATCTTGGTTCCCATAGCAACACCACTGATTTGTGAGAATGTGTGATTGTTAAATTCAAAAGTATTGAGGGTGAGGACTAATTCTGCAAGTCTGACAGTGTAGCTGTGGGAGGGTGTTGTTGGTTAAGGGGCCGTTTGTTCAGAAAGAATGCGAGGGCCTTCAGTCCATCGCATGAGGGATGGAAGTGTAGAGAGAGACGACGTCAAGTGTAAAGAGGAGGCTGGTTGGAAAGTGGGATCTGTGTTGTATAAATTAATCATGTTAAGTGTGTGTGTGTGTTCTTTGAGGTATGTGGGGAGGCCTTGTACTATGGGTTGGAGGAGAGAGTCTAAGTACTGCGAAATGTGTTCTGTAGGGCAGCTGCATGCAGATACAATGGGTCTGCGGGTGTATTGGTTTTGTGTATTTTAGGGAGCAGGTAGAAGGTGGGTTGTTTGGTGTCTGTCATTATGAGGAGTTTGGGCTGTTTTCGGTAAGTTGTTATGTTTGATTTCTTGTTTAACTGTGGTTGAGATGAGTTTCTGGTGTTGGGGGAGGGTTGATGCTGTGAGTGGTGTATAGAAATTTGTGTCCGACAGTTGTCTGTGTGCTTCTTTTATGTACAGCTGTTTGTCCCAGACCACCACTGCACCACCTTGTCTGCTGGTTTGATGACAATGTCTCGGTCTTTGTCTCAGTGATTCAAGGCTTTTTGTTCATCCCGTGAGAGGTTGGAATTGCGGACAGGTTTGGATTTCACTTGAGAGATTTCTTTTTCTACACTTTTTGATGTAGAGTTCAACTTCAGTGATTTGTCAAGAGGTGGCTGGCGAAGCGCTGGAGTTTGAAAAAGGTGGGTAAAAAATGTCTGAGCTCTCTGGTAGAGGGGGCTTAGGCACACCGTCAAGTGCAGCCATCCTCTTATTTTCTAAGAATCTTTCAACATCAACGTGGTTTTGGTATTTATTGGTGGCAGGCTGAATGGGAATAAATTTCAGACCTTTTGCCAGACTGATCTTTCGTCATTGGTGAGAGTCAGATATCAGGATTGCAGCGAACAAGGTGGCGGTGTTTGCTCATGGGTGATAGAGGGGTCAGTGTTGTGTGTAGGGGATTCAACTGTGGGGCCATGTAGTTGAGGAGATTCTGGAGGTCATGTTCTGGCATGAAGAGGCAGGCATAGGATGGTCCCATCTTGGTTCCCATAGCAACACCACTGATTTGTGAGAATGTGTGATTGTTAAATTCAAAAGTATTGAGGGTGAGGACTAATTCTGCAAGTCTGACCAGTGTAGCTGGGGAGGGTGTTGTTGGTTAAGGGGCCGTTGTTCAGAAAGAATGCGAGGGCCTTCAGTCCATCAGCATGAGGGATGGAAGTGTAGAGAGAGACGACGTCAAGTGTAAAGAGGAGGCTGGGTTGGAAAGTGGGATCTGTCTTGTAACTCGTTTGTTCCACGTTCTCTGGCGGTTCGCTAACATTTATTTAAGATTTGTTTAGATTTCCGCCTGCAGTCGTCTGGCTTTGCAACTAGATCTATTTTGATTCATACTGACTGCTACCCTTCGTTGTTTTGATTTCTGTTACGTCGCAGTGTGTGCGATTGTTATCGTGTATACGTCTTCGAACATTGTATACTGTTAATCATTGATCCGTATTTCGTTTAACATACGTTCTAAGTCGTGTGCGGCGATCGCAATCAGGCACTCCTGACCTTAAACTCTACTTCTTCTCTCAACCAACTCTACAGTACCTAAATCAGAACATAATGCCGGCCCCCAATTCCTCTCTCGTACAACCAGACACCATCCTACATGGCCCCCACAGGCTCTTTCACTATTAAACGCACTTTCTCCTGCAGAGCCACAACATTGTGTATGCCATCCACTGTCAGCTGTGCGGTAAAGATCTATGTAGGTGAGACATCTCGCACACTTGAGACGCGCATCTCTGAACACCTGGCCGACATCCGCCACCATCGGCCCAAACCAGTCGCTCTACACTTCAACCATGCCCAACACAACATCAACCATGTCAAAGTCTTGGCACTTTGGCAATCTAGAGTGACAACTTTGAACGCCTTATGCAGGAATCTCATCTCATTGCCAAACTGGGCACCGTGCACCCCTCATGGCATCAACGTCCAAAAGTAGTATGTGCCATTCCATCTCTCCAGCTCCAGCCTGAAATATCCTCCACCTACGCACACCCTACCTCTGTTTACCTCAGAGATAGGTTGCAGCTATCTTCCCCTTCCCTTTTCCTACACTCTCTGAGTCTCTCCATTTGCTACATCAATCGACTTACCCCACCCCACCCACCCCTCCCTCCCTGCCCTAGTAATGATGTATGTAGGGATGTTGGTGGGTATGGCGGTTGTTGGGGGTGGAGGTGGGGGTAACCAATGAATAAGGCTGATATTACAAATGGAACACACACACACACACACACACACACACACACACACACACACACACACACACACACACACACACACACACACACACACACACTCACACACACACTCACTCTCAACACACACACATACACACACACATAATGAATAGAATGCTAGCTCCTTTATCGTTGGTCGTGAAAAATAGGGGGGGGGGCGGGGAGATATATATATATATATAATATATTATATATATATATATATATATATATATATATATATATATATATATATATATATCAATCTCAGCCCACAATATCCTCCCAGTACACACACACATACTACCTTATCTCCCACTATTCACCTCACACATAACTTATAGCTATCTTATTTATGCATTTATTATGATTAATTTTTTTTTAATTTTATTATTATTATTATTATTATTATTATTATTATTATTATTATTATTATTATTATTATTATATTAATGTTTCTTTTATTTATTTGTTTGATTATTATAAAAATGTATTTTCTAAATATATTTCTGTATCATGCTTTCGTTACCTTAACCTTCACTATCGTTGTTAGCAATATCATTCAGTAATACTATTGCTAGTATTGATACTACCCCTAGCACTGACATCACCATCCCTCTGGGACTGTTGCCACGGCAACCCTGCTGCTTAAGAATCCTCTAACCCACTCTCCTTTCTCCCATACACATACTAATGACACCAAGATTGATCCTTTTTTTTTTTTAATTCCCCCAATATTTTGACCATTAATAGTATTCCTATCAGTAATATTATTATCATCATTACGACTTTGACTCACTCACTACTTCCCTTCCAACAGCCTCGTTCTCATTCAACGCCTTCTTCCTTGCGCTGAAGCCTGAGCAATCTGAAGCGACCAAAGCTAAGTGAATTTTCGTTGTTTTATTCGTTTAATTATCACCAGATGAAGACCTAAGAGGTCGAAACGCGTCGTGTTTTGTCTGTAACTCGTTTGTCCACGTTCTCTGGGCGGTTCGCTAACATTTATTTAAGATTTGTTTAGATTTCCGCCTGCAGTCGTCTCGCTTTGCAACTAGATCTATAATACTCAGTTTGATGAACTTTTCACGAATACTACTAAGAGCAGGACAGCAAGAACAAAATGTATTTCATCTCTTGTGCTGCTTTACATAATGGACAAATCAGATCCTCGTTGTTAGCCATTCTGTATCTATAAATGGTGCACTTTTAATTCTGATATTCCTAATCGAAATCATGTTGTAACATATTGCAAATGTCTATCAATATTAGTGGTCAAATATGGTTTCAAATCATGCACACTGCAAAAAATTGTTATAGAAACTAAATCTGTCACTATTGTGAATATGGTCAGACCATTTTTGCCATGTACAATATATTAATCGTTGCCTGAAAATATGTATAAATACTTTGATATTTCCCACACCCTGGTTTAACCAAACATACCCAAACCATAATATGTCCGACAAAAACGTCCTTTGGAGGCCCAGTTATTTTTGCCTTTAGAGTCCATATCTAGAAGCATATTGTAGGCTTTTCTAGGAATTCTATCGTTACACATTTGCAATAATTTAAGCCAATAACGAATGCAATTAACAGCAGATAAAACAAATATTGGGTAGCGACTGGTTTCTCCATATATCATATCATTCGGCGTACGTCTGTCTACACCAAGAAACTTTTTTAGAGCAAATAAATGCACAGATTCGCAACAAGTAGCAGCTTTGTCTAAGCCCCATAATTTAGAGCCGTAAAGTAGAACGGGCTGTACTTGGGTATCGAATAACTTGATGAATACCTTAAGGTATACATACAACTTTTTCATAATACACAGTAAAGCATTCTTTGCCCTACTTGCCAGATCTTTACAAGCACCTGTGAAACTCAAACGTGTAGAAAATATTATACCTAAATACCTATATGCATTAACACTGGCATATTAACATCACCATAAACCCATTCTTCCCTTGCACCAAGATAGCTCCCTTACGAAACACATTGATATTACTTTTTGACATATTAACTTTTAATTGAAGTGTACCAGCTGCACGTCGTAAATTATTCAACTGTGTCTGTAGACCAACAGGCGTTTCTGATATCAAAATAATATCATCTGCTAATAAGAGAATATAACAACTCTAAGGTATCAAGAGACAACAAGGCACCATGTCTACCATTATTAATAACTTCATAGCTAGTTCATTTATAAACAAGGAAAATAAAACTGGACTACATGCATCTCCCTGCCTGACCCCAGCTGTACAATTAATGAAATCTGTCAGTTTACTTCCACACCAGACTCTAGCTCTAACAACATTATACATGCTTTTAATACACCTATAGAGTTTACCACATATACCATTTTTTTGTAGTATTGGCCAGAGTATATTTCTATTGATTGAATCAAATGCCTTTTGAAAATCTATAAAAGCAACATATAGTTTTACGATTACGAGAAAATGCTTTTGGATTAGTGCCAACAAAGTAAACATGTGATCCACGGTCGAATAACCCTTTCTGAATCCTGCTTGCTGTTCCTCGGTTATATTATTCTCATCAACTCATTCTTGTATTTCCTATTAATAATTGTTCCAAATAGTTTACTGCCAATGTCACTAAGGGAAATTTCTCTATAATTATTGGGATTGTCAACATCGCCTTTTTTTAATATAGGCAAAATTATTGATTCACACCAATTATCAGGGTACATGCCCTCATCAAATAACGTAATTAAATAATTTATGAAAAATATAGCATAGCCTGTTGTGTTGCATGTTTAAATAATTCTCCAATTAGACCATCTGGGCCAGCTGACTTGCCATTTTTCAGTTTTCTAATAGCTAAAGTACCCTCTTCTATGGATATTGGACGATTAAATGAACTATCTACGTCAGCATCCGCCATTTCTTCATTATTAACACTGTCACTGACATTCTGTCCTGACAAATTTTGGAAATGATGAAACCAAGTATCGCTAGTTATCTTATTCTTTGGTTGTTTTCTTTTGAAAGATACTTTCTTAACAGTCTCCCAGAAGTCTTTTTGGCATTTAACTGAGGAAATCAACTTATCTATTAAGAACTTGCTATATTCTTTCTCCTTTCTTTTTAACAATTTGTTGTATTCCAGCCTTGCAACACAATAAGCCGCTCTGTCTTGTGGATCATGAGTACGACAGCTAATTCTTAATAATTGTCTAGCTTTTAGTTTACTGATTCGGCACTCTTTATCATACCAATCATCATATCTGTCATTTCTATTGACACGTATATGCTTTTCATACACTTATCACTTTCCTTTACACACTCATTAAACATGTTCAAAGCTTCATTTACGTCGGATTGTATCATATCTATGGCATTTTCAATTTTTCTAACAACATCCACCCACAAAATAGTTCGATTAGCACAATCATTATTCCATACAAGTTTCTCTATAACATGGTTTTCTTTTTCATTATTGTCAGCAACATTTCCCTTTGGAAAAACAGCAATGAAAGAAACAGGCATGTGATCTGAATCTATGCGGTCTGAAACTTGAAATTTACAAGAAGATCGCTTCAAATAATAAAGTAATCATCAACACTGCAGCCAGAATCAGATGTGTATGTATAGCGTCCTTCTAGGTCGCCATTACATACCCCATTAACAATACACAAATCCAAGGCAGTGCATAGATTTAGTAACAACTTTCCGTAATTATTTAATGTACAGTCTTCAGAGTTACGATTTGTACTGAGAGAATAACTATCACATTGTCTATCAAAAATGTTTTTTCCCGAAAAATCCTGAGAAATATTGGATGTTCTACTATTCAGTTCTCCATTAATTATGACATACACATCTTTTCTTAACAAACATTCTATCAAACAATCTTCAAGTAAACTGATTCCATTTTCAAAATCAAAAAAGGTATAAAAAGGAGAATTTTCCGGATGAATGTAGCAACAAAAATACAAAACATCTTTGTCTGTTCCAAATAATTTTTGTCAATTACAATACACAAAAATTGGAGTAATTGACATCAACAGCTTTTACAAAGGGGGGAAAACTCCTTCCTGATCAAACAACAATTCCACCTGATGGTCTCCCCTGTCTACTGAATTTGACAGCAGGTTTGCAAAACACATCATAGTCAGAAAAATAGATTATCAAACTTCCACTCATCAAGAAACGTATCAACAAGACAGACAAAATCAAACTTAAAAAGAAATGTAAAGAAATGTGGATCGGCAAGTTTTGACTTTATGCCATTAAGATTCCATAACAAAAAAGAGAAAGGTTTGTTTTCATTATTATGTACACTCGCCCTCCCTACCTCCCTCGCTCTCTCCCTCATGCACACACGGGATTTTCGTAACTGGCTCTGGCTGGTTACTGCAACTCACCCGGCAACTGTCAACACGAACATCGCTGTCCCTGCCTCTTGCTGTTGGCGAGATTACCGGTGTTACTGTTTTTTTCTGATCCCCTACATAATAATGTGGCATGAGGAAGAAAATCTGGCCGGCCTAACCCCTATCTCGAGTCCTTGAGCCCTCCATGTCTACCAAGGAAATATGACTTTCCGTCGATCACTAGATGATCATAGATCATGGTGACTCTCTTCCCGTCTGATCTAGCTTTTTTCAAGTGTGGTGAAAGACCACGCCTGATTTCCCTGACCCTGGATGAGAAATCTTCTCCAACAAAGACATTGCTGCCTTTCAGGTTTTTCTTTCCTTTCAGGATGTTGACTTTGTCCTTGTAAAAAGGTGCAGCAAGCAATGATGGGAGAGTCAGGTTTGGCACTGAGTCGGTGAATCCTGTCAAACTCTACTTTCTTAGTCATGTTTAGGTTATCATTCAGCACAGAATGTACTTTCCCTTCACGGTCACGTTGGTCTCGTTCTGGTCCCTAGGTATGCCATAAAAAATCAGATTATTGCGTTTTGACCTCCCCTCTAAATTATCAGTCTTTCTTTCTAACTGCTCAACTTTACTCAGGAGATCAGCGTTAGCTTCGGCCAGAGCTTCATTTTCTCTTTTCAAATCCCCCACCTCCTCTCTTAAATTTCTCACTTCAGACTGCAGGGCCGAACACTTTTCTCCAAGATCGTCAAACTTCTTAACATTATCAAACTTACAGTTCATGGTGGACAGTACGTTCTGCAGAACACCCATCAACTCTGCTCCAGATGGTTCTTCAAGAGGGGGGTCCGCGTTGAGGAGGAAGAGGTGGTCGTCTGCGCCCGGTCTGCAGAAGCAGATCCTACCTGCTCCTAGTGTCTCGCCTGGTGCCCGTGATGTCAGCATAGGTGGGCAGTCGAGGAGAAGTGGGTGTCGACTGCCCACTGTCCGCCGATGAAGCGCCAGCCTTGTCCGCAGTGGTGCCGCGTCCTGAGCTGCCGAGCCGGGTCTGCTTCATGCTGTCCGTCCTGGGTCCGGGGTTCTGCTCCACATCGCCACAGCGCAGAAGTAGCCCGCCCTAAAACATCAAGGTGAGGAGCAAGCCAAGGGTTGCACCGTCCGTCCTGGTTCGTGGTGTCAACATGGCGATCGCAGTGGCCGCCTTCTTTCTGGCTCGCTTCGCCATGAAATTGATGTAGACGGGGACGAAGGAGCCACACCTCGCCTAAAAACTAGTGGTCCAGATGGCATCGTGACTGACTGAAGTCCAAGTCAAAGTACCGGGTTGTACAGTCACGGTAACTGTAAATAAAGACAATAAACTTCGGAGCTCTTTACTGTCCGACTGCTCGAACTGTGACACAGTATATGTATATAATCTGCTGTTACGCGATTTTAATGTATGATCTACTATACTTTTTAAGACAAAAATATTATCTGCAGTTCTATGTGTGTTTTTTTAACCTGCTTGTACATTAGATAAAAGATTATTTGATTCCAAATGATTGTTTATTCGACTGTTTAGTATTTGGCATAATACGTTGCTTAATGCACAATTAAGAGTTATTCCCCTGTAGTTGCTAGGGTTCGTTTTGTCTCCTCTTTGTAAATAGGAACAGAGAGGCCCCTTTTCCATTATCTGGATATTGACCCGTTTTTAAATTTAAATTAAAAATGTTTTTCAATGTGGGTAGCAATTCTGAAATCCCAGTTTTTAAAAAAGTCATTCCTTATCTCGTATATTCCAGGAAATTTGTTCTTTTTTAAATTCTTGGTTTCTTTTTACGATTTCTATATCTGATATCTCATAACTACATGAACGTCACTCAGAGCTGCTTTGATACCTTTATTCCCTTGATTCTCCTCTGTTACTACTTCTTTATTTTCTATTTCAGCTTCTTTTCCAATTAGTTTTTCAATATGTGTCATCCATCTTTTGATTGGTAGGCGTTGTGTGTGTTCTTGATTCTCCATGGTTTGTAATCCCTTTAATGTTTTCCAAACTGCAATTGGATTTTCAGACAAGTTTCTATTCAAAAAATTATTAAATTGGCTTTGTACAGTCTCTTTTTCTTTCTAATAATTTTGTTATATGTTTTCCTTGCAACGAAATATTTTTGGTGAATTATTTTGTTAAATGGCTGTCTGTTTAGTGCGTTTAACAAAGATTTAGTTTCTCGACGTTATGACTGACATTCCGTATCAAACTACTTTTTATTCTTTCTTTTTCTTTTCCTCCATTTCCTTTTTGTTCTACAGGCAATACTTTGTTTGCAGTGTCATGCAGCATTTGTGTGAACTCCTGAACGACATTATTCACAAACGTCGTGGATTTAAAATGCTTCTCGTCATCTGTTATCATAATATCATTAATTGATGTAATGCGCGTTTTCATTTCTGAAGATTTTAATACCCTTAGGAATTTCATATCCGAGTTTTCATCCCAAAAGAACATTACATTTTTATCCTGCGAGTCATGGTATCTATTTCTACATGATCTTTGTCAGTTAATTGGCATTCAGTTTTGTATGGAAGATGTTGATTAATTTTAAACGATATTGGCAATGGTCTGAATAATCTGTTAAATCATGAACTGTCATGTCTATTATGTCCTTCAATATTTTTTGTGAACACAAGAAATAGTCGAGAACACTGCAGCCTTTGGTGTGAAGCAAATATTTTACACCTGCAGATCGCCCAGAGTCCTCCCATTTAAAATGCACATGTTACAGTCAATTCACAGGGATGAAAGTGTTTTCCATATTTATGAACATATTTGTCCATTGAGCATGTGTTTGCTGTATCACTAAAAGGACAGTCTTCAGGCAAAGAATATATGTTGCTTTCTCTTTCCATTGTAATGAAATCAGGAATCGTTCCTGATCTGGTATTAAAATCTCCACATAGTATTACTTGTTCGTTCGTATATGATAATTTTACAAGATCAGCTTCTATATTATCCCAAATTTTATTTTTGTAATTTTTCCAAAAGATGAATTTTCGGGTGGTATATATACACTGCCTATATAAAATGTATTTGGATGCCTATATAAAATGTATTCGGTCACTGCATAAGGACTGCCCGTACAGAGCTGGAACTAGGACATACCAGAAAGAAAGTTCGGAAGGGCAAGCCAGAATATGTGGCGTGGGAATATTGCCACTGAAATGTAACCGAAGATTACAGAGACACCAGTAACAACGACAACAACAACAATCATTATAACAACAACAACAACAACAACAACAACAACACAACAATAGCAACAACAACAGTAACAAGAACACAACAAGGGAAAAGTATTTTATGTCGGTGAGGTTGGTGTTTTTGGTGTTATCATTGCATTACGAAAAAAAAAAAAACTATTTATGAGGTAGATCTGTTCTTAGGCATGATTCTTAAACGGGTGCTTGGTGAGCCAGGTCCATGTCTGTCTTTTAACTTCCATCTGTTTTAACGTTTTCTTTCTTTTTTCTCACGTACATTTTATCTGTAACTTTTTTTTAAAATATCATTTCATTAGTTCTTACTAACAAAAGACAAGGTTCCTCTTCATAGTGAGTTGCAGCGTGTTGTCGGTTTGATGACAAGTGTAGAACATTTCTGTAGGCCCGTGATCAGCTCGCTGTCGTCGTTTCATAGCAATCAACAGTGGGCTGTCATGGATCCTACAGAAAGACAAATATTAATCCGTCAGTCGTTTATCAACCCATAACTGACTCTTTGTACATGATTTGAGCTGTCCTTATGATAAAGGATGAAGTTCAGACCGTCTTATCACGGTAAAAAGCGTCTGGTTCCATTAGTGGACAAAACATTTAAAGGAGAAGAGGATAAACAGATGCACGGCATTTTCCTTTATTAAAACGTTGAGATTTTCACATTTTTCTCAGGTTGCAAGCAGTTTCAGACACATGGCTGCTGTCACAATCATAATCACACACACACACACACACACACACACACACACACACACACACACACACACACACACACACACACACACACAAACACAAACACAAAACACACACACACACACACACACACACACACACACACACACACACACACACACACATACGCGCACGCACACACACACACACACACACACACACACACACACACACACACACTCACGCACGCACGCACGCACGCACTCACGCACGCACGCACGCTCACACACACACACACACACACACACAACCCCACAACCACACACACACACACACACACAGAATGCACTCTTTGGTGAATGTGTTCTATATTATTGTGACCTTTAGTAGTTTACACATTTCCACTGTGTTTCTCTGCTTTGTGTATGAGCTCTGGTGATGGTACAATAAAGCATATTGTGCTAACGTAAGAAAGGACTACATGAAATAGTTTCAGCGATACGTTAATTTACTTTGTCTTAATCAACGCTGCCTTCCTCTGGTATGTCGGGTTTTGTTCACAGTCGTTTTCATTTGTTTACAAACGCATCTCAAAAGAGTTCTACCGTTTTACAAACGTGAGGGTTTGTTTCCACAAAACATCTTAGGCATAAATATACATCGTCTTTCAATAGCATAGTACTCTTCCATCCACGAAAGCAGAAGTGTATGGTTCC
>CM031617.1:71685138-71689487 GCA_018398815.1 Conus ventricosus | reverse complement strand
GGTCTTGCGATCCAACCCACAGACCACGGGACATACTGACCGTTGTTCGTGTCGCACCGGACATGCGGTTGCGGTTGGCTCTGTCGGTAAATACAGCAGGACACTCGGGACAAGTAAAAGCGGAAGCTGAAGTCTGGGTATCTTCTTTCTGTGCAGACATGTTTCTGGCACTCGCGCAGACGTGGTCGTTCGGGGTAATTCGTTGACGAAAGGCAACGGGAGCTGGATAGCGATGAGTTCAGCGACAGTTTCTGTGCGTCTGATACAAGACAAAGAACCTCTGTCTTTTTATCAGGAAGTGCTCGACCAATCCGCTTCTGTGTCGCTTCCCTTCCCAGAGGTACCGTCTCCTTTGTCCCAGTGTTCCAGCTGCTGATTGGTCTCATTATAACCGACGCCACGCCCACCCCACGCGTCTTTTGTTCTGTACTATTGATGAATGACCCGCAGCTGTTCTTGTTCTTTGTGTCTGACACATCTGCCCTCGCCCTTGGCGCGCGTTTCAAACACGTCACGTGGTACAGCCAGCTGACCATTGGCTCGTGTTTCAAATACCCACCCCACGCGTCTTTTGTTCTGTAGTATTGATGAAAGACCCGCAGCTGTTCTTGTTCTTTGTTCTTGACACATCTGCCTTCGGCCTTGTCGCGTGTTTCAACTACGTCACGTGGTACACCCAGCTGCTGCTCACCTCCCTCTCTCTCTCTCTCTCTCTCTGTCTCTCTCTCTCTCTCTCTCTCTCTCTCTCACTAACACCGCCGCCGTCACCACCGCCATCGCCACCACCCTCTATGTGTGTGTTTTTCTGTCTGTGTGTCTGTCTGTCTGTTTGTCCGTCTATGTTTGTGTCTGTGATCTGTTTCGACCACTCTCAGAAATAAAGAGCAAACCCCAAATGGTGTCTCGATCAGAGAGCGTCGTTCATCTTTAATGGCCTCCTGTTTGATATACTACTTGGCTGCCTATCAACACTGAGGACGAGGTACAGTCAACGGGGACCTTGACGGAACAACGCTCATCATCAGCATCATCATCACTGTCATCACCACCGTCTCTGTCTAACACGTCTACGTACCACGCAACCAAAACAAAAACAAACACGGCGTCACATCGATCCGCACGCGCGCGTAGCAACATGACACACCCCCATCTATTTTTAAACCATTACGTCAGCCAACAAGAAAAACTTTTTTTTTTTAACGTGACTCATCGCGACAACAACACAAAAACAAAACCACGTGACCCCGACGTCACCTGCCGTCACCTGCCGCGCCGCCACCTGCCGCGCATGCGCAACACCGGGGGAGGTCCCTGCCGAGGTCCCCAAAACGGGGTGAAAAGTCCCTACCCTTACTACTCACGGCTCCAGACAGGCTTGCAGAACCAGACATTACCGAGAAGGACACAGAATCCGAAGAAGATCTGTAAAATTTTCATTTGAGTGAATTTGACAGTGCGCCGATGTCTGTTTTCATTCTGAACAATAGGTGCGCTTTTTTGTTAATGTGGAATCAAATCAGTGAAATATATATGCTATATTTACTTTCTCTATTGTGGATAAATCAATGAACTATATCAATGTGGACAATTCTTTTTTTCTGCTGTGGAAAATCGGTGAACAGTTTCTTCCCATTGTGGACCAAGCAGTGAACTGAAGTAGGATACAGTGAACAGATTTTTTTTCCTTCTGTGAATGATACAGTGAACAGTCTCTCTCCACCCCACCCCCACACCCCTTTTGTGAATAAACCGTGAACTGTGACAATGTAGACAGTTGTTCTTACTGTGGATGATTCATCCTTGTGTGGATTTTGGAGACAGCAAACAAGGTAGGCATGCACAATTTTGCATAATTATTTGTTCAGTCTATTGTATATTTTTGTTTGTTAGCATGACAGTGTGAAGTAAAGTAGCTTTAGGGCTTGGTTGCATTCACCTCTGCCTGTGTGTGTGTGTGTGTGTGTGTGTGTGTGTGTGTGTGTGTGTGTGTGTGTGTGTGTGTGTGTGTGTGTGCGTGCGTGCGTGCGTGCGTGCGTGCGTGCGTGCGTGCGTGCGTGTGTGTGTGTCGTCTTCTATTCACAGACGTTTTCCAGAAACTGTCGACGTTATTTTCTATAGGCTATTGATCTTAACCTTTTCCTTAACAACAGCTTCACACAAGCCTATCCAGTCCATTCTTTTCTATCAGGAGTGGTTCCGAGCAAATTAATAGTGTAAAATACAAAATTAGCTCAGTGTAAAACACTGTTCAAGAATTGTTAAACACTTGTTACCTAATGTAAGACATGAATTATGTCAAACTTCCAAGGCCACAACTATGTGTTTCATTCGTGAGCACTTGTTGCCCAGAATAACACATACAAAAAACGACTATGTTTTATACCACAACTGATTTTCTTGTACATAACAGATTGTGATCTGAAAAAGTTCCATACAGTGGGACAGTTTTGTCCGTGCCACAAGTGGCTAGAGCCACAGAAGACAGTTGTATTCCAAACTATTACGGCAAACTGATAGGAATGTTCCAGGCCACAAGTCACTATCCCATAGCTGATCAGTTGTGGCCTGAGGATTTCAGCTGTTAAGTTCTTACCGTTGTGTGCCACAACTTTCTAAGTCTTGTTAATAAGTTGTGCTTCAAAATTCTGGAAGATGAAAGCCTTTCTTTTCAGACCAAGAGTGTTTACTTCTTAAGATTGCGTAATTATGTGGTTTCCATTTGAGTTTTTTTAACCCTCATTTGTACAGCTTTAGAACACCATCTAGTTTTTGTTTTTCCCAAGTTTGGAAGTTCTGCGCGCAGAGGTGTAATTTTCGGAGACCTGCGAAATCTTCAAGTGGCCATTTCTCAAAATGGCGTTTTTCAAGATAGACAGTTGTGGCTCTAATGCATCGAGAAGAGAAGAGACAGACAGACAGACACAAAGACAGACAGACTTTGCGGTCGGCTGGGCTATAAGCAACATTACCTTATCTTACTAGACACACACACACACACACACACACACACACACACACACACACACACACACACACACACATAGACAGACAAGGACAGAGATACACAGACAAAGAGAGAAAGTGAGAATGGGGGGAGAGGGAGGGAGAGAAAGAGAGACGCAAACACAGAGAGAGAGAGAGAGAGAGAGAGAGAGAGAGAGAGAGAGAGAGAGAGAGAGAGAGAGAGAGAGAGAGAGAATTAGACAGACTGTCACGTAGGCAGAGTTCAAACTGAATCTGAGCTTGAAGGCTGCGCTTTAGTTGTATTCACGATGAAAACAATATTGTTTTGTATCAGGGTGTAACAAGATAAAAAGAAGAGATCCTTTTTTTCGTAATTACAGAAAAGACCCATTTTTAAAAATATAGGTTTCTGGATTCTGGATTCGACATTAGAAAAGTAGTTACAGACTCAGAATCAAAAACTTACTTGGAGAATATTTCGACAGGGTCGCCCTGTCTTCTTCAGCTTACTGTTGCAGTTGTGCAGCGAGGCCTGGTGGGACGACTGTTGTGGGGGGGGGGGGTGAACGGTTGTCAGGATCTGATTGCAGATGGCGGGGGGGGGGGGGGGGGGGGGGGGGTCAAAGCCTAGATCTCGTTAAGGTTGGGGCGTCTGGTCTTAATTCGACGGCTTCTTTAACTTTTCTTTTTGGAGGAAGGACTCTGTAGACAGGATTTTGGTTTCTTGGGGGCTGAAACTGTGGCCTGTGGCTTGTAGATGTTCATGTATGGCAGAAGTAGGTCGGTTTTGGTGTTCCTGTAGACGGGTGGTGAGTGGTCTTACTGTCTCGCCAATGTAGGTATGGGTACAGTCTTGACACCCTACCTGGTACACTACACCACACGGCTTGAGGGGGTCCGTTTTGTCTTTGACATGTGTCAGTTGCTGGCGTAGGGAGTTGGTGGGTTTGTCGAACACATTGCATCCATGTTGTTGGAAGGTCTGGCTAGAACGCTCTGAGACTCCTTTAATGTAAGGGATCCCCACTTTCACAGTGTCTGTATCTGTAGATGAAGGGTAGCGAATTCGAGGGTTGTCCCCACATCCATGCAGGGTATCCATTAGCGGAAAGGGCAGTCTTGATGTGTTCTTCTTCTTTCAGCTCTTCGTCCCTAGTGGAACACAGTACAGAGGCTCTGTGCATGAGGGTGTTGACAACAGATCTCTTATGCTGGGGGGGGTGGTTAGAGTGAAAGTTCAGATATTGGTCAGTGTGGGTGGGTTTCCTATAAACGGTGGTCTTAAACCTGTCGTCATGGGTTCAGGTGATGAGTGTGTCCAGAACGAGATCTTCCCTTCTACTTCAGTTCGGAAGTGAATTGGATACTGTTGTCGATGGATGGTG
>CM031617.1:71670138-71675138 GCA_018398815.1 Conus ventricosus | reverse complement strand
TTTCTTTTGTTGTGATTTCTGTATTTGGTGTGCAGAGAGAGAGAGAGAGAGAGAGAGAGAGAGAGAGAGAGACCGTTGCCCACATCACCGAAATTTCATCCGGCCTTTGCCAAGATAGTCCCCCCCCCCCCCCCCCCCCCCCCCCCCCCCCCCCCCCCATGCGTTCTACCGTCCGCGTGAAATGGGAGGGGGAGGGGGGAGGGGAGAAAAACCAATCCTATGTCAGTTAGCAGGGCCACACTGTCAAGGACGATCAGATAGATGAGGGGAATGGAGATGATGGTGGGGTGGGGGACGGGGAAGAGCGATAGGTGGGGGAGTGGAGGGGGGGGGGGGGGTCAGACCACATCGTATGTAGTGTGAGTGTTTTCTCCCTCAGCTTCCCTCTTCAGAACTGTCATCCAGCACTGCTTCTTCGTCTCTTTTTCCTTAACCCACACGCCTGCATGTGAATGTGAAAACGGCACAAAAATTGGTGCGTGTGTACGTGTGCTCGCGTGCGCGCGTGTGCGTGCGCACACACACACACACACACACACACACACACACACATATATATATATATATATTAGTTTGTTGTATTTTAGTCCCTTGCGGATTCATTCCAAGAACTTGCCCTCAGCACTTGTGTCTTAGAGGATATCTTTTTATATTTTCTACTTTTCACAAGAAAATGTAGCTTGTATTGCTCTTTTATGATTTTCTTTTGCTTCTTAGATGGTACCTTTGGTTGGTTTTTTGAAAACTCAACAAACATACTACGGTATTGCACACCAACCTTTTCTGGGATTGCATTCTTCTTAAAACTGAAAAGGCAGAGGAGTCAAATTACCACTTTCCGCGGTCACTGAGGAGAAACCACCAAGTTTCGAAATATCGGTATATGACCAGGAGTTATATGTTAGTGAGTTTCCCTCCCTATTGGAGGATGTCTCCCCTTGGAGAATATAAGCCTGCTGAAGGCTCATTTTGAGAAGCGTTTATTTATTTTTCCCCATTCACCCACTCAAGCACATACTGTTAGTTAGGCAGAATCATCTACCACTGCAGATATGAATGCTTATCTCCCCTATTTCTTCATCTAAGACATAAGAGCAAGCTTTGTTTATAATTCAATATTTCTTGCAGTCATTGCAACACCAAGCTGCTCTGTAAGTTGCTGGAACGGTGCGGTACTTATCCTTGGAATTTATTAGTTTGTTGTATTTTAGTCCCTTGCGGATTCATTCCAAGAACTTGCCTCAGCACTTGTGTCTTAGAGGATATCTTTTTATATTTTCTACTTTTCACAAGAAAATGTAGCTTGTATTGCTCTTTTATGATTTTCTTTTGCTTCTTAGATGGTACCTTTGGTTGGTTTTTTGAAAACTCAACAAACATACTACGGTATTGCACACCATCCTTTTCTGGGATTGCATTCTTCTTAAAACTGAAAAGGACAGAGGAGTCAAATTACCACTTTCCGCGGTCACTGAGGAGAAACCACCAAGTTTCGAAATATCGGTATATGACCAGGAGTTATATGTTAGTGAGTTTCCCTCCCTATTGGAGGATGTCTTCCCCTTGGAGAATATAAGCCTGCTGAAGGCTCATTTTGAGAAGCATTTATTTTATTTTTCCCCATTCACCCACTCAAGCACATACTGTTAGTTAGGCAGAATCATCTACCACTGCAGATATGAATGCTTATCTCCCCTATTTCTTCAATCTAAGACATAAGAGCAGCTTTGTTTATAATTCAATATATATAATATTTTATATATATATACATATTTATATATATTATATATACACACACACATATATTATATATATATATATATATATACACACACAAAACACACACACACATATATATATATATATATATATATATATATATATATATATTATATATATATATATATCAAAAACAGTATAAAAACGTCCTTAAAAAATCTGAAAAAGCTCAACCCCTTGGGGAGCAACTTTTGTTAAAATTAGTATTAAAATGAAGTGCTAAAATTCATCTACAAGCTTGTTTCAAGATATGTCTCTCTCTCAGGATGACTTTTTTGTGGCACGCCAACGGTCTTTTATGGGTGCGGGACCTGATCTTGTCTCTGTGTGTACGGGTTTCGTTTGGCTTGCACGTGGGGCTTTTGTGTGTGTGGTGTTTGTGTGTGTGTGTGTGTGTGTTGTGTGGGGGGGGGGGGGGGGTTATAATTTTTTTAAGGGCCTGTTCAGGTGGAATGGTGCTAGCAAAGATTTCCACTTGTGCTGAATTATTCACTTATTTCTACTTTTGTGTTCAGAGTTGCTAAGTATGGTTTGCATAATATTAACCATTTTTCTGTGGAACATAGGTTGCATTTTTTTTGGGAAATATTGTTGTATGGTGTTGCTCTTTTTATGATTTTCCATGATTTACTGTAGTCAATTTTTTTATCTTTGAGTTTCCAAATGTTTTTTACTCAGTTCTTTTTGGTTTTTTGTATTTTTCATTTTGAATGACTGTTTATGGTTTTGCGTATCTGGTTTTGAAAGTGTTTTCAGTAATCCCTATGTATGTTTCTTTTTCATTTTTGATGTTACCGTAGCTTGGTATACAATATTGCTGTGAAGACATTTGTTGCTTATGGGGGTACTGTTCTTTTTTGGTGCAGTTGCAAGATGTCCTTTTCAGCCACCCTTCTCTTTGTGTTTGCTTTTCATTTTGTTAGATGATGGTCAATTATGTTTTTGAGGTTGGGCATTACATGAGTATGTATAGTTTAATGGTGTTTTTGTTGAATTATTTTGGACGTTTGTGTTCTTTTGGAAATGATGTATATATATATATACTGACTTCCATAAAAAAAAACGCGAAAAATTGAAAGGCTATTTTTCGGGTGTGAAAGGGGTGAATATACAATATTGAACCATTGTGTTTGGGTCAAGACTCACGTGCAGTGAAAATATTGTGTGAGCAACACATCATTCCGATTGGAGGGTCAACAAAAATGGCAAACTGGTTGCGCATGTGAGGCACGTGCACACCATGCAGAGCAAAGTTAACCAGCGACAAGTACGCAGGCATGCAGCCTTTATAAAGCCGCGCTACAGGTTCATATAACGACTTGCCATCTGAGCGCTACAGAGATGCCAAGACTACGAGCAGAGGAACGCAATCGTGACCTAGGCCATCTGGAGGCTGGATGTGGATGCCAGGCAGGTCGCCAACTCTTTAACGTCCACATCTTGACCATCTATTGTCTGCAGCAAGGCATGCGAGTCACTGGTACCACTGATGATCGTCCCGGCAGGCCGTCCTCGGGTCACCACACCAAGAGAGGATCGCCATTTTGTTCGAACCCATCTGCGGGACAGGCGGCAAACAGCCGCTAACATGCTCGACAGGTGCCTGGGAATCTCCAGCAACGAATCGGCCTCAACACTGTGGCGGCGGCGTCTTCAGGAGAACGGGTGGCATGTAGGCGTTCTCACAGAGGTCCGGGTACTGACACCAAGGACACAGGCAGGACAGGCTGCAGTGGGCACAAGCCCGAATCAACTGGCGCAGGCAGCAGTGGGGGACGCATACTGTTCTCAGATGAGAGCCGTTTTTGTATTGACATGGCTGACGGTCGTGTCAGAATATGGCGTCGACTGTGTGAACGCTATGCTGACTCCTGTGTGGTTAGAGCGGAACCCCTGGGGAGGCCCGGAACGTTATGATATGGGTGTGCATATTGGCATTAACCACGCCATAGGACCAGTCATCTTTCAGAACATTGGTCCTGGTCGCAGACAGGGTGTCAATGCACAGCGCTACATCCACCAGGTGCTCGGACCCCATGTCGTTCCTTTTTTTGCGCAACACCCAAACTGGACATTCCAACAGGACAATGCAAGACCACACACAGCCAGGGCCACCCAGCAATTTCTTCAGCATAACAACGTCAATGTGCTGCCCTGGCCAGCCCTCAGTCCCGATTTAAACCCAACAGAACATTTTTGGGATGTGAATTTGGCAGACGGTTGGACCTCCTGCGTCCACGACCAGCAACAGCGGCTCAACTTCACCAGGCCATCGTCCATGTGTGGGCTGGTGTGCCAAGGGGACGCATCAACCACCTGTTCCACTCAATGAGCCGCAGGTGTCAAGCAGTTGTCCATGCAAATGGTGGCCACACACGGTATTAGGACTTCAAGTGGTTTGTCACGTGACCTTGGATTTTCCACACAAAGACATATTGCTGATGACATTTTCACACATTACCGGTGTAATGAATCAAATCACATTGAATTCTCGCTTCCACTCTGTACAATTGTGACCAATAAGATTCGCCCCTAACCTTCAGCTCGTTTTCCTTTCGCGTTTTTTTTATGGAAGTCGGTATATATATATACTCTCACACGTACACGCACACGCGCACGTACTCACTCACGCACGCACGCTTGCACATATGCACACACACGCACACACACACACACACACACACACACACACACACACACACACACACACACACACACACACACACAACACACACACACACACACATCTGAGCTTGCACCTTGGCAAACAAATCCAATGTTGGCGGTGTTACTTGGGCAATATCACACGCCAGAGGGACGAATCGCTTCGTCTTGGACGGGAAGGCGAGAGGAGGGGGGTGCTGGTACCAATTTCATCAGCATTAGCTGAGAAAAAAAAATAAATAAATAAAAGAATGGAGGCTATAAAGACATGGCAAGAGGCCAGAACGGGGCAGGGGAGGAGTGTAGGCGCTAAAGTCATCAAGCTGACTTCATCACTTTTGAGATGTGTTGAAATCCCTTTTTACATCTCTTACACCTACATCTCACACATGATATGCGCTTGAGCCAAAACGAAAAGTGGCAAAAAAAGCAGTGTTTTTCATAAACGTTGGGCGTGACACTATCATCGACACCCCCGCCCCCTTCTCTCTGTCTCTGTCTCTGTCTCTCTCTGTCTCTCTCTGTCTCTCTGTCTCTGTCTCTGTCTCTCTCTCTCT
>CM031617.1:71649250-71662538 GCA_018398815.1 Conus ventricosus | reverse complement strand
CAAGACATCGACCGAATTGAAAAGGTCCAACGATTAGCTGCCCGAGAGAACACATAAATGTCTGTTTAAGCCACTTGCTTCACCACCGAGTTTTTGGGGGGAAAGTGGCCTAAAAGCCGCCTTTTCCTGTGGCGGAAGAGGAGAGAGAGAGAGAATCACCGGCAGACAGACAGACAACGAGAAGAGAGAGACAGAGAGAGAGAGACAGACAGACAAGAGGCGGGCAGGACACACACACACACGCAAGCGCATATTACTGTTCTCTGGAAAGTAAGACGTCAATAACCAAAAATAACGATTACTACAAACAAACATACGTGCGGGGTTATCCGTTTTTAATACTAATTACTAAACTTTTCAGTTTTTAGTTTTTGTTTAATCCTATTTTTTTCTTGGTCGTTTTCAATAACACATTTTTCGCGCAAACATTCTTAATGAGTCTTTGTCTTTCATGTGAAATAAAACTACAGTCTTTAACTGTTCTCTAAAGTCTTTAAACTGAGTTATATTTCTGGCAAAAAATCCACACACTTATCCCACATGTCTTCCGCTGAAAGCTAGTTTCGACAAAGTGTTTCTCTTTTTAACTATGTCTCTTTCTGCTGAACAGTCATCTATAAAAAAATTTGTGCCCTGCGTTCCTTCAACAGTCCTATAAAACTGTTCTAAACACTCACTCAGTTTATTGCTAGGATCAACTAAATATATGTCATCATCTGTCCATATAAACCTTTATTATGATATGCTTTGTTCCATTTAAGTGTTGGGCAGAAAATCAAATATGATCAAAATTATAACGTTTAAACGGGTTTGTAACAGGCGAGGATAAATATGTTTTTTCCCCCAACCAGTCTGCCCACAAATCAATGACAATGAGGGGTTTTTGTCATAAAGTTTAACTGCTCCATAGTTTTATAACAGAATTTAATCTAATTGGTTTTGTTTTATCATGTCCTCTGTTAAAACTTGTTCAGTATAAAAAAATCCTATAAGGTCTAAATGCGTAAGATTAATCCAATTCAGTTCTGTAAGATTGTTTCTATTTAGACTAATATTGATTTTGTTGCTTGTTGTTATGCCCTTAATACCCTCGCCATTGTGAAGAATGACGACGGTAACTTTAAGTTTTTCAACGTCTAAGTTTTGCCAGCTAATTAGAATTCCTTTTAGATAGGACGTCACTAACGCCCACAACCCCACCCCTCCCCTTATCTTTTAAGAAAAAGAAATTTTCAAATATTCAATGTGAACGCATCTCCTTAATTTCATTTGCGGAATGAACTTTTAATTTTGTAGAAGCATCTTTCAAAACCTTTTCTCTTCTGGGGAGGATGTACTGTTTATTCCCATACGGCTTTATTTCAATCTCTTTCCGACTATTGTCGTCTGGCATAAGACTTACATGAAAAGGGGCCAGAGTTGAATGTTTTTCTGAAACTTTTTGATGGCTAAAATATGTAAATGGGGCTTATGAATTCAAATTTATGTCCCTTTCTAAATATGGTTCTAAGGCCATTTGAGGTCAGGCTTTCCGAACTATTTATATTCATACTGGCCAACATTATTTGCTTCTAGATTGCGCAGCTGTTCTAGTTTAGGAAACTTTTGGCTGTCGCAAACCTCTTTGCGTTTATAATCACCATCTTTAGTGTACTCAAAACCATACAAAGTGCCTATTTCACCATTCTGTTCAAAGTCCGCAACGTCTGCAAGGTCTTTTAATTCTAAGGTTATACACCTCACAGGCGCTAATGTAACTCCCGGTTCTTCTGGCCCACGCGACATTTTTAGTACAGTTATTATTTTATTTCCAAAACAATGTGTAGGTTATTGCATTTCACAACTTTCCCTGCTTTGTCTGCAATTTTTATATTAAATGATCCAACCCTCCCACAAACTAATCTTTTAAACTGTAAATTAGGGAATTGTATAATTTCATAATCGCAATATGCAGCTTTCCCCCGGTAAAGCTTTTAAAACATTTGAGGGCCTTCCATCATATAAGTTTTCATCAGTGCTCAGCTCATCCAAATGAACATAAAGTAATGAATGTAATGCAAGACGAGCGGATTTTCCCCCTTAAAAGTATTTTTTGTTTGGCGCAACAACAAATCTTTTAGTGACCTGAGTGTCAAACTTTAAAGCCAAACATTTTAGCTAGCTCTTTATCAATAAGTAATCTGCATTTTCGGGTTCGAATGTTTAATATTTTTTTTAGATTTGCATTGTTAAGTTGAAAGTAATGCCGAATTTACTCATTGCTTCTTTTAGTGAGAAAAAACCCTTAATAACCATCAGGTATTTTAACTGGTTAGCTTTTGAGCCCCGCAACTTTTATAATCTTATTATTCCCCTTGGTTTTCGCTTATTTTAAACCCTTCGATTTTGTAAAATATTTCTGGAGCGCGACCGTTTTGGCCCCGCAATTGTTATCAATAGCATGTTCTAAAACAAAGGGCGGTCTTGAGTTGTTTATTGTTACAAACTTTTTTAAAAACAAATTAAAAATGAGTCTTTCAAATATACTGGCCCCAAAATATTCTGTTGGGCCGCACTACAATCTTAAAAATATAGCAACGATACTCTTGACATTGCTGTGACCGACTCCCTCTTTTCATAAAAAGGTGAGTACTCCATTAAGCAGATATCTTAACCCCCCTATTGAAGACAGCAGATCCAGAAAGCGTGGTTTAGTCATCCGATGCCGTTTTATCAGAACCAGTTTAAACTTTGCTGTGTTTTGCGCATCAACTGGGTGTGGAGTGGCGTTGCTGATAATTTAAATCACCATGATCCTTTGGTGAGGTCAGTGTACCGATTCATTCTATTACACCTTCGACGTATTTTGGCTGAATTGCAAGCGCCATTGCCAAATGACAAACCGTTTTCCACTCGGGCAACAGAATAGACATGAAGGCTTTTGAAAGGATCTGTAACGAATTCAATATTAACATCAAGACAGACTTTGGGACAAAGTTGGATCATAATCATGGCTTAGGCGTCATTTTTTTCAGGGCACGCACAGAAAGTATAACTTTGACCGGCGTTCTCCTTTCAAAATTGTTGAGCCCTGGTCCATAGAGCAAGAGCATAAAACGCATGGACAACATTTATCTTAGACACTTCTAAGGGCCTAACTGAGGCGGGAATAAGAACGAATAAACGACTCTATTCGTACTTACTTTTGGTGTTTGCTAGGTTCGCAAGCACGGGCAAGATCGAGCATAACTGATCTTTCACTGGCTTTGATGCACAAAAACAATACTTAGCAAATTTAGAGGACGCCATTAATTCTACATTTTGATTTACCTTCAAGTATTAAAAGGGTACCAACATTTTTTTACAATACCAAGATCGAAAGTAGACTTTGCTGTTGGCACTGGTTTATACATGCTGCCTTCTGACCTCAGACTCCAGTTTAGGTACAATAAAAACTATAATAATGAAATTCTTATAGCGGGCAATGAACAGAAGGTTGGAAAAAAACGACATAAATTCTGAGCCAGAATATACAAAAAATAAAAGAACACCCAAGATTAAGTCATCCAATCCCCGAAGTCCAAACCCCAAAGTCATTGAAGACTCAGCAAAGCTCGCGGACTCTGTTCGCGAATGACCATGAATATGAAAAGACAGCGCTTGTTCTTGGATTAACTGCCTAGGATTACTTGGTCTTTATCTTACTAAATATTAACCCAACTATTAAGGAACTAATGTCCATAAGTGCTCGGCCATAAAGCCAACTACTTTGCTTGCATAGACAAAAGCCAGCTAAACAATACTCCCCAATTCCTGGTAAAGCGTCCACGGCTTTACCAGCTAATTTTTTTTAAAAAACCCTTGCAAGATGATCAAGCTGTTTTTTTTACCCATGATTTATCGGTGGAGGCGATGGCGGCGGCGGTACTGGACTTTGACCTCCACCGCCGCCTGTAATAGCCATCCCCAGTGTACTTATTGCAAACCTAAGGCTGTTATAACGCTTGCTAATGTGACTCCCTTGCTCTCTAAACAGCTTTCGTTATTCGTTCTGCTAGCGTTGTGTCTTCATATAAAATTTTCCGGATAGTTTTCCTCTTATTCTATTCACTTGGGAGTTCGTAATTGGTCTCGGTTAGTAGTTAGCACTTCTAGTCTGCTGATCTCTCTTGTTCAAGATCTTTTGTCTTTGGGTTATTCTTTTTTTAATATCAGGCCCTACGATGCGGTCATCAGCTCAACGAGTTTTCTTTTTCTCTTTTTTATGCTCATCTAGTTCACCTAGTTTTGCTAAATTGTTTTGTTAATTCGCCTTTGATGGTTTTTAAAGTACGATCAAGGGCTAATAATTCTCGCATGGGTACGGTGAGTCGTTGTATAGTCTTTAACGCTGTTTCTTCTGAAAAACTGGATTCTGCTTCTATTACATTTTTTAAATTCACCTGCTGATTGATTTAATTCTTTAAGTTCCATGTTTTGCATTTGGTTATCTGTTGGAGTTCTTGCAGTGTGTTTTGAAGTTTAGAAACTGCCTCCGCCCTTAATTTTGTCCTAACAAGGCCAAGGCGATTTTTGATCTTTCACTGAGTCTATTTCTAATTGAACCCACGGCTAAAAACTTTGATGGGTTTCTTTTTTAGTTGTAAGCTGAAAAAGTTGTCCTTGGTCGCTCCTCACAAACAAATGGTCATCTTTTACTTCAAATCTTTAAAGGTCTATAAATTCGGGAGGTTCTTGGCCTAAACTTTGGTATAATGATCTGGCCTTACTTTCTGTTAATTTATACCGACTTGTTGGTAATGTACTCCCGATTTCTGCTAATTCATCATGCAATGAAGCCCCGAGCGATCCCGCCCCCAAGGGAATCACTCATGTCGTCTCCAACGATCAAAAACATCATAATCTTCATCTTCAATGCCTGCCATGTTTCTTTAAAAATTAATTTTTTTTATTTTGTTTTAAAAAAAATGTTACATGCATATGGCTCGATTCTTGACCCATAGAAGACTGAAAGAACCCTTTGGCGTGAAGGGAAATAAACGGAATATTACTGTTCCAAATATTCCATCTACTATTGATGCAGATCAAATTCTTACTGTCAAATTTCCGGACCAGGAGCAGATGAAGTGATTGTGCCAGGCTCTGCGCGTCTTACTTTCAAAATAGTATTTGATTCAACAACAGACACAAACAGGACAGTTTGTCCAAATTTGGGGCGGGCAATTGTTAAGAAAATTTCTATAAAACTTGAGGGCAAGAAATATTTTCTTTACACAATGCAGACATATTTTTAACCTATTTGATCTATGGCTAACCGGGAATGAAAGGGCTGATCTTGCGTTTCAAGGAAAAAAAAATGAAGAAGCACTAAAACATAGAATAGGTGCCGCAGATACTAAAGACGCAAAAAGTATGTGGCTGTAAATTTTGCGTTGGAAATCGCTTTTCCATTCCCTTAGATTTTGAGTTGTTAAAAACGCAGCGCCAAACTTTCAAGGAGCATTAAAAGACAGACTGTCATATGAACTAACTTTTAACGAATACAACGTGTTATCAGATCAACAGACAACCGAAGCAAAGTACAGCATTTCTGACATCAGTTAGAGTTTGACGTTGTTAGCACCCTAATTTAGCAAGGCAGATTGAGCACCAATATCAGTCAAAATTAGCAATATATTACGAAAGAGTGATTTATCATACAACATATCCTAGAAGCAGGGCAGACACTATATGGAATTTAGTTTAGCGTCTCAGCAAAATCGCTTAAAGGTATTTTATTGCTGTGTGAAGATGAAGAACCATTTTAAAAGAGGAAGTGAAAAGTTTTTTAAATCCAAAAATAACGAAAGTACAATGTTCGATTGAGGGCAGTCCTAACCAAATCTATGCTAGCGGGCTTAAAAACCCTTATCAGCATTTTGATGAAATAAGAAAACTGTTTGGAGGTTTGGGGGGTGTAGAAAACCAACAGTTGACCTTGTGGCTAAAGATCTACACCTTCACAGTGTAAGACTTGATGATTATTTAACAACAAAAAACGGTTTATGGATTGACCCAAGGTCAACAGAGGATAATCAGTTGCATGGAAGCGGGAGAGCTGTGAGAGACGTAATTTAAAAATTCAAATTGATAAAGAAGAAGAAGCCGATAAAACCCGCTTTAAAGTACATTTGTTTTTAATATATGATGCGCACTGAATATTGAAAATAACAGATTAAAAAATATACAATACTAAATATTTTATTTTATAAAAGCATGTCTGTTCAAGTTTATCCAAATGTGCCTACACGCCCGCCAAAAGAAGAGATAGTAAACCCCTAACATAAAAACTTTAGATTAACAAACATTACGCAAATGCAGCAAGTACTAGAGCAAGACCTTTCAAAATACAGCAAAACCCAAAAGAAGGTTTTTCTGCTGCCTTTAAAGCTGTTAATTGTTAATACTGGAGCATCGACTATAAGCGCTCTATCAGCAGGAACGAGTGTTGGTTCCCCTTTTTCAACGGGGATAGGGCGCACCCGCAGCTTTACCTCTAGGAGGTTTGTCTTTAGCTCTCGGTCTGTGTTCATTAGCCGTAGGTGCTGCTAGCAAAAATTAAAAACTAAACTCCAAAAGCAACAGCTATGGTTCAACTAATAACAGCTAAACTTAGCTCGTTTAAACTGACAATAATAAAGCGCTAGTTGACTCAAACATCAAGGAATGAAGAATTTAATTTGTTTACAGGCCGATTTTGATGACTACAAAAGACAAAAGTTTGATCTTCAAAGAAAGGCGAGGGCAAGTTTTTCTCAACAGCCAGACCCCGAGCAGATAAAAAAAGGGAAAGCTTAAAAAAAGTAAACGAGACATTAAACTCTGTTCTAAACAGCTCACAGTAACAACACCGAAGGGTGTTTTACTTTAGTTTATGATCCAAGCACAAAAAAAACCGTTTATATTGATTCTGATTAAGAATTTTTTTTTAATTTTAAAAAATATTTTGAGTTAGAAAAGAAACTCAACATTTGGGTAAGATATATGAAGGGCAAGACGAATTGTTTTTAAGGAATGCTTGAGAGAGAGCGTTTTTCAAAAGCACTGAAAAGATATTGATTTAGAAGTCATTGATCCAGCAAACGTGCGGGCAACGCTTGTACATGCTATTTCTCAAATTCCAAGTAAAACTAATAAAGACCCGCCAGTTAAAGTAATGTTAGCTGTTTTAATCGACTATGTAAAATAAATGAGAAAATCTAGAAGTCTGGGTCTCGACTAAACAACAGACTATTCTTTCTCGAATGACTTAACACCCGGTTGGGCAGACGAACGCTTGCACAGTTTGACGCTGCGGCTGGGAAAAAGCCAAAATGAGAGGGTCTGGTTGGTCAGAGGGCGAATCTTTGAGATCAGATTAAAACAGGCTAATATGGCGCCGATTGTTGGTAAGGCTTACATTCCACTACCTCCAGCTTTTGTTGCAAAAGAGCAGTTCTAAACATAAAGAATACAGACAACAAATGTTTTATGTGGTGTGTTCTTGCAAGCTGCATCACGCCCGCAAAAACGCAGAGAGAGTGTCTAACTATCACCCGTACATCAATGATCTTAACTTTAGTGGGGTGTCCTTTCCCGTTAGTGTAGACCAAATTGATCGGGTTTTAAGAACAAAACAAACCAAAAACTGTTTTAATGTATAACATGGGATGAGGAAACAAAATTTGGTGCCAATTAAAGTGTCCAAGAACAGTCCAACGATTGGCGAGCCAACAAAAAATCATGTTGACTTACTACTGATGTTTCACCAGCGGGGCTACCGCATTAAAACATTGATTCGAACAATGAGTAAACTAATGCAGCATGCTTCAAAGAATGGGCATAAACAAGAATTCTGCAGAAAATGTTTAACAAGAATGCCATCTGTTCAAGCCGCAAGCGAACATAAGAAAAATTGTATCGGCCCGTTGACTGTAATACAGAACTAATTACGCCCCAAACCCGGATTAAAGTTAGTTTTAAGAACTGGAAAAAACTGCAACATTCTCCTATGTTGTTTACGCAGACTTCGAATCACTCATTGTTCCTTATGAAGGGCCAGCACCACAAAAACTTCGAAAACAGTCTTAATGAGTAATCATCAGATTTGTTCATTTGCCTTCATTATTGTTAGGTCGGATGGCGTTTATTCAGAACCAGAAAATTTTATAGAGGACCAGATGCTGCAGAAACATTCTTAAAACGCATGCAGCAAGTGCGTAACGCTGTTCTAATAATCTAAACTTATCTGAAATCATAATGGCGCCTGAAGACCAACAACCCGTATGACTCAGCCACACATTGTTTTGGGTTTGTGGTTAGGCCTCTCAGCAGCGAATCCAAAAGTAAGAGACCCTGATCACATTAGTGGAAAGTTCAGAGGAGCGGCGCATAACAAAATGCAATCTTCAACTAAAAGTTTGATCCCAAGACATGGAAGCTGCCTGTATTCTTTTATAACTTGCGAGGTTACGACTCCCACCTTATAATGAAAGCAGTGGACGATGCCTTCAGGGTAGCATGCATTGCACAGTACAGAAAAGGGAAAATGTGTGCACTTTAAATAACATGTCTTTTTAATGACTCTATGGGAGCACATGATGGGTTCATTAGAGTCACTGGCCATGTCCTTAAAGTCTGCCCAATAACGGAAGAATATTTTGACCCAACTCTGTTAGAAAAGGGCGTTTACCCTTATGAGTACATGAACAGTTGGGAAAGGTTTGATGAAGACACACTTCCACCTAAGGCGCGTTCTTTCTATCTTAGAGGAAAGGACCCAGCGACTCCGATTCCAACATGCTCAAGATGCGTGGCAGAAGTTAGAGTGTAAAACGATGGGAGACTATCATGATTCATACTTGATGGCTGATGTATGTTTGTTGGCGGACGTCTTTGAAAATTATAGAAAGACCTGCATGAAACATTATAGCCTGGGTCCCGCGCATTACATTTCTGCGCCCGGGGTGAGTTGGGACGCTTTCTTAAAGTTTTCTGGGGTACAGATTGATTTTTTGTCTGACCTACCAAAGATTCAGAAAGATTGAAAACGGATTGCGTGGAGGAATTAGTAGGCGTCGCATCTTACTGAAAAGCAAACAACAAATACCCAGATGATTATGATCCAAGTAAAAGGTCTAACTATCTCATGTATTTAGATGCCAAACAATCTGTAGGTTGGGGAATGGGCGCAATCACTTCCATTACGCAACTTTAAATGTACACAGGTACAAATAATATTCAAAAGGGATTAAGTGGTTGAGCAGTTTAAAGCCCGATCAACAGGGGTGGTTTCATTCTAGAAGTTGACTTAGAATATCCTATGAACCCATTTTGACCTGCATAATGACTATCCATTAGCAGCAAAAGTCTAAAGATGGATCCAAGAGAACCACCTAAACTTGTGCCTAATCTTCGCGGGAAAAAAAATTAGTCTGTCATTACAGACTTCTACAATTTTATTTAAGACATGGGTTGAAGTTGACAGCAGTTTATCGCATAATTGCTTTTGATCAAACAGTTCATGAACCATACATCATGAAGAACACTGATCTCAGAACTAAAACCACAGATGCTTTAGAAAAGACTTTTTCAAGTTGATGAACAACAGCTGTTTTGGAAAGATATGGGGAATCCGCACAAGCGCAAAGATGTCAATTAGTCACCAAGAGAACGAAGCAATTAAGCTGACTTCAAAACCAATTTTTCAGGACTTCAGAAGATTTCATGATCAGCTTTTTGGCATAATGATGAAAAAAAGAAAGTCAAAAATTTGGGCAAACCTGTATTTATTTGGTTTACTGTTTTAGAATTATCAAAGCTTTTGATGTTAGAATTTCTTTATGACTACTTTAAGCCCTCGTATCCTGATCCAGAGTACTTTACACAGATACAGATAGTTTTGTTATAGATATCCCTACTGAAGACATCTATAAAGACATGGAAACCGAAGTGGCTAAAGAGCATGCAGGATGGTATGACACGTCCGATTACCCTAAAGACTCGCCTTTACATTCAATTACTAACAAGAAGGTTTAGGAAAGATGAAGGATGAATTATCTGGAAAGTGATCAAGGAGTTTTTGGTTTAAGGTCAAAAATGTACAGTATTTCGAGCCAGGAGAAAATCATTAAGAAAGCAAAGGGAATATCTCGCACGTTGTGCAGTCAAACATATCACATGACAACTACAAAGAAGCATTTTTGGCAATAAGACTTTTCATCATGACAACGTAAAACTGCGATCTAATCTACATAGATCAACCAACATTTAACAAGAAGTCTTAGATAGAACAAACACAAAACGTGGTTTTTTAAATCCGAGTTTTCATATGCAATGGGGGCACTAGAGAACCGAAATTTAATTTAAAGCGGAACTGTGTCGGGGGAATTATCTGCAGTTTTTCTTTCACAAAAGATCTTTGAGGAGCGGGTTGTTTTGTTGTGTCGGGTTTTCTCTAAAAAACACGGCGATTCATTTTACAATTCTTTTTATTTCTATGGACAACACCCCAAAGGGGTTCGTTCCCGATGCGAGTGCCCCCCTTTCGCTTCTCCCGGTAATTGGCCTTATTTTCAACCCAAACGGTAATAGTTTGCTGGGTGTACTGGATCTTCAGAAACATTTATTTTTTTTCTTTTGTTGCTTTCGGGCTTTAGCCCTTTTAAATTCTTCATTATTCATTGCGCGCAAAACTGAGGGAAATCTCAAACCCACCCTGTGTTGCGAGAATTGTCAATCACTTCGGGGATACGGTAGGAAAAAGTCTTTCGGCTAACTGTTTTTTTAAAGTTTTCAACTAAAGCCTGTGATCTAGAACTCCTGAATGCCTCTTTTAATGGTAACTCATGTTTTAACATAATTATTCATTTGGCCCTTTAATTTTTTCCTCGCGACTTGAATCATGGGGGGATAAGTTAGCGGGCCCGCTGGTAATCACGTATGGCAACAGCAACAGCAAAAGCCCCTTTTTGTTTAAGGTTCGCATTTTTGTATCTTGAAGCCTTCAAGACTGTGATGCTACTTAAATCTTTTTCGTCAAAACCTACAGGGTAAATATAGAAGACCCCCTTTGATGGGTTCTTTTGGTATTGTATTGAAAAAATGTGGCCTCTGTATCGCTAGGTGCAGGTAAATAAATTTGCCAAATCGCTTGTTTAATAACCTTTTCCTTTGCTGTTTGTTCACTCCCCTCCCCGTTTGGTTTAGCTTTGTATTGCTTGATCCCCTCCAATATCCTTTGGGCGAAAAATAGTTTTTGCAATTCAGCCAATATTATGCGCAACAAAATACCGACAGCATACCAACGCAATAAACGCGTTTTCTTGCATTTTTTTGTTTTTCTGAGTTGATAAAAGCGCTGAATTTTGGGGGGGGAAATGCCCTCGTTTGGTTCCCTTTTTACAAGATAATATTTTTTATTGCTTGATAAAATTTTTTAAAATGTGTAAGCTGAGCCCCTGTCCTTTCAGGTGTCTTTTAAAAAATCTAACTGCTCAATCCTCCCTTTCATGGGCGTCTTGTGCAGCTGCTAGTTGCTCCTAGCTTTTTTTATGTCTTTCTCTCGCCGTTTTCCCCGTTTACTAAATGCGAAATTACTTCCGCTAAAGCAAGCGCATTCACCACAGCGCCGCCTATCATTTTTGCGAGTGAACCATTTTTATAATTATTTTTTTTTACATATTTATATTGTCGGGAATTATTCCTTGCTTAACTAGAAAACTTTCGTACAACCGAAGCTGCAATGAAGCAATCAGCTTGCAAAATCCTCAAAGTCAGTTTCCCAAATTGCTTTTTTAATTTTTAAACAGGTTTTTTAAACCAAGCATTGAGTTCCTACACTTATCCTCCAAAACCAGAATGGTAAAAAGGGTTACAACATTTTTTTTTCGGTGCTCATTTTTAAAAATAAAATAATTATAATTAAAAAAACTGAACAGTGAGATCACTACACTAAAAAGGCGCCTAAACCCCCCAACTTATGAATGACCAATTGGGCCAAGCTTTTATCCCCCCAAAGGAAGTTGTATTTTTTGGGCACGTGTGGAAAAAAACAAAACATTTCCCCGGAACGAATCAGCATTGAACAGATTAAACAGATGTCCCGAAAGACTTTTAAATATCATAACAGGTATGAAGCGCAGCGGGTCTAGAATGGGAAAAGTGGGGGCAAAGGGTTTTCTTATTTTGTACACAAAACTATTTTATAGTTTTGCCCCATTGATTCTAAAGATTTTAGTATTTTTTAACGCAGGACCCAGTTTTAACAAAGTCTTAGAGCCTAGGTTATCGTATTACAGTTTTGGAACTTTGTTATCGCCTTTAAATCATGGATTAAAAATTTTTTAATCAAAATTTTTTTTCCCCTTTCAAAAGAACGAGCGGGAAAAAATCAAGAATCAGAAAACACTGAATCAGGTGGAGAATTAACCAAGCCAAAAAAATCAGCAGAAAACGCGAATCAGGTGGGGGCCTTAAAAAATCCGGGCGTTTTGGGCAGGAAAAAAATTAGCAGAGGGAACAAAAAAAAAATTAATTTTAAAAGAATATGACTCACAAAAAAACATAACACCCCCAAACCCAGAACAAGTTGATTAAATGCCACTAAAAAAACTCCAGTGATAAAAGGGGGCCCCAAAAGTCTTCAGGGAATATTGAACAAAAACTTTTGCCATTTTAGCGCCATTCTGCTGTTGGGGGAGTTTTTAGGGTTTAAAAATATATAACCGTGGCAACAGAAACAAAGAATCAAAAAAATCTAAACCTTTAAAAATACAGAAAGAACAACGCACCCCAAAAACCGCCAATAACAAAGCATCATTTTGTTCCATTATAAGGGAAAAATTTTTTAAAATTTTTTTTATAAAAAAGAT
The DNA here is from genome assembly GCA_018398815.1 of Conus ventricosus. NCBI lineage: Eukaryota > Metazoa > Mollusca > Gastropoda > Neogastropoda > Conidae > Conus > Conus ventricosus. The sequence goes on along the minus strand of CM031617.1, from coordinate 71,649,669 downwards.
CATGGGTATTATAAAATATAAGTCAATAAAAAGACCGGGAGTCTAAAAAAGAATTTCCATAACCCAAATTTAATCAATGGGGTTTGCTTGGATGAAAAACCCTTTCCCTTAAGACTAGCAGAAAACGCTGAGCAAGACCCTCAACGATACGCGTTTTTTGAGGCGTGTGTGTACAAAAATTAACATCTACTATTTAAGAAAAAACAAGCTTGTATTTTTTTTTAAATATAAGATAACTTTAAAAGAACTTGGTTGTCTTAAAGGAGACTTTTAAACAAACTAAAAATTGATCAAAAACTTATTAAGAAATTAATTAAGAACTTGATCAAGAACATTTAAAAAATTGGGGATACTTGAGAATACTTAAGGACCTTTGAAGAACTTAAGTAAGAACTTTAAATAAATTTTTTAAAACTTTG
>CM031617.1:71639250-71644250 GCA_018398815.1 Conus ventricosus | reverse complement strand
ATACATATACTCAAGTTTAGAAAAAGCATCATATACATGCTGTTCATTATGGTGGACAAAACTTATATGATTTAATCTGCTGAAAAGAAAAAACAAGAAACAGAAACAAAAAACAAAACAAAAAACAAACAAACAAACTGTGTAGTTGATGCATGTAAAACTTTGTTGGATGAAAAGGAATAAAAATCCTGTGCTATTGAGTTGCATAGCAAAAGATTGACGGAAACGAAGTGTAGATTATACTTGTCTGTTTATCATATGCTTTTTTTTCTCATTTATTTAGTGACACTGGGTTGTTTCTTTCCTACTTGTATCCATATCCTGTTTTTCTTTATTTCAGTTACCCGGATCATGATTAGTGTTTTACATTTTATTTCATTGCTTGAATGTAGCTTTACCCCCCCCCCTTCCCCTGTGCCAGCCCCCATTCCCTCTTCTTACCCAGCCCCCTCCCCATACCTCCACATCTATCTCCTCTCTCTCTCTCAGTCTGTCTATCTGTCTGTCTGTCTGTCTGTCTGTCTGTCTGTCTCTCTCTCTCTCCTCTCTCTCTCTCTCTCTCTCTCTCTCTCTCTCTCTCTCTCTCTCTCTCTCTCTCTCTCTCTTGTTCCCTTCTTTTCTGCACTTTTTCATCAAGCGGGCCAAGGTTTCATGGTGTTTTTTATCAAGGTAAGTATATTATGCATTTACCTCTAGCACTCTGGTTTACTCTGTTTGTAAGGCAAATACAGTTGGTTGTCTACCTCTAGCACTCTGGTTTACTCTGTTTGTAAGGCAAATACAGTTGGTTGTCTACCTCTAGCACTCTGGTTTACTCTGTTTGTAAGGCAAATACAGTTGGTTGTCTACCTCTAGCACTCTGGTTTACTCTGTAAGGCAAATACAGTTGGTTGTCTACCTCTAGCACTCTGGTTTACTCTGTTTGTAAGGCAAATACAGTTGGTTGTCTTTCAGGATTTTGTCGTTCAAGTCCAGTCTTTGAAACTGAAAGCGAAATCTGAAAGAAAAAGACCAGTAGGCTCACGCTCACTGGATTGATTTCATAAAGGTCCAGTAGAGAAACTGAAAGGGTGGTAGTCGCATCACCCTCTCTTCGCCTCCCTCCTCCTCACTCCTCTTGATGGACGAAAATTCTGGTGCTTCGAACAAGCTTGAGAATGAAGGGGAAATCCAAATTGAGATAACTGTTGTGAGTGGGTTGATAACCGTTGTGAGTGGGTTGATAACCGTTGTGAGTGGGAGGAGTAGGGCTACAAACACTTCACAAACAATGTTTCCTGTGCTGCACACACTGAACTTGGGTGGCAGGTAGCCTGTAGAACAGTGTGTTGTCATGGGCCATGCCTGGGGTCTGTCTCACACTGTCTGGGTGTCTGTCTCACTCTGTTTGGGTGTCTGTCTCGCTCTGTCTGTCTGGGTGTCTGTCTCACTCTGTCTGTCTGGGTGTCTGTGTTGGTGTGTGTTGTCATGGGCCATGTCTGGGTGTCTGTCTCACACTGTCTGTTTGGGTGTCTGTCTCACTCTGTCTGTCTGGGTGTCTGTCTCACTCTGTCTGTTTGGGTGTCTGTCTCACTCTGTCTGGGTGTCTGTCTCGCTCTGTCTGTTTGGGTGTTTGTGTTGGTGTGTGTTGTCATGGGCCATGTCTGGGTGTCTGTCTCACTCTGTCTGTTTGGGTGTCTGTCTCACTCTGTCTGTCTGGGTGTCTGTCTCACTCTGTTTGGGTGTCTGTCTCACTCTGTCTGTCTGGGTGTCTGTCTCACTCTGTCTGTCTGGGTGTCTGTCTCACTCTGTCTGTTTGGGTGTCTGTCTCACTCTGTCTGTCTGGGTGTCTGTCTCACTCTGTCTGTTTGGGTGTCTGTGTTGGTGTGTGTTGTCATGGCCATGTCTGGGTGTCTGTCTCACTCTCTCTGTTTGGGTGTCTGTGTTGGTGTGTGTTGTCATGGCCATGTCTGGGTGTCTGTCTCACTCTGTCTGTTTGGGTGTCTGTGTTGGTGTGTGTTGTCATGGCCATGTCTGGGTGTCTGTCTCACTCTGTCTGTTTGGGTGTCTGTGTTGGTGTGGTTGTCATGGCCATGTCTGGGTGTCTGTCTCACTCTGTCTGTTTGGGTGTCTGTGTTGGTGTGTGTTGTCATGGCCATGTCTGGGTGTCTGTCTCACTCTGTCTGTTTGGGTGTCTGTGTTGGTGTGTGTTGTCATGGCCATGTCTGGGTGTCTGTCTCACACTGTCTGTTTGGGTGTCTGTGTTGGTGTGTGTTGTCATGGGCCATGTCTGGGTGTCTGTCTCGCTCTGTCTGGTTTCTGTGTTGGTGTCTGTTGTCAGAAAAATGTCCTGTAAGCAGCTGAAAAGGTTTTATATTAGTAAATTTTCATTTACATATAAAGATATTGAATACAACAGTATGATACAGATAACAAATTCTTGGTGTAGTGGAAAAATATGTGGGTGAGCAATACCACCGACATGATGGCAATGTCTTTGTGAAGACATTTGAAAAAAAGAGAAAAGGAAATAAGGGGAGATGATAGGGGATGGGGGAATACGAAAGAAAAGGGGTCAAAGTGCAGCTCGTAAAGTGACGCTAACAGGGCAAGGCTTCTTTCTTCCAGGGAAGATCTTTTTCGGTCGGAGCAACATCCGCGATGTGGCCATGAAGCGGCTTGGAGAGATCGATGCCTACTGCAAGGTGAGTTCTGGTGTCTGTGGTGCTGTCCCTTTGACGGTGCCATGGGTGTGTGTGTGTGTGTGTGTGTGTGTGTGTGTGTGTGTGTGTGTGTGTGTGTACGTGTGCGTGTGTGAGAGTGTGTGCGTGTGTGTGCGTGTGCGTGTGTCTGTGTATGACTGATGTGTGTGTTTGTATGTGTGTGTGCATGTGTGGTGTGTATGTGTGTGTGTGTGTGTGTACGTGTGTTTTATATATATATATATATGTTTGTGTGTGTGTGTGTATGTATGAATGAGCGCACACGTGTGCGCATGTGTGTCTATATGTATATGCGCGTGTGCTTGCATTTCTCTCGATGTCTATGGAACCTTTTCTCGGGTGTTCTCATTTTGCTAGCTTTGGCTATGTATTGATAGCCTGGGTGGAAGAAGAGGTGGTCCACTGATTTCAATGGTGGTGTGTGTCCACCAGAGTCTCCTGGCCCTACCCGCCCACATCTCCCAGTGTGAGGAAGTGCTGGAGTTCTTTGAGGTGGAACCCGAAGATCTGGATCCTCCTAAGGAAGACCCGTAGGTTTGGTGTGAGTGTGTGTGTGTGTGTGTGTGTGTGTGTGTGTGTGTGTGTGAGTGAATGAGTGAGTGAGTGAGTGAGTGTGTGTGTGTGTGTGTGTGTGTGTGTGTGTGTGTGTGTGTGTGTGTGTGTGAGTGAATGAGAGTGAGTGAGTGAGTGAGTGAGTGCGTGAGTGTGTGTGTGTAGGGAGGATTGTGTGAGTATTTTCTAAATGTATTTTGTAATAAAGAGAAAACAAATTGTAACATTATTGACTTAAAGCCAGAATGCACACAAATCAGAACACACAGTAACATGTACTTGGTACACAAAATAGGAGATGGCCATTTTCAGCAGATATGTGTTCTGTGGATGTTAGAACCAACACACATAAGAAATGGGCTGAACAGTACCCCCCAGGTCACAGCCTTTCTCATTCTATGGGCTGAACAGTACCCCCCAGGTCACAGCCTTTCTCATTCTGTGGGCTGAACAGTACCCCCCAGGTCACAGCCTTTCTCATTCTATGGGCTGAACAGTACCCCCCAGGTCACAGCCTTTCTCATTCTGTGGGCTGAACAGTACCCCCCAGGTCACAGCCTTTCTCATTCTATGGGCTGAACAGTACCCCCCAGGTCACAGCCTTTCTCATTCTATGGGCTGAACAGTACCTCCCAGGTCACAGCCTTTCTCATTCTATGGGCTGAACAGTACCCCCCAGGTCACAGCCTTTCTCATTCTATGGGCTGAACAGTACCCCCCAGGTCACAGCCTTTCTCATTCTATGGGCTGAACAGTACCCCCCAGGTCACAGCCTTTCTCATTCTATGGGCTGAACAGTACCCCCCAGGTCACAGCCTTTCTCATTCTGCCAGCGATCTGGGAAGAGGAGTGTATTACTGTTTTTTTAGTTGCAAAGTGAGGTGTCTGCAGGGGCAAAGCTAAACAAATTTGAAAAGTTATTGATCGAGTGTCGTCAATAAACGTTAACGAATCACAAGACAAAACATGACGCATTTCGCCCTCTTAGGTCTTCTTCAGGCAAGATACCCAACGCTCAGGACAATAAAAATGAACGGGCAGTCACTGATCTTCATCCAGTTCGGCGCAAGATGGGCATTGCATTTTGGTTGTCCTGATATTGTGTGTCTTGCCTGAAGAAGACCTAAGAGGTGGAAATGCATCGCTTTTTAATCTTGTGATTCGTTAGTCTACGCTTTTGAGCGGTGCTTTATCAATAACTTTTCAAATTTGTTTCTTGTCTGTTTTGGCGTTTATTGTACTGTAGCTGCACAGTGACAGTTGATATGATTTTGTGTGTGTATTTTGGCGTTTGTTGTATTACAACTGCATTAGTCACAGTTTTTTTCTCCATGGGACATTCAGCTTGGTGTCTTCAATTGAGAGTGCATCATCATAGTACAGGGCCATCCTTTGTGTGTGTGTGTGTGTGTGTGTGTGTGTGTGTGTGTGTGTGTGTGTGTTGTGGTGTGTGTGTGTGTGTGTGTGTGTGTGTGTGTGTGTGTGTGTGTGTGTATGTTTGTGTGCCTGTGTGTCTTCATACTCTTCTATGTGTGTCAACAGACCGTAAAAATATGAATGAAATGAACCTGTTTCACTCATTCTTACAAAGTTGCACTAATGCTTTTTTTTTATTTTAATAATAGAGTCTAGATTTAATAATAGAGACCTAATACCTGTTGCCTAAGTAATTCTTAGCCAGTACCAGCTTGCTTAATGACTCAAAACACATACAGTGGTTTCCTATGTGGGAGGGGTCTAACGCAG
>CM031617.1:71611750-71634250 GCA_018398815.1 Conus ventricosus | reverse complement strand
GATTCCATGGCAGTGCTCAGCAGTGGTGTGCCTGTGGCTGTTGGGAGGGTTAACTGTTGATGCACAGAAAACTGGGTCTTTGTGTGGCTTCTGTTGGGATGGTTAACTGTTGATGTACAGAAAACTGGGTCTTTGTGTGGCTTCTGTTGGGAGGGTTAACTGTTGATGTACAGAAAACTGGGTCTTTGTGCGGCTTCTGTTGGGAGGGTTAACTGTTGATGTACAGAAAACTGGGTCTTTGTGCAGCTTCTGTTGGGAGGGTTAACTGTTGATGTACAGAAAACTGGGTCTTTGTGCGGCTTCTGTTGGGAGGGTTAACTGTTGATGTACAGAAAACTGGGTCTTTGTGCAGCTTCTGTTGGAAGGGTTAACTGTTGATGTACAGAAAACTGGGTCTTTGTGTGGCTTCTGTTGGGAGGGTTGAATGAGTTAACAGTGTCATAGAAAGTGTTACAATACCAAGGGCTGAATGAGTTAACAGTGTCATAGAAAATGTAACAATACTGTTTTCTTTGAGTGAGTCAAGGGCACGAAAGAAACTGCTAAAGTACGTATTTCTTTGAAAAATATCTTTTAGACATGCTGAGCACAGATGTAAATGAAGGTATACTGTAAAATGCCTTTTAGACATGCTGAGCACAGATGTAAATGAAGGTATACTGTAAAATATCTTTTAGACATGCTGAGCACAGATGTAAATGAAGGTATGGCAGAATTGCTGCTGTTTACTGACATTCACACATCACATGTCCTGACCAGCCATTTAATGTCATGGATCAACCCGTGCCCCTGGAGTAACAGAAACTTGTTTGAAGGCTGGGAGGTTGGAAGCCAAAGAGTGAAATTTGTATAGAAAACAGATCTTGTTAAAAGCAAGGATTTTCGTTGTTTGATAAGAATTTGTTGTTTTTGATGAAGATGATGCAGTGGAGTTCTGTTCTGGCCTGAGACTGAGTGACGGGGCTGTGCTTTATGTTCACTTTCATGATATACCCTGGCATCAACCAGGCCCTAGAGATACCAGCACCTGCAGTGCTGGTCAGGAAATGTGGGCAGGACTTTTAGAAAGTGCATCCATTAAACTTGACTTGTCCCCAGTCTTCCCATAGTACTTTTAGAAAGTGCATCCATTAAACTTGACTTGTCCCCAGTCTTCCCATAGTACTTTTAGAAAGTGCATCCATTAAACTTGACTTGTCCCCAGTCTTCCCATAGTACTTTTAGAAAGTGCATCCATTAAACTTGACTTGTCCCCAGTCTTCCCATAGTACTTTTAGAAAGTGCATCCATTAAACATGACTTGTCCCCAATCTTCCCATACATAGCAAACTCCACTCTGGGAGAAAGCCCAGGGGCTGAAAAATGCCTGAAATAAATGGCTGTGACAAGAATCGAACACATAACTTCCCAGCCCACAGCACACAGCGCTGACCATTGTGCTGCAGCAGCTGACGACGATGTCTTTTCTGAACAGCTCAGAGAATGGTGCTTTGGCATTTTGCCCAGGGCTGTGAGTCCTTGACAGGGATAGGAAGGACAGGCTGTGAGTCCTTGACAGGGATAGGAAGGAAAGGCTGTGAGTCCTTCACATGGACAGGAAGGACAGGCTGTGAGTCCTTCGCATGGATAGGAAGGACAGGCTGTGATTCCTTGACATGGATATGAAGGGCAGGCTGTGAGTCCTTGATATGGATAGGAAGGACAGGCTGTGAGTCCTTGACATGGATAGGAAGGACAGTCTTTAAGTCCTTGATATGGATAGGAAGGACAGGCTGTGAGTCCTTGACATGGATTGGAAGGACAGTCTGTGAGTCCTTGACATGGATAGGAAGGACAGGCTGTGAGTCCTTGACATGGATAGGAAGGACAGTCTGTGAGTCCTTGACATGGATAGGAAGGACAGGCTGTGAGTCCTTGATATGGATAGGAAGGACAGGCTGTGAGTCCTTTATTCGGATAGTAAGGACAGGCTGTGAGTCCTTGACATGGATAGGAAGGACAGTCTGTGAGTCCTTGACATGGGTAGGAAGGACAGTCTGTGAGTCCTTGACATGGATAGGAAGGACAGACTGTGAGTCCTTGATATGGATAGGAAGGACAGTCTGAGTCCTTGACATGGATAGGAAGGACAGTCTCTAAGTCCTTGATATGGATAGGAAGGACAGTCTGTGAGTCCTTGACATGGATAGGAAGGACAGACTGTGAGTCCTTGATATGGATAGAAAGGACAGGCTGAGTCCTTGACATGGATAGGAAGGGCAGGCTGTGAGTCCTTGATATGGATAGGAAGGACAGTCTGAGTCCTTGACATGGATAGGAAGGACAGTCTCTAAGTCCTTGATATGGATAGGAAGGACAGTCTGTGAGTCCTTGACATGAATAGGAAGGACAGACTGTGAGTCCTTGATATGGACAGGAAGGACAGTCTGTGAGTCCTTGATATGGATAGAAAGGACAGTCTGTGAGTCCTTGATATGGATAGGAAGGACAGTCTGTGAGTCCTTTGTATGGATAGGAAGGACAGGCTGTGAGTCCTTGACATGGATAGGAAGGACAGGCTGTGAGTCCTTGACATGGATAGGAAGGACAGGCTGTGAGTCCTTGATATGGATAGGAAGGACAGTCTGTGAGTCCTTGATATGGATAGGAAGGACAGTCTGTGAGTCCTTGACATGGATAGGAAGGACAGGCTGAGTCTTTGATATGAATAGAAAGGACAGGCTGTGAGTCCTTGACATGGATAGGAAGGACAGTCTGTGAGTCCTTGACATGGATAGGAAGGACAGGCTGTGAGTCCTTGATATGGATAGGAAGGACAGGCTGTGAGTCCTTTATTCGGATAGTAAGGACAGGCTGTGAGTCCTTGACATGGATAGGAAGGACAGTCTGTGAGTCCTTGACATGGGTAGGAAGGACAGTCTGTGAGTCCTTGACATGGATAGGAAGGACAGACTGTGAGTCCTTGATATGGATAGGAAGGACAGTCTGAGTCCTTGACATGGATAGGAAGGACAGTCTCTAAGTCCTTGATATGGATAGGAAGGACAGTCTGTGAGTCCTTGACATGGATAGGAAGGACAGACTGTGAGTCCTTGATATGGATAGAAAGGACAGGCTGAGTCCTTGACATGGATAGGAAGGGCAGGCTGTGAGTCCTTGACATGGATAGGAAGGACAGTCTCTAAGTCCTTGATATGGATAGGAAGGACAGTCTGTGAGTCCTTGACATGAATAGGAAGGACAGACTGTGAGTCCTTGATATGGACAGGAAGGACAGTCTGTGAGTCCTTGATATGGATAGAAAGGACAGTCTGTGAGTCCTTGATATGGATAGGAAGGACAGTCTGTGAGTCCTTTGTATGGATAGGAAGGACAGGCTGTGAGTCCTTGACATGGATAGGAAGGACAGGCTGTGAGTCCTTGACATGGATAGGAAGGACAGGCTGTGAGTCCTTGATATGGATAGGAAGGACAGTCTGTGAGTCCTTGATATGGATAGGAAGGACAGTCTGTGAGTCCTTGACATGGATAGGAAGGACAGGCTGAGTCTTTGATATGAATAGAAAGGACAGGCTGTGAGTCCTTGACATGGATAGGAAGGACAGTCTGTGAGTCCTTGACATGGATAGGAAGGATAGGCTGAGTCCTTGATATGGATAGGAAGGACAGGCTGTGAGTCCTTAACATGGATAGGAAGTTGGAAATGAAATGAGGCAGGGAACAGTAAACAATAAACAGTAAACAAGTGGGGTAACGTTTGCTCCCATAAGAAAACCTAACACAGAGTAACTTTTATTCAAGACTGGCACAGCCTTTTAAACTTGAATAAAGTCAGACAAATACAAAGACGAACAATCTAATAGTGGGGGAAAAAAACAAGCGCAGGCCAACAACTCAACTGTCTTCATAGCAATGACTTGGCAAAGATTTGGACTTAGGGTTGGGGAGGGGGGGGGGGGGGGGGGGGTTGAAGATGTAGAAACTGGGAGCATGAAATTAAGAAAATATATTACAGATATGAAAACTCTTCACTAGCTGCATAAGGGAACCATCGCAATCCCTTTTGAAGGCAGATATATTTGTATTGCCTGCTCCAAAAGGCCTCGGACAGGGTGGAGAAGGTGATGGAAGGTGCCGTGGGCACTGGGTACAGTCATGGTCAGTGCTGACAGGGTGGAGAAGGGGATGGAAGGTGCCCTGGGCACTGGGTACAGTCATGGTCAGTGCTGACAGGTGGAGAAGGGGATGGAAGGTGCCCTGGGCACTGGGTACAGTCAGGGTCAGTGCTGACAGGGTGGAGAAGGGGATGGAAGGTGCACTGGGTACAGTCAGGGTCAGTGCTGACAGGGTGGAGAAGGGGATGGAAGGTGCCCTGGGCACTGGGTACAGTCATGGTCAGTGCTGACAGGGTGGAGAAGGGGATGGAAGGTGCCCTGGGCACTGGGTACAGTCATGGTCAGTGCTGACAGGGTGGAGAAGGGGATGGAAGGTAAGATAAGATAAGATAATGTTGCTTATAGCCCAGCCGACCGCAAAGGGCCACATCAGGGATGGAAGGTGCCCTGGGCACTGGGTACAGTCATGGTCAGTGCTGACAGGGTGGAGAAGGGGATGGAAGGTGCCGTGGGCACTGGGTACAGTCAGGGTTAGTGCTGACAGGGTGGAGAAGGGATGGAAGGTGCCCTGGGCACTGGGTACAATCATGGTCAGTGCTGACAGGGTGGAGAAGGGGATGGAAGGTGCCCTGGTAACTGGGTAGTCATAGTCAGTGCTGACAGGGTGGAGAAGGGGATGGAAGGTGCCCTGGGCACTGGGTACAGTCAGGGTCAGTGCTGACAGGGTGGAGAAGGGGATGGAAGGTGCCCTGGGCACTGGGTACAATCATGGTCAGTGCTGACAGGGTGGAGAAGGGGATGGAAGGTGCCCTGGGCACTGGGTACAGTCATGGTCAGTGCTGACAGGGTGGAGAAGGGGATGGAAGGTGCCCTGGGCACTGGGTACAGTCAGGGTCAGTGCTGACAGGGTGGAGAAGGGGATGGAAGGTGCCCTGGGCACTGGGTACAATCATGGTCAGTGCTGACAGGGTGGAGAAGGGGATGGAAGGTGCCCTGGGCACTGGGTACAGTCATGGTCAGTGCTGCCAGGGTGGAGAAGGGGATGGAAGGTGCCCTGGGCACTGGGTACTGTCAGGATCAGTGCTGACAGGGTGGAGAAGGGGATGGAAGGTGCACTGGGTACAGTCATGGTCAGTGCTGACAGGGTGGAGAAGGGGATGGAAGGTGCCCTGGGCACTGGGTGCAGTCAGGGTCAGTGCTGACAGGGTGGAGAAGGGGATGGAAGGTGCCCTGGCCACTGGGTGCAGTCAGGGTCAGTGCTGACAGGGTGGAGAAGGGGATGGAAGGTGCCCTGGGCACTGGGTGCAGTCATGGTCAGTGTTGACAGGGTGGAGAAGGGGATGGAAGGTGCCCTGGGCACTCGGTGCAGTCAGGGTCAGTGCTGACAGGGTGGAGAAGGGGATGGAAGGTGCCCTGGGCACTGGGTAGTCATGGTCAGTGCTGACAGGGTGGAGAAGGGGATGGAAGGTGCCCTGGGCACTGGGTACAGTCAGGGTCAGTGCTGACAGGGTGGAGAAGGGGATGGAAGGTGCCCTGGGCACTGGGTACAGTCATGGTCAGTGCTGACAGGGTGGAGAAGGGAATGGAAGGTGCCCTGGGCACTGGGTAGAGTCAGTGTCAGTGCTGACAGGGTGGAGAAGGGGATGGAAGGTGCCTTGGGCACTGGGTACAGTCAGGGTCAGTGCTGACAGGGTGGAGAAGGGGATGGAAGGTGCCCTGGGCACTGGGTACAGTCAGGGTCAGTGCTGACAGGGTGGAGAAGGGGATGGAAGGTGCCCTGGTAACTGGGTAGTCATAGTCAGTGCTGACAGGGTGGAGAAGGGGATGGAAGGTGCCCTGGGCACTGGGTACAGTCAGGGTCAGTGCTGACAGGGTGGAGAAGGGGATGGAAGGTGCCCTGGGCACTGGGTACAATCATGGTCAGTGCTGACAGGGTGGAGAAGGGGATGGAAGGTGCCCTGGGCACTGGGTACAGTCATGGTCAGTGCTCACAGGGTGGAGAAGGGGATGGAAGGTGCCCGGGGCACTGGGTACTGTCAGGATCAGTGCTGACAGGGTGGAGAAGGGGATGGAAGGTGCCCTGGGCACTGGGTACAGTCACTGTCAGTGCTGACAGGGTGGAGAAGGTGATGGAAGGTGCCCTGGGCACTGGGTACAGTCAGGGTCAGTGCTGACAGGGTGGAGAAGGGGATGGAAGGTGCCCTGGGCACTAGGTACAGTCATGGTCAGTGCTGACAGGGTGGAGAAGGGGATGGAAGGTGCCCTGGGCACTGGGTACAGTCACTGTCAGTGCTGACAGGGTGGAGAAGGGGATGGAAGGTGCCCTGGGCACTGGGTACAATCATGGTCAGTGCTGACAGGGTGGAGAAGGGGATGGAAGGTGCCCTGTTCACTGGGTACAGTCATGGTCAGCGCTGACAGGGTGGAGAAGGGGATGGAAGGTGCCCTGGGCACTGGGTACAGTCAGGGTCAGTGCTGACAGGGTGGAGAAGGGGATGGAAGGTGCCCTGGGCACTGGGTACAGTCACTGTCAGTGCTGACAGGGTGGAGAAGGGGATGGAAGGTTCCCTGGGCACTGGGTACAGTCAGGGTCAGTGCTGACAGGGTGGAGAAGGGGATGGAAGGTGCCGTGGGCACTGGGTACAGTCATGGTCAGTGCTGACAGGGTGGAGAACGGGATAGAAGGTGCCCTGGGCACTGGGTGCAGTCAGGGTCAGTGCTGACAGGGTGGAGAAGGGCATGGAAGGTGCCCTGGGCACTCGGTGCAGTCAGGGTCAGTGCTGACAGGGTGGAGAAGGGGATGGAAGGTGCCCTGGGCACTGGGTGCAGTCATGGTCAGTGTTGACAGGGTGGAGAAGGGGATGGAAGGTGCCCTGGGCACTGGGTGCAGTCAGGGTCAGTGCTGACAGGGTGGAGAAGGGAATGGAAGGTGCCCTGGGCACTGGGTACTCATGGTCAGTGCTGACAGGGTGGATAAGGGGATGGAAGGTGCCCTGGGCACTGGGTACAGTCAGGGTCAGTGCTGACAGGGTGGAGAAGGGATGGAAGGTGCCGTGGGCACTGGGTACAGTCATGGTCAGTGCTGACAGGGTGGTGAAGGGAATGGAAGGTGCCCTGGGCACTGGGTAGAGTCAGTGTCAGTGCTGACAGGGTGGAGAAGGGGATGGAAGGTGCCTTGGGCACTGGGTACAGTCAGGGTCAGTGCTGACAGGGTGGAGAAGGGGATGGAAGGTGCCCTGGGCACTGGGTACAGTCATGGTCAGTGCTGACAGGGTGGAGTCGGGGATGGAAGGTGCCCTGGGCAGTGGGTAGAGTCAGGTCAGTGCTGACAGGGTGGAGAAGGGGATGGAAGGTGCCTTGGGCACTGGGTACAGTCAGGGTCAGTGCTGACAGGGTGGAGAAGGGGATGGAAAGTGCCCTGGGCACTGGGTACAGTCAGGGTCAGTGCTGACAGGGTGGAGAAGGGGATTGAAGGTGCACTGGGTAATGTCAGGGTCAGTGCTGACAGGGTGGAGAAGGGGATGGAAGGTGCCCTGGGCACTGGGTACAGTCAGGGTCAGTGCTGACAGGGTGGAGAAGGGGATGGAAGGTGCCCTGGGCACTGGGTACAGTCAGGGTCAGTGCTGACAGGGTGGAGAAGGGGATGGAAGTTGCCCTGGGCACTGGGTACAGTCATGGTCAGTGCTGACAGGGTGGAGAAGGGGATGGAAGGTGCCCTGGGCACTGGGTACAGTCATGGTCAGTGCTGACAGGGTGGAGAAGGGGATGGAAGGTGCCCTGGGCACTGGGTACAGTCAGGGTCAGTGCTGACAGGGTGGAGAAGGGGATGGAACGTGCCCTGGGCACTGGGTACAGTCATGGTCAGTGCTGACAGGGTGGAGAAGCGGATGGATGGTGCCCTGGGCACTGGGTAGTCATGGTCAGTGCTGACAGGGTGGAGAAGCGGATGGAAGGTGCCCTGGGCACTGGGTAGTCATGGTCAGTACTGACAGGGTGGAGAAGGGGATAGAAGGTGCCCTGGGCACTGTGTACAGTCAGGGTCAGTGCTGACAGGGTGGAGAAGGGGATGGAAGGTGCCCTGTGTACAGTCATGGTCAGTGCTGACAGGGTGGAGAAGGGGATGGAAGGTGCCCTGGGCACTGGGTACATTCATGGTCAGTGCTGACAGGGTGGAGAAGGGAATGGAAGGTGCCCTGGGCACTGGGTACAGTCAGGGTCAGTGCTGACAGGGTGGAGGGGATGGAAGGTTCCCTGGGCAGTGGGTACAGTCATGGTCAGTGCTGACAGGGTGGAGAAGGGGATGGAAGGTGCCCTGGGCACTGGGTACAGTCACTGTCAGTACTGACAGGGTGGAGAATGGGATGGAAGGTGCACTGGGTAGTCAGGGTCAGTGTTGACAGGGTGGAGAAGGGGATGGAAGGTGCCCTGGGCACTGGGTACAGTCAGGGTCAGTGCTGACAGGGTGGAGAAGGGGATGGAAGGTGCCCTGGGCACTGGGTACAGTCATGGTCAGTGCTGACAGGGTGGAGAAGGGGATGGAAGGTGCCCTGGGCACTGGGTGCAGTCAGGGTCAGTGCTGACAGGGTGGAGAAGGGGATGGAAGGTGCCCTGGGCACTGGGTAGTCATGATCAGTGCTGACAGGGTCGAGAAGGGGATGGAAGGTGCCCTGGGCACTGGGTACAGTCATGGTCAGTGCTGACAGGGTGGAGAAGGGGATGGAAGGTGCCCTGGGCACTGGGTACAGTCAGGGTCAGTGCTGACAGGGTGGAGAAGGGGATGGAAGGTGCCCTGGGCACTGGGTACAGTCATGGTCAGTGCTGACAGGGTGGAGAAGGGATGGAAGGTGCCCTGGGCACTGGGTACAGTCAGGGTCAGTGCTGACAGGGTGGAGAAGGGGATGGAAGGTGCCCTGGGCACTGGGTAGTCATGATCAGTGCTGACAGGGTCGAGAAGGGGATGGAAGGTGCCCTGGGCAATGGGTACAGTCATGGTCAGTGCTGACAGGGTGGAGAAGGGGATGGAAGGTGCCCTGGGCACTGGGTAGAGTCAGTGTCAGTGCTGACAGGGTGGAGAAGGGGATGGAAGGTGCCCTGGGCACTGGGTACAGTCATGGTCAGTGCTGACAGGGTGGAGAAGGGGAGGGAAGGTGCCCTGGGCACTGGGTACAGTCAGGGTCCGTGCTGACAGGGTGGAGAAGGGGATGGAAGGTGCCGTGGGCACTGGGTGCAGTCAGGGGCAGTGCTGACAGGGTGGAGAAGGTGATGGAAGGTGCCCTGGGCACTGGGTACAGTCAGGGTCAGTGCTGACAGGGTGGAGAAGGGGATGGAAGGTGCCCTGGGCACTGGGTACAGTCATGGTCAGTGCTGACAGTGGAGAAGGGGATGGAAGGTGCCCTGGGCACTGGGTACAGTCAGAGTCAGTGCTGACAGGGTGGAGAAGGGGATGGAAGGTGCACTGGGTACAGTCATGGTCAGTGCTGACAGGGTGGAGAAGGGGATGGAAGGTGCCCTGGGCACTGAGTACAGTCAGGGTCAGTGCTGACAGGGTGGAGAAGGTGATGGAAGGTACCCTGGGCACTGGGTACAGTCATGGTCAGTGCTGACAGGGTGGAGAAGGGGATGGAAGGTGCCCTGGACATGGGGCACGGACCAGGGGACCTGCGGTTGACTGACTTTTGTAGGGAAAGTATGAGCCAGGGCTCACGTGAGTCGTGAGAGACGTTGGCCAGTGTGTGGTGGTACGTTGTTGTCCTCAGGCCATCGGCAACCTTCAGCAGGAAGCAGGCTCTTGGACATGAAACACATCCTTCCTCTTCTTCATACACATGGACATATGCGTGGTGTATTCTCCACGTGCCCAGACTCCCAGTCTGAGCGTGACAGTCTGTGTGTCTGTGTGCACAGAGCACCAGTCGTCTATTACCTCTCATCCAGGTCTTTTCTAGCTTTATCTCATTTTCCGGAAAAAATAGATCTTGTGGAAAAGTGAGCTCTCATGCATTATGGAACATGCGTGTGCATGTAATATCTGTGTGTAGATGAGGAAGTACTTGCTAGTGATGCATCGGTGAATTTCACAGTTGGAGATGTGTTGCTGTTGCCGTTGGTTGTTTGTGAACTGATCTGTGAAGTTTACAGTTGGAGATGTGTTGCTGTTGCCGTCGGTTGTTTGTGAACTGATCTGTGAAGTTCACAGTTGGAGATGTGTTGCTGTTGCCGTCGGTTGTTTGTGAACTGATCCCAAGCACTGATGTGATGGTGGTGTGTGTTTCAGTTTTCGGACTGTTTTTTTTCTGAAGTGACGGTGGAAATTTTGTGTTCTGATCAGAAGTCTGTAGACTTACTCTTGTGTCAGAAAAAGCTTCTGTTTGTTTGGATCATATGCAGCCGCAGAAGCAACATTAATTTTATTTTTTAATGTTAAAGAAAAACTTTGGTCCCTGGGAAGAAGCATCGTCTTAAAGGTTCTGTGCCATCTGCCTTCGTTCTGATTTTTTTTCTTGGTGTTAAGTACAGAGAAATTTTTTGAAATAGGAAACAGGCATGCAAGCACGCTTACACATACACACAAACACATACATTCACTTGCACACATACATGTATGCAAATACAAGCACACAATACTGCCACCATCATCATCATTACCACTACCGTGTCCCACAAGCAAAATTATAACTCTTTTTTTTTTCTGTTGAATTCTGATTTTTAAGAAAAATTATGAACAATTTTATTAATTCAAAATTCACCCAAACCTCATTCTTTACACAAATCAACTGTGTTTACGCAGCTCAACATTTAATTTTTTTTTCATTTATTAAACTGCTTAGAAAATAACTAGACTAATATGAAAACAACAGGTTAGTAGAGAGAAATTTGTACACTGAGCAATTTTAGATTAAAAATAATGCAAAATATTGTTTTGCCTAGGGTGAATATCAAATGTTTGTGGAAGACCAAATTCACAAAATCGACATGTGTGCATTATCACTCTCATTATCTGTGTGAATGTTTCAAGAAAAAAAAAATTGCTTCATTTTGATTGTTTTATATGAAGAATCTGCGTTGGATGGAACCAGTTGATCTAAATTTTCACAAACCTGTCGATCTAATTTTTCACAAACCAAAGATTTCTTCGTGTTCTTTCTTCATCTTCCATTTCGCTGGCCGTACGTTCATCAGGTTTGTTCATGAACTGGAACAGGAGGCAGTGAATGCCTTAAAGCCAAACTGAAAAACAAGCTGTTAGTATGCTGTTCACATCTTGTTGACAGGAGAGTAGTTGCTGTTAACACTATCCAACCCCTTAGAAAAGAAAGTCCGCTATCACTGAGAGTGCAAGGGCATCCAGTGAATGGGCAGCTAGGAGGGCAAAGGCATCCCATGAATGGGCAGTTAGGAGGGCAAAGGCATCCAATGAATGGGCAGCTAGAAGGGCAAAGGCATCCAATGAATGGGCAGCTGGGAGGGCAAAGGCATCCCATGAATGGGCAGCTAGAAGGGCAAAGGCGTCCCATGAATGGGCAGCTAGAAGGGCAAAGGCATCCAATGAATGGGCAGCTAGGAGGGCAAAGGCATCCCATGAATGGGCAGCTAGAAGGGCAAAGGCGTCCCATGAATGGGCAGCTAGAAGGGCACGTGGGAGAGCCCAGACCTCTACTACGGTTGAACAGATTGTGGATCCACGCTTTAATCCAGATCCATTCGAAAGTCTCAGTGGTTGGTCCTCTGCACACATTCCATCTGTCCACCTGGTGTAATGAACATTATTCAGCAGTTTGTGTGTCACCTTGCTGATGACTCCCCAGAGTCTAAATGAACATTATTCAGCAGTTCTGCTGTATTCAGCAGTTTGTGTGTCGTCTTGCTGATGACTCCCCAGAGTCTAAATGAACAGTATTCAGCAGTTTGTGTGTCGTCTTGCTGATGAATCCCCAGAGTCTAAATGAACATTATTCAGCAGTTTGTGTGTCATCTTGCTGATGACTCCCCAGAGTCTAAATGAACATTATTCAGCAGTTTGTGTGTCATCTTGCTGATGACTCCCCAGAGTCTAAATGAACATTATTCAGCAGTTTGTGTGTCATCTTGCTGATGACTCCCCAGAGTCTAAATGAACAGTATTCAGCAGTTCTGCTGATGAATCCCCACAGTCTAAATGAACAGTATTCAGCACTTTGTGTGTGATCTTGTTGATGAATCCCCAGAGTCTAAATGAACATTATTCAGCACTTTGTGTGTGATCTTGTTGATGAATCCCCTGAGAGTCTAAATGAACATTATTCAGCAGTTTGTGTGTCACCTTGCTGATGAATCCCCAGAGTCTAAATGAACATTATTCAGCAGTTTGTGTGTCACCTTGCTGATGAATCCCCAGAGTCTAAATGAACATTATTCAGCAGTTTGTGTGTCATCTTGCTGATGAATCCCCAGAGTCTAAATGAACATTATTCAGCAGTTTGTTGTGTTGTCTTGCTGATGAATCCCCAGAGTCTAAATGAACATTATTCAGCAGTTCTGCTGATGAATCCCCAGAGTCTAAATGAACATTATTCAGCAGTTTGTGTGTGATCTTGTTGATGAATCCCCAGAGTCTAAATGAACATTATTCAGCAGTTTGTGTGTCACCTTGCTGATGACTTCCCCACAGTCTAAATGAACACTATTCAGCAGTTTGTGTGTCACCTTGATGATGAATCCCCAGTCTCCCTTTGAATGGATTGAGTAACTTACGAGTGATCATGGTGAGAGATACACCAACAATCCCACAAGCACAGGTGAACAGAAATCCTTGGCAGATGTTTGGATCAATATGTAGTGTTTAGCTCCATACACCAAACACTCCTCTTACTTTCACCATGTCCTCGTTATCCCTCCCTCCCCCCCTCCCCCATATGAACACTTCCACTTGACCTTCCTGTCTCTCTCATCCCTCTCTTCTCGCCTCCTCCTCTTCCCCCTTGTCCTCCTGTTCCCCTTTTCTTCTGACTACCCCTCCGTTCTCCCAGTGACCAAAATGTTCCTGCCCAGTGACCAAAATGTTCCTGGGTAGGCCTTGGCTGTCTGTGTATTGCCATCTGTATGCAGAAAATGGAGTGGAAATGGAGCATAAGGGTTGTCTTTTAGCTGGACTGTATGAACTGGGTCAAGGCTGTCAGCGATTCTGAAGGTCAGTGGCCCCACCAGTTGTGACAAATCCTCAGGGTATAGAATTCATCGAACCTCATAGGCTGACACCTCCATCAGCTTGTTTCAAGTAAGATGTGGACATTAGAACACAAGACAAATCCTCAGGGGTATAGAATTCATTGACCCTCACAGGTTGACACCTCCATCAGCTTAATTGAAGTAAGATGTGGACGTTAGAACAGAAGACAAATCATCAGGGGTATAGAATTCATCGACCCTCATAGGCTGACACCTCCATCAGCTTGTTTGAAGTAAGATGTGGACATTAGAACAGAAGACAAGTCCTCAGGGGTATAGAATTCATTGACCCTCACAGGTTGACACCTCCATCAGCTTAATTGAAGTAAGATGTGGACATTAGAACAGAAGACAAATCCTCAGGGGTATAGAATTCATCGAACCTCACAGGCTGACACCTCCATCGGCTTGTTTGGAGTAAGATGTGCACATTAGAACAGAAGACAAATCCTCAGGGGTATAGAATTCATCGACCCTCATAGGCTGACACGTCCATCGACTTGTTTGAAGTAAGATGTGGACGTTAGAACAGAAGACAAATCATCAGGGGGATAGAATTCATCGAACCTCATAGGCTGACACCTCCATCAGCTTGTTTGGAGTAAGATGTGGACATTAGAACAGAAGACAAATCATCAGGGGTATAGAATTCATTGACCCTCACAGGCTGACACCTCCATCAGCTTAATTGAAGTAAGATGTGGACGTTAGAACAGAAGACAAATCCTCAGGGGTATAGAATTCATCGACCCTCATAGGCTGACACCTCTATCAGCTTGTTTGAAGTAAGATGTGAATGTTAGAACAGAAGACAAATCATCAAGGGTATAGAATTCATCGACCCTCATAGGACCCTCATAGACTGACACCTCCATCAGCTTGTTTGAAGTAAGATGTGGACATTAGAACAGAAGACAAATCCTCAGGGGTATAGAATTCATCGACCCTCATAGGACCCTCATAGACTGACACCTCCATCAGCTTGTTTGAAGTAAGACGTGGATGTTAGAACAGAGGACAAATCATCAGGGGTATAGAATTCATCGACCCTCATAGGACCCTCATGGACTGACACCTCCATCAGCTTGTTTGAAGTAAGACGTGGACGTTAGAACAGAAGACAAATCATCAGGGGTATAGAATTCATCGACCCTCACAGGTTGACACCTCCATCAGCTTAATTGAAGTAAGATGTGGACGTTAGAACAGAAGACAAATCCTCAGGGGTATAGAATTCATCGAACCTCATAGGCTGACACCTCCATCGGCTTGTTTGAAGTAAGATGTGGACGTTAGAACAGAAGACAAATCATCAGGGGTATAGAATTCATCGACCCTCACAGGCTGACACCTCCATCAGCTTAATTGAAGTAAGATGTGGACATTAGAACAGAACAGAAGACAAATCATCAGGGGTATAGAATTCATCGACCCTCACAGGCTGACACCTCCATCAGCTTAATTGAAGTAAGATGTGGACATTAGAACAGAAGACAAATCATCAGGGGTATAGAATTCATCGACCCCCACAGGCTGACACCTCCATCAGCTAAAATTGAAGTAAGATGTGGACGTTAGAACAGAAGACAAATCATCAGGGGTATAGAATTCATCGACCCTCACAGGCTGACACCTCCATCGACTTGTTTGAAGTAAGATGTGGACGTTAGAACAGAAGACAAATCATCAGGGGTATAGAATTCATTGACCCTCACAGGCTGACACCTCCATCGACTTGTTTGAAGTAAGATGTGGACGTTAGAACAGAAGACAAATCATCAAATCATCAGGGGATATAGAATTCATCGACCCTCACAGGCTGACACCTCCATCGACTTGTTTGAAGTAAGATGTGGACGTTAGAACAGAAGACAAATCATCAGGGGCATAGATTCATCGACCCTCACAGGCTGACACCTCCATCGGCTTGTTTGAAGTAAGATGTGGATGTTAGAACAGAAGACAAATCATCAGGGGTATAGATTCATCGACCCTCACAGGCTGACACCTCCATCGACTTGTTTGAAGTAAGATGTGGATGTTAGAACAGAAGACAAATCATCAGGGGTATAGAATTCATCGACCCTCACAGGCTGACACCTCCATCAGCTTAATTGAAGTAAGATGTGGACATTAGAACAGAAGACAAATCATCAGGGGTAATGATTCATCGACCCTCACAGGCTGACACGTCCATCGACTTGTTTGAAGTAAGATGTGGACGTTAGAACAGAAGACAAATCATCAGGGGTATAGATTCATCGACCCTCACAGGCTGACACCTCCATCAGCTTGTTTGAAGTAAGATGTGGACGTTAGAACAGAAGACAAATCATCAGGGGTATAGATTCATCGACCCTCACAGGCTGACACCTCCATCAGCTTGTTTGAAGTAAGATGTGGACGTTAGAACAGAAGACAAATCATCAGGGGTATAGAATTCATCGACCCTCACAGGCTGACACCTCCATCAGCTTGTTTGAAGTAAGATGTGGATGTTAGAACAGAAGACAAATCATCAGGGGTATAGAATTCATCGACCCTCACAGGCTGACACCTCCATCAGCTTGTTTGAAGTAAGATGTGGATGTTAGAACAGAAGACAAATCATCAGGGGTATAGAATTCATCGACCCTCACAGGCTGACACCTCCATCAGCTTGTTTGAAGTAAGATGTGGACGTTAGAACAGAAGACAAATCATCAGGGGTATAGAATTCATTGACCCTCACAGGCTGACACCTCCATCAGCTTATTTGAAGTAAGATGTGGATGTTAGAACAGAAGACAAATCATCAGGGGTATAGAATTCATCGACCCTCACAGGCTGACACCTCCATCAGCTTAATTGAAGTAAGATGTGGACATTAGAACAGAAGACAAATCATCAGGGTATAGAATTCATTGACCCTCACAGGTTGACACCTCCATCAACTTGTTTGAAGTAAGATGTGGATGTTAGAACAGAAGACAAATCATCAGGGGTATAGAATTCATTGACCCTCACAGGCTGACACCTCCATCGACTTGTTTGAAGTAAGATGTGGACGTTAGAACAGAAGACAAATCATCAGGGTATAGAATTCATTGACCCTCACAGGCTGACACCTCCATCGACTTGTTTGAAGTAAGATGTGGACATTAGAACTGAAGAAAACAATGCGGCATATCTGATTCAGACCTACTCTGAGGGTCATCCATGTCATCGTTGATTCTGACCAGACAAACGGGTTGTCTATCTGATTCAGACCTACTCTGAGGGTCATCCATGTCATCGTTGATTCTGACCAGACAAACGGGTTGTCTATCTGATTCAGACCTACTCTGAGGGTCATCCATGTCATCGTTGATTCTGACCAGACAAAGGGTTGTCTATCTGATTCAGACCTACTCTGAGGGTCATCCATGTCATCGTTGATTCTGACCAGACAAACGGGTTGTCTATCTGATTCAGACCTACTCTGAGGGTCATCCATGTCATCGTTGATTCTGACCAGACAAAGGGTTGTCTATCTGATTCAGACCTACTCTGAGGGTCATCCATGTCATCGTTGATTCTGACCAGACAAACGGGTTGTCTATCTGATTCAGACCTACTCTGAGGGTCATCCATGTCATCATTGATTCTGACCAGACAAACGGGTTGTCTATCTGATTCAGACCTACTCTGAGGGTCATCCATGTCATCGTTGATTCTGACCAGACAAACGGGTTGTCTATAAGGGCAAGAAGTTTGAAAGGAAACCTCTGAACCGTTTTGTTGTTGTTGTTGTTCTGTTATGATTTTGATTTCTGCTTCTGGCAGTGTCCTGTGCGTAATAATGTCCTGTGCATTCAGTTGTCACTGTTGAAGGGTCAGAAGCACAGGCTGTCTGTTGTTGCGCTGCCTGTTTGATGGTTACTGATGATGTCCTCACTTCCCTCCACCAGTTCAATGCTATATTTGTGTTCACTTCAGTTACTGATGATGTCCTCACTTCCCTCCACCAGTTCAATGCTATATTTGTGTTCACTTCAGTTACTGATGATGTCCTCACTTCCCTCCACCAGTTCAATGCTATATTTGTGTTCACTTCAGTTACTGATGATGTCCTCACTTCCCTCCACCAGTTCAATGCTATATTTGTGTTCACTTCAGTTACTGATGATGTCCTCACTTCCCTCCACCAGTTCAATGCTATATTTGTGTTCACTTCAGTTCAATGCTATATTTGTGTTCACTTCAGTTCAATGCTATATTTGTGTTCACTTCAGTTCAATGCTATATTTGTGTTCACTTCAGTTCAATGCTATATTTGTGTTCACTTCAGTTCAATGCTATATTTGTGTTCACTTCAGTTCAATGCTATATTTGTGTTCACTTCAGTTCAATGCTATATTTGTTTCACTTCAGTTCAATGCTATATTTGTGTTCACTTCAGTTCAATGCTATATTTGTGTTCACTTCAGTTCAATGCTATATTTGTGTTCACTTCAGTTCAATGCTATATTTGTGTTCACTTCAGTTCAATGCTATATTTGTGTTCACTTCAGTTCAATGCTATATTTGTGTTCACTTCAGTTCAATGCTATATTTGTGTTCACTTCAGTTCAATGCTATATTTGTGTTCACTTCAGTTCAATGCTATATTTGTGTTCACTTCAGTTCAATGCTATATTTGTGTTCACTTCAGTTCAATGCTATATTTGTGTTCACTTCAGTTCAATGCTATATTTGTGTTCACTTCAGTTCAATGCTATATTTGTGTTCACTTCAGTTCAATGCTAATTTGTGTTCACTTCAGTTCAATGCTATATTTGTGTTCACTTCAGTTCAATGCTATATTTGTGTTCACTTCAGTTCAATGCTATATTTGTGTTCACTTCAGTTCATGCATATTTGTTTCACTTCATTCTATGTGGTGTTTTCCTGTTTGTGCTTCTCCTTTGATTTGTTTCCCACTCATTTGAGGTTTGTGTGGGGATTGAACCCTTCCTTCCCTCCCCACTCATTTGAGGTTTGTGTGGGGATTGAACCCTTCCTTCCCTCCCCACTCATTTGAGGTTTGTGTGGGGATTGAACCCTTCCTTCCCTCCCCACTCATTTGAGGTTTGTGTGGGGATTGAACCCTTCCTTCCCTCCCCACTCATTTGAGGTTTGTGTGGGGATTGAACCCTTCCTTCCCTCCCCACTCATTTGAGGTTTGTGTGGGGATTGTACCCTTCCTTCCCTCCCCACTCATTTGAGGTTTGTGTGGGGATTGAACCCTTCCTTCCCTCCCCACTCATTTGAGGTTTGTGTGGGGATTGTACCCTTCCTTCCCTCCCCACTCATTTGAGGTTTGTGTGGGATTGAACCCTTCCTTCCCTCCCCACTCATTTGAGGTTTGTGTGGGGATTGAACCCTTCCTTCCCTCCCCACTCATTTGAGGTTTGTGTGGGGATTGAACCCTTCCTTCCCTCCCCACTCATTTGAGGTTTGTGTGGGATTGTACCCTTCCTTCCCTCCCCACTCATTTGAGGTTTGTGTGGGGATTGTACCCTTCCTTCCCTCCCCACTCATTTGAGGTTTGTGTGGGGATTGAACCCTTCCTTCCCTCCCCACTCATTTGAGGTTTGTGTGGGGATTGAACCCTTCCTTCCCTCCCCACTCATTTGAGGTTTGTGTGGGGATTGAACCCTTCCTTCCCTCCCCACTCATTTGAGGTTTGTGTGGGGATTGAACCCTTCCCTCCCACCATTTTGAGGTTTGTGTGGGGATTGAACCCTTCCTTCCCTCCCCACTCATTTGAGGTTTGTGTGGGGATTGAACCCTTCCTTCCCTCCCCACTCATTTGAGGTTTGTGTGGGGATTGAACCCTTCCTTCCCTCCCCACTCATTTGAGGTTTGTGTGGGGATTGAACCCTTCCTTCCCTCCCCACTCATTTGAGGTTTGTGTGGGGATTGTACCCTTCCTTCCCTCCCCACTCATTTGAGGTTTGTGTGGGGATTGTACCCTTCCTTCCCTGTGCAATGTTTTTTCCTGGGCACGGGGTAACGGAAGTTGTGTTTCGCTAACGAGCGCAAAATATTAACAACATTGTTCCCCATTGATCTGCGAGAGGGAAGTATGTGATGGCATAAATGGTTGGATTGACATGAAGTGTGGAAAATGAGAGTGAAACTTACATGACAAGAATGGAGTTTGGGGTTTGGTGCAAAAATTAACGTAGGAGAAAAACAAAATGTGGATGTTTGGTATACTGTACTTAATTCATTCACATCAGTTTTTTAGTCCGTAGAAACTGTGCTGTCATGACTGGTGCAGTTTATTGTTGACAGCAATATGGCTACGTTGATGAAGATTGCAGTTTATTGTTGACAGCAATATGGCCGTTGATGAAGATTGCAGTTTATTGTTGACAGCAATATGGCCGTTGATGAAGATTGCAGTTTATTGTTGACAGCAATATGGCCGTTGATGAAGATTGCAGTTTATTGTTGACAGCAATATGGCCGTTGATGAAGATTGCAGTTTATTGTTGACAGCAATATGGCCGTTGATGAAGATTGCAGTTTATTGTTGACAGCAATATGGCTACGTTGATGAAGATTGCAGTTTATTGTTGACAGCAATATGGCCGTTGATGAAGATTGCAGTTTATTGTTGACAGCAATATGGCCGTTGATGAAGATTGCAGTTTATTGTTGACAGCAATATGGCCGTTGATGAAGATTGCAGTTTATTGTTGACAGCAATATGGCCGTTGATGAAGATTG
This sequence comes from Conus ventricosus, assembly GCA_018398815.1. Classification (NCBI taxonomy): domain Eukaryota; kingdom Metazoa; phylum Mollusca; class Gastropoda; order Neogastropoda; family Conidae; genus Conus; species Conus ventricosus. Next base: position 71,614,193 of record CM031617.1, on the reverse strand, counting down.
CAGTTTATTGTTGACAGCAATATGGCCGTTGATGAAGATTGCAGTTTATTGTTGACAGCAATATGGCCGTTGATGAAGATTGCAGTTTATTGTTGACAGCAATATGGCCGTTGATGAAGATTGCAGTTTATTGTTGACAGCAATATGGCCGTTGATGAAGATTGCAGTTTATTGTTGACAGCAATATGGCTACGTTGATGAAGATTGCAGTTTATTGTTGACAGCAATATGGCCGTTGATGAAGATTGCAGTTTATTGTTGACAGCAATATGGCCGTTGATGAAGATTGCAGTTTATTGTTGACAGCAATATGGCCGTTGATGAAGATTGCAGTTTATTGTTGACAGCAATATGGCCGTTGATGAAGATTGCAGTTTATTGTTGACAGCAATATGGCCGTTGATGAAGATTGCAGTTTATTGTTGACAGCAATATGGCCGTTGATGAAGATTGCAGTTTATTGTTGACAGCAATATGGCCGTTGATGAAGATTGCAGTTTATTGTTGACAGCAATATGGCCGTTGATGAAGATTGCAGTTTATTGTTGACAGCAATATGGCCGTTGATGAAGATTGCAGTTTATTGTTGACAGCAATATGGCCGTTGATGAAGATTGCAGTTTATTGTTGACAGCAATATGGCTACGTTGATGAAGATTGCAGTTTATTGTTGACAGCAATATGGCTACGTTGATGAAGATTGCAGTTTATTGTTGACAGCAATATGGCCGTTGATGAAGATTGCAGTTTATTGTTGACAGCAATATGGCCGTTGATGAAGATTGCAGTTTATTGTTGACAGCAATATGGCCGTTTGAGATGCATGTGAAGCATATGCCTTGAGAAAATTTAGTTATTGTTGACAGCAATATGGCCGTTGATGAAGATTGCAGTTTATTGTTGACAGCAATATGGCCGTTGATGAAGATTGCAGTTTATTGTTGACAGCAATATGGCCGTTGATGAAGATTGCAGTTTATTGTTGACAGCAATATGGCCGTTGATGAAGATTGCAGTTTATTGTTGACAGCAATATGGCCGTTGATGAAGATTGCAGTTTATTGTTGACAGCAATATGGCCGTTGATGAAGATTGCAGTTTATTGTTGACAGCAATATGGCCGTTGATGAAGATTGCAGTTTATTGTTGACAGCAATATGGCCGTTGATGAAGATTGCAGTTTATTGTTGACAGCAATATGGCCGTTGATGAAGATTGCAGTTTATTGTTGACAGCAATATGGCCGTTGATGAAGATTGCAGTTTATTGTTGACAGCAATATGGCCGTTGATGAAGATTGCAGTTTATTGTTGACAGCAATATGGCCGTTGATGAAGATTGCAGTTTATTGTTGACAGCAATATGGCCGTTGATGAAGATTGCAGTTTATTGTTGACAGCAATATGGCCGTTGATGAAGATTGCAGTTTATTGTTGACAGCAATATGGCCGTTGATGAAGATTGCAGTTTATGTTGACAGCATATGGCGTTGATGAAATTGCAGTTATTGTTGACAGCAATATGGCCGTTGATGAAGATTGCAGTTTATTGTTGACAGCAATATGGCCGTTGATGAAGATTGCAGTTTATTGTTGACAGCAATATGGCCGTTGATGAAGATTGCAGTTTATTGTTGACAGCAATATGGCCGTTGATGAAGATTGCAGTTTATTGTTGACAGCAATATGGCCGTTGATGAAGATTGCAGTTTATTGTTGACAGCAATATGGCCGTTGATGAAGATTGCAGTTTATTGTTGACAGCAATATGGCCGTTGATGAAGATTGCAGTTTATTGTTGACAGCAATATGGCCGTTGATGAAGATTGCAGTTTATTGTTGACAGCAATATGGCCGTTGATGAAGATTGCAGTTTATTGTTGACAGCAATATGGCCGTTGATGAAGATTGCAGTTTATTGTTGACAGCAATATGGCCGTTGATGAAGATTGCAGTTTATTGTTGACAGCAATATGGCCGTTGATGAAGATTGCAGTTTATTGTTGACAGCAATATGGCCGTTGATGAAGATTGCAGTTTATTGTTGACAGCAATATGGCCGTTGATGAAGATTGCAGTTTATTGTTGACAGCAATATGGCCGTTGATGAAGATTGCAGTTTATTGTTGACAGCAATATGGCCGTTGATGAAGATTGCAGTTTATTGTTGACAGCAATATGGCCGTTGATGAAGATTGCAGTTTATTGTTGACAGCAATATGGCCGTTGATGAAGATTGAGTATTTGCCAATTGGGTTATAAATTGCAGTTATTGGACAGCAATATGGCCGTTGATGAAGATTGCAGTTTATTGTTGACAGCAATATGGCCGTTGATGAAGATTGCAGTTTATTGTTGACAGCAATATGGCCGTTGATGAAGATTGCAGTTTATTGTTGACAGCAATATGGCCGTTGATGAAGATTGCAGTTTATTGTTGACAG
>CM031617.1:71586750-71606750 GCA_018398815.1 Conus ventricosus | reverse complement strand
CAAGTGATTCTTCAGACATTTTGTATCTGTAATTGCTATGCTTATTGCAAGAGACTGATAAAGATGACATTCTTCAAGTGATTCTTCAGACATTTTGTATCTGTAATTGCTATGCTTATTGCAAGAGACTGATAAGAGGATATCGTAACCAAACAAAAAACAAACAAACAAACAAACAAACTTGAAAAAGAAAGAAAGACAAAAAAGATCTGAAGGCACAGTGAAGATCCCACAGGCAAGCAAAGCCCAAACAGCTCACCATGGACCCTCTGTCGAGGAAATGCGTAATGGTGAGGCGTAAACTGTCAAAGAGGCTTCGGTCCAGCAGAAAGCAAAAGGGAGAGAAGAAGGTGGAGAAGATCTCCGGGCCCAAGCAGCTGGAGAGGTTTGTGGCGGTGGCCGACTACAGCGCTCAGGAGAAAGGGGAGATGAACCTGCACGCCAACATGGTGGTGGAGGTCACTGAAAAGAGCGAAAGCGGTGAGTTTTGAAAAAGAGCGAAAGCGGTGAGTTTTGAAAAGAGCGAAAGCGGTGAGTTTTGAAAAAGAGCGAAAGCAGTGAGTTTTGAAAAGAGCGAAAGCAGTGAGTTTTGAAAAGAGGGGAAGTGGTGAGTTTGAAAAAAAAAAAGAAAGCGGTGAGTTTGAAAGAGAGTGGAAGCGGTGAGTTTGAAAAAGAGCGAAATTGGTGAGTCTGAAAAAGAACAAAAGAGGTGAGTTTGAAAAAGAGCGAAAATGGTGAGTTTGAAAAAGAACGAAGATGGTGAGTTTGAAAAAGAACGAAGATGGTGAGTTTGAAAAAGAGCAAAAGCAGCAAGTTTTCAAAAGAGCAAAAGCAGCGAGTTTTCAAAAGAGTGAAAGCAATGAGCTTTCAAAAGAGCGAAAGCAATGAGTTTTCTAAAGAGTGAAAGCAGAGTTTTCAAAAGAGCGAAAGCAATGAGTTTTCAAAAGAGCGAAAGCAATGAGTTTTCAAAAGAGTGAAAGCAGGGTTTTTAAAAGAGCGAAAGCAATGAGTTTTCAAAAGAGTGAAAGCAATGAGTTTTCAAAGAGCGAAAGCAATGAGTTTTCAAAAGAGCGAAAGCGGTGAGGTTTCAAAAGAGCGAAAGTGGTGATTTTTAAAAGGAGCAAAAGCGGTGAGTTCAGAAACAACAAAAATTAGAAACAGACACGAACACACAGTATAGTTCCTAGATTATGTCAAGGTTGTTTTCATGCTTGAGTTGTGTCAAGCATATGTACCAAACTTGCAGATTTATTTTTCTGGAGAATTAGATAAAGTGGGATACAGTTTTTAAAAAAGGAGGAAAAGTTGATAAAGGAAACGCTGCAAACCTGTATCACAAGGGGCTTTTTGAAAAGTAAAAATCTAGTGGTGGATGTGGTTTGACATGCATGTGTCTGTCTGTGTGTCTGCTATTCCTGTGTCTGTCTATGTGTCTGCTATTCCTGTGTCTGTCTGTGTGTCTGCTATTCCTGTGTCTGTGTGTCTGATTCCTGTGTCTGCTGTGTCTGCTATTCCTGTGTCATCTGTGTGTCTGACTATTCCTGTGTCCTGGTCGACTTCCTGTGCTGTCTGGTGTATGCTATTCCTGTGTCTGTCTGTGTTGCTATATTCCGTGTCTGTGTGTAGTCTGCATTCCGTGTCTGCTGTGTGTTGCTATTCCTGTGTCTGTCTGTGTGTATGCTATTCCTGTGTCTGTCTGTGTGTCTGACTATTCCTGTGTCTGTTGTGTGTCTGCTATTCCTGTGTCAGTCTGTGTGTCTGACATTCCTGTGTCTGTCTGTGTGTCTGCTATTCCTGTGTCTGTCTGTGTGTTGCTATTCCAGTGTCTGTTTTCTATTCCTGTGTTCTGTGTGTCTGCTATTCCTGTGTCTTCTGTGTGTCTGCTATTCCTGTGTCGTCTGTGTTGCTATTCGTGTCTGTCTGTGTGTCTGCTATTCCTGTGTCTGTCTGTGTGTCTGCATTCCTGTGTCTGTTGTGTGTATGCTATTCCTGTGTCTGTCTGTGTGTCTAGCTATTCCTGTGTCTGTCTGTGTGTCTGCTATTCCTGTGTCTGTCTGTGTGTCTGACATTCCTGTGTCTGTTGTTGTGTACTGCTATTCCTGTGTCTGTCTGTGTGTCTGCTATTCCTGTGTCTGTGTGTATGCTATTCCTATGTCTGTCTGTGTGTCTGCTATTCCTGTGTCTGTCTGTGTGTCTGCTATTCCTGTGTCTGTCTGTGTGTCTGACATTCCTGTGTCTGTCTGTGTGTATGCTATTCCTGTGTCTGTCTGTGTGTCTGCTATTCCTGTGTGTCTGTGTGTCAGCTTCCTGTGTCTGTCTGTGTGTCTGCTATTCCTGCTGTCTTGTTCTGCTATCTGTGTCTGCTGTGTGTCTGCATTCTGTGTCTGTCTGTGTGTATGCTATTCCTGTGTCTGTCTGTGTGTCTGCTATTCCTGTGTCGTCTGTGTGTCTGACATTCCTGTGTCTGTCTGTGTGTATGCTATTCTGTGTCGTTGGTCTCTATCTGGTGTGGTATACTATTCCTGTGTCTGTCTGTGTGTCTGCTATTCCTGTGTCTCTGTGTGTCTGACATTCCTGTGTCTGTCTGTGTGTCTGCTATTCCTGTGTCTGTCTGTGTGTATGCTATTCCTGTGTCTGTGTGTATACTATCCTGTTCTGTTTGCTATTCCTGTGTCTGTCTTGTGTCTGCTATTCCTGTGTCGGGTGTATACTATTCCTGTTCTGTCGTGTTCTGCTATTCCTGTGTCTGTCTGTGTGTCTGCTATTCCTGTGTCTGTCTGTGTGTCTGCTATTCCTGTGTCTGTGGTGCTGCTATTCCTGTGTCTGTCTGTGTGTCTGCTTTTCCTGTGTCTGTCTGTGTGTATGCTATTCTTTGTCTGTCTGTGTGTCTGCTTTTCCTGTGTCTGTCTGTGTGTATGCTATTCCTGTGTCTGTCTGTGTGTCTGCTATTCCTGTGTCTGTCTGTGTGTCTGCTGTTCCTGTGTCTGTCTGTGTGTCTGCTATTCCTGTGTCTGTCTGTGTGTCTGCTATTTTTGTGTCCGTCTGTGTTTCTGCTATTCCTGTGTCTGTGTGTGTGTCTGCTATTCCTGTGTCTGTCTGTGTGTCTGCTATTCCTGTGTCTGTCTGTGTGTATGTTATTCCTGTGTCTGTGTGTATACTATTCCTGTGTCTGTCTGTGTGTCTGCTATTCCTGTGTCTGTGTGTCTGCTATTCCTGTGTCTGTGTGTCTGCTGTTCCTGTGTCTGTCTGTGTGTCTGCTATTCCTGTGTCTGTCTGTGTGTCTGACATTCCTGTGTCTGTCTGTGTGTCTGCTATTCCTGTGTCTGTGTGTATACTATTCCTGTGTCTGTCTGTGTGTCTGCTATTCCTGTGTCTGTCTGTGTGTCTGCTATTCCTGTGTCTGTCTGTGTGTCTGCTATTCCTGTGTCTGTCTGTGTGTCTGCTATTCCTGTGTCTGTCTGTGTGTCTGCTATTCCTGTGTCTGTCTGTGTGTCTGCTTTTCCTGTGTCTGTCCGTGTGTATGCTATTCTTTTGTCTGTCTGTGTGTCTGCTTTTCCTGTGTCTGTCTGTGTGTATGCTATTCCTGTGTCTGTCTGTGTGTCTGCTATTCCTGTGTCTGTCTGTGTGTCTGCTGTTCCTGTGTCTGTCTGTGTGTCTGCTATTCCTGTGTCTGTCTGTGTGTCTGCTATTCCTGTGTCTGTCTGTGTTTCTGCTATTCCTGTGTCTGTCTGTGTGTGTGTGTCTGCTATTCCTGTGTCTGTCTGTGTGTCTGCTATTCCTGTGTCTGTCTGTGTGTCTGCTGTTCCTGTGTCTGTCTGTGTGTATACTATTCCTGTGTCTGTGTGTCTGCTATTCCTGTGCCAGTCTGTGTGTCTGACATTCCTGTGTCTGTCTGTGTGTCTGCTATTCCTGTGTCTGTCTGTGTGTATGCTATTCCTGTGTCTGTGTGTATACTATTCCTGTGTCTCTGTGTGTCTGCTATTCCTGTGTCTGTCTGTGTGTCTGCTATTCCTGTGTCTGTGTGTATACTATTCCTGTGTCTGTCTGTGTGTCTGCTATTCCTGTGTCTGTCTGTGTGTCTGCTATTCCTGTGTCTGTCTGTGTGTCTGCTATTCCTGTGTCTGTCTGTGTGTCTGCTATTCCTGTGTCTGTCTGTGTGTCTGCTTTTTCTGTGTCTGTCTGTGTGTATGCTATTCTTTTGTCAGTCTGTGTGTCTGACATTCCTGTGTCTGTGTGTGTGTCTGCTATTCCTGTGTCTGTCTGTGTGTCTACTATTCCTGTGTCTGTCTGTGTGTCTGCTATTCCTGTGTCTGTCTGTGTGTCTGACATTCCTGTGTCTGTGTGTGTGTGTGTCTGCTATTCCTGTGTCTGTCTGTGTGTCTGCTATTCCTGTGTCTGTGTGTATGCTATTTCTATGTCTGTCTGTGTGTCTGCTATTCCTGTGTCTGTCTGTGTGTATGCTATTCCTGTGTCTGTGTGTATACTATTCCTGTGTCTGTCTGTGTGTCTGCTATTCCTGTGTCTGTCTGTGTGTCTGCTATTCCCGTGTCTGTCTGTGTGTCTGCTGTTCCTGTGTCTGTCTGTGTGTCTGCTATTCCTGTGTCTGTCTGTGTGTCTGACATTCCCGTGTCTGTCTGTGTGTCTGTTATTGATTGTTCCATGTGCAGCTTGCAATTGATTGTTCTACATGTGACCAGTTACATTCTGTGTGTGATCTGTGATTGTTCTGTGTGTGGCCAGTGGTTGTTCTGTGTTTGGGCTTGGATGGTGTGACTTGTGACTGTTCTATATATTGTCAGTGAATGGTTCTGTATGCTGCCTACGAATGTTCTGTTTGTGGCCTGTGATTGTTTTTTGTGTGGCCTGTAATTGTTCTATGTATGGATTGTCATTGTTCTTGTTCATCTTGTTCTATGTGTGACCAACAGTGGCTCTATGTGTGGCTTGTTGTTGGGCTGTGTGATGTGTAATTTTCTGTGAATGACCTGTGATAATGTTGGTTACGAATTTAAGTGGTATCTCTGCCAGTTTGTTAGCACATACATCTATGACCATTCGTGTGTCTGTTAACTTAATATGTAATATTTAAGTGTTTGTCTGATTGTTTCTGATGTTGCTGTTGCGTTTGTGTGTGTGAGTGTGTGTGTGTGTGTGTGTGTGTGTGTGTGTGTGTGTGTGTGTGTGTGTGTGTATGTGTGTGTGTGTGCATGCATGCATGCATGAGTACATGCTTGTGCATGTGTACACACAAGTGTATACTGGCATGTGTCGCTGTTGTATTTTTGCATATACATACTGCATTTTTATTTGTTGGGGTGTGCATGTGCGCGTGTGTGTATGTGTGTGTGTGTGTGTGTGTGTGTGTGTGTGTGTGTGTGTGTAAATGTACCTGCATACCTGTATGTGTTTGCTTAAATGTGTGTGCTTTTGATAATGTGTCTGTACATTTGTTTTCTTGTGTGTGTGCTAACATATATAATTGTGTGTTTGTGTGTGTGTGAGCGCATGCATTCTTCCTGACGCATGTATGTTTGTGACATGAATGTGTGAGGGCTTTTCACATAATAATGTTTGAGCATAGACATGTGCATGCAGAACCAGACTTTCAGTGGTAGTGATACAGGTATGAATATAGACAGGTGTTTGTCTCCCTGCCCGTGCAGGCTGTTTGGATGGTGAATGTAGACAGTGGCTGTCTGCCTGCCTGTGCAGGCTGTTTGGATGGCGAATGTAGACAGGTGTTTGTGTACCTGCCTGTGCAGGCTGGTGAATGTAGACAGGTGGCTGTCTGCCTGCCTGTGCAGGAAGGTGTGGATGGTGAATGTAGACAGGTGGCTGTCTGCCTGCCTGTGCAGGAAGGTGTGGATGGTGAATGTAGACAGGTGGCTGTCTACCTGCCTGTGCAGGCTGTGTGGATGGTGACTGTAGACAGGTGGCTGTCTGCCTGCCTGTGCAGGCTGTGTGGATGGTGAATGTAGACAGGTGTTTGTCTACCTGCCTGTGCAGGCTGTGTGGATGGTGAATGTAGACAGGTGGCTGTCTACCTGCCTGTGCAGGCTGTTTGGATGGTGAATGTAGACAGGTGGCTGTCTGCCTGCCTGTGCAGGCTGTGTGGATGGTGAATGTAGACAGGCGGTTGTACCTGCCTCTGCAGGCTGTGTGGATGGTGAATGTAGACAGGTGTTTGTCTGCCTGCCTGTGCAGGCTGGTGAATGTAGACAGGTGGCTGTCTACCTGCCTGTGCAGGCTGTGTGGATGGTGAATGTAGACAGGTGGCTGTCTGCCTGCCTGTGCAGGCTGTGTGGATGGTGAATGTAGACAGGTGTTTGTCTACCTGCCTGTGCAGGCTGTGTGGATGGTGAATGTAGACAGGTGGCTGTCTGCTGCCTGTGCAGGCTGTGTGGATGGTGAATGTAGACAGGTGTTTGTCTACCTGCCTGTGCAGGCTGGTGAATGTAGACAGGTGGCTGTCTACCTGCCTGTGCAGGCTGGTGAATGTAGACAGGTGTTTGTCTACCTGCCTGTGCAGGCTGGTGAATGGAGACAGGTGTTTGTCTCCCTGCCTGTGCAGGCTGGTGAACGTACACAGGTGTTTGTCTATCTGCCTGTGCAGGCTGGTGAATGTAGACAGGTGTTTGTCTGTGCAGGCTGGTGAATGTAGACAGGTGTTTGTCTGTGCAGGCTGGTGAATGTAGACAGGTGTTTGTCTGTACAGGCTGGTGAATGTAGACAGGTGTTTGTCTGTACAGGCTGGTGAATGTAGACAGGTGTTGTGCAGGCTGGTGAATGTAGACAGGTGTTTGTCTGTGCAGGCTGGTGAATGTAGACTGGTGTTTGTCTGTGCAGGCTGGTGAATGTGGACAGGTGTTTGTCTGGTCAGGCTGGTGAATGTGGACAGGTGTTTCTCTGTGCAGGCTGGTGAATGTAGACAGGTGTTTGTCTGTGCAGGCTGGTGAATGTGGACAGGTGTTTGTCTGGTCAGGCTGGTGAATGTAGACAGGTGTTTCTCTGTGCAGGCTGGTGAATGTAGACAGGTGTTTGTCTGGTCAGGCTGGTGAATGTAGACAGGTGTTTGTCTGTGCAGGCTGGTGAATGTAGACAGGTGTTTCTCTGTGCAGGCTGGTGAATGTAGACAGATGTTTGTCTGGTCAGGCTGGTGAATGTAGACATGTGTTTCTCTGTGCAGGCTGGTGAATGTAGACAGGTGTTTCTCTGTGCAGGCTGGTGAATGTAGACAGGTGTTTGTCTGGTCAGGCTGGTGAATGTAGACAGGTGTTTGTCTGTGCAGGCTGGTGAATGTAGACATGTGTTTCTCTGTGCAGGCTGGTGAATGTAGACAGGTGTTTCTCTGTGCAGGCTGGTGAATGTAGACAGGTGTTTGTCTGTGCAGGCTGGTGAATGTAGACAGGTGTTTGTCTGTGCAGGCTGGTGAATGTAGACAGGTGTTTGTCTGTGCAGGCTGGTGAATGTAGACTGGTGTTTGTCTGTGCAGGCTGGTGAATGTAGACAGGTGTTTGTCTGTGCAGGCTGGTGAATGTAGACAGGTGTTTCTCTGTGCAGGCTGGTGAATGTAGACTGGTGTTTGTCTGGTCAGGCTGGTGAATGTAGACAGGTGTTTCTCTGTGCAGGCTGGTGAATGTAGACAGGTGTTGTGCAGGCTGGTGAATGTGGACAGGTGTTTGTCTGTGCAGGCTGGTGAATGTAGACTGGTGTTTGTCTGGTCAGGCTGGTGAATGTAGACAGGTGTTTGTCTGGTCAGGCTGGTGAATGTAGACAGGTGTTTGTCTGGTCAGGCTGGTGAATGTGGACAGGTGTTTGTCTGTGCAGGCTGGTGAATGTAGACTGGTGTTTGTCTGGTCAGGCTGGTGAATGTAGACTGGTGTTTGTCTGGTCAGGCTGGTGAATGTAGACAGGTGTTGTGCAGGCTGGTGAATGTAGACAGGTGTTTGTCTGTGCAGGCTGGTGAATGTAGACAGGTGTTTCTCTGTGCAGGCTGGTGAATGTAGACAGGTGTTTCTCTGTGCAGGCTGGTGAATGTAGACAGGTGTTGTGCAGGCTGGTGAATGTAGACAGGTGTTTGTCTGGTCAGTCTGGTGAATGTAGACAGGTGTTTGTCTGTGCAGGCTTGTGAATGTAGACAGGTGTTTCTCTGTGCAGGCTGGTGAATGTAGACATGTGTTTCTCTGTGCAGGCTGGTGAATGTAGACAGGTGTTTGTCTGTGCAGGCTGGTGAATGTAGACAGGTGTTTGTCTGTGCAGGCTTGTGAATGTAGACAGGTGTTTGTCTGTGCAGGCTGGTGAATGTAGACAGGTGTTTGTCTGGTCAGGCTGGTGAATGTAGACAGGTGTTTGTCTGTGCAGGCTGGTGAATGTTGACAGGTGTTTGTCTGGTCAGGCTGGTGAATGTAGACAGGTGTTTTCTGTGCAGGCTGGTGAATGTAGACATGTGTTTGTCTGGTCAGGCTGGTGAATGTAGACAGGTGTTTCTCTGTGCAGGCTGGTGAATGTAGACAGGTGTTTCTCTGTGCAGGCTGGTGAATGTAGACTGGTGTTTGTCTGTGCAGGCTGGTGAATGTAGACAGGTGTTTCTCTGTGCAGGCTGGTGAATGTAGACAGGTGTTTGTCTGGTCAGGCTGGTGAATGTAGACAGGTGTTTCTCTGTGCAGGCTGGTGAATGTAGACAGGTGTTTCTCTGTGCAGGCTGGTGAATGTAGACAGGTGTTTGTCTGTGCAGGCTGGTGAATGTAGACAGGAGTGTTTTTCTGTGCAGGCTGGTGAATGTAGACAGGTGTTTCTCTGTGCAGGCTGGTGAATGTAGACAGGTGTTTGTCTGGTCAGGCTGGTGAATGTAGACAGGTGTTTGTCTGTGCAGGCTGGTGGTTCGTGAATGCGGAGGAGCAGCAGGGCTGGGTGCCCAGCACTTACCTGCAGGCTCTCAACGGCTCAGCGGCTGCCGCCCAGGAGTCTGTGGAGGATGGCCACGGTCGGTTGCCTCTGACATTCTTCCTCCCTTATGCACCTCGCAGATCTGAAACTGTTAGCATGTCTGTGTCTGTTTTCTTCTCTGTCATCATCTGAAACTGTTAGCATGTCTGTGTCTGTTTTCTTCTCTGTCATCGTCTGAAACTGTTAGCATGTGTGTCTTTTTTTCTTCTCTGTCATCATCTGAAACTTAGCATGTCTGTGTCTTTTTTTCTTCTCTGTCATCATCTGAAACTGTTAGCATGTCTGTGTCTTTTTTCTTCTCTGTCATTATGTTCCCAACAAAGAGAAACAAAAAAGGAATCATTTGAAAAGACATTTTCTGTCTGTTTTCGGTTTCTTCAAACTCATAGATGTCATGTCTCAGAATAGTGAACATCATGCTGAATGTTATGGGGGTTTTTTGTTTAAAAAAAAAAAAAATTTCTCTGTTTATGTGATTTGATATGTCCCTATTTATCATACCATTCTGTGATTTATGGATGATTTGTCATTGCTCAGCAACATATATGGTGGTGTTTAACGAACACTTACAGAAGTGTGGAGCAGCACTAAAATATTGACAATGAACTTGATGATGATGAAGGTGATAATGTTTCAAATCAATCAGTGATCAAAGAAGGACTGGTATTCAATCTATTATTCAGTGCATCTTGATGGCTCTGATTTATGAAAAAATTGCTTAGATGATTTTTTTTGGGGGGGGGAGAGGGGGGGAGGCAAATATTTGATATTCAGATGACATTCAATGCCAACAAATTTTGGCATTTTTGCAGGGTAAAAGAGTGATTCATTTAGTTCAAAATATCTGCAGGGATGAAGGCTCAGAGCATTTGAAGCCTTTTTTTTTTTTATGATTGGTCAGGATAATGGAGACATTATTATCTAGTTCTATTGTGGTCCACATGATGCAGCGTTAAACCACACTTTCTTTCATAGTAAATCCTGGCATCAGCCAGGACCAGGTGATACAGATACCTGCAGTGTTGGTCAAGGGATTTGAACAGCTCCCTGAGAGACAAACTCTTCTAGTGGATGGAACTTGGCTCTGTAGTTCCAGTCTTCCTGTTTGAGCTCAATGCTCATTCAGTTTAGGTCAGGAGCTGGATGTCCTGTTTGAGCTCAATGCTCATTCAGTTTAGGTCAGGAGCTGGATGTCCTGTTTGAGCTCAATGCTCATTCAGTTTAGGTCAGGAGCTGGATGTCCTGTTTGAGCTCAATGCTCATTCAGCTTAGGTCAGGAGCTGGGTGTGGGTGAACATGTCATCATTTCTTGCTGTTCTGTTTTTTCTGGCTAGTATTAAACGGGTGAATACTTTCCTGCAAGTGCTTTCATTCTCTTCTTCAAACAGCATCCTCACAAGCTTTGCCTTCTTTTTCTCTAATTTGAAATTAGTTAGCTGATTTTAAATCCACCACCATGTTTTTACCATTTTGATTGGATGTGATGCATTGTTGTCAGCAAGAGAAGTATATCCGCATGGAGAAATTCCTGTATTGTTGCCTGCAGAGGAGAAGTATATCTGCATAGAGAAATTCCCTGTATTGTTGTCTGCAGTGGAGAAGTATATCCTTATAGAGAAATTCCCTGTATTGTTGTCTGCAGTGGAGAAGTATATCCTTATAGAGAAATTCCCTGTGTTGTTGTCTGCAGAGGAGAAGTACATCTGCATAGAGAAATTCACTGTATTGTTGTCTGCAGAGGAGAAGTACATCTGCATAGAGAAATTCATTGTGTTGTTGTCTGCAGAGGAGAAGTACATCTGTATAGAGAAATTCACTGCGGAGAACTCGGATGAGGTCTCACTGGAAAAGGGAGCCCATGTTGAAGTGCTGACAAAGAACATGGACGGCTGGTGGACTGTAAGGTAAGCATCTCGCGCGCACACACACTCACACACGCACGCACGCACGCACGCATGCATGCACGCACGCACACACAAGCACACACACACACACACACACACACACACACACACACACACACACACACACACACACACACACACACACTCTTACACACACCACACACACACACACACACACACACACACACACACACACACACACACACACACACTCTTACACACACACACACACACACACACATACACACACACACACACACACACCACACACACACACACACACACACACACACACACACACACATTCATTCTGTCGCTTGGATGGATGTTAAATTGCCAACATCTCTTGCACTGTGTTTATTTGTATGTAAGTGTGTGATGTGTGTGTGTGTGTGTGTGTGTGTGTGTGTGTGTGTGTGTGTGTGTGTGTGTGTGTGTGTGGCGTGCGTGAGGAACCACTACCAAAGTCTCGATTTAATTCAGTCAGTGTCTGTTCTTTTTCATTTTTGTATATGATCATTGTGTTTACTCTGAGTCTAAAACATCTATTTGGACTAAGTTAAAATACACATGACATACGCAGACTGAACAACATTTCTGATGAGCAGTATGTCTGTAATTTTTATTTTTGAAATTTAAGGTTGGTTGGTGAGGTCACGGTGATTGGGAAACCATTTGTGAAGAAAATCATATGTAGTATGTTAAAATACATTTGTGAGAGAAATAAAGTATCAGACAGAACATTTATCATGTTCATGAGTCATTCATTCAATGTGAATGGTGGCACATACAAACGGCTGAACAGTACGGTATTCTGCACTTCCATCTTGATTCAAATCTGCAGTGCTCTCTCAAAATAGTCATGAACCAGTGTCACGACCGACCCCTGGAGGTCTGCCCTGACAGGATCGGTCTAGATGGGAGTGAAGGGAGTGACTGAACTCACACGCCCCGCAAGAGACCACACAAGAAAGATTACGATACAACACCCCATTTATTCACACCAACACACACATAGTCACAAATGAGCATTCCAACACACACAACATGCACAATCACAATCAAGCATTTCAACACACACGACATACGCACAATTAAGCATTTCAACACACACGACATACCCATAGCAGACCTGCCTACCGTCCCGGAGTATCCGTATTTGTCCCCCGAAATAATAAAATCATGCAGCCTGTCCCTGGAATCCACTTTTTTATTCGATGTCCCGCGAAAAAAAAATCCGGGAGAAAAAAAAAAAAAAAAAAAAAACGAAGTCGAGTTCGTTAGCCGATCACCGACTGACCGACTTTGGTCGTGGCCATCCCGACCAAATCCGTCGAAAAGACCCGAACATTGCCGAACTGATCAGTGCGCATGCGCATACACCGTCTTCCCGAGTTTTGAAAGCGAGAAAAATGGACGCGAAACAGGGAAAACGAAAAAAATGCCGATGGCGATCTCGACAATGGGGCTACTGTCAAGAAGAAGAAACGTCAGCAGACGTTCCTGTCGAAATATACGGAAACCTGGCCGTTCATCAAGCGTGGCAAGATCGAGACATACGAGTCATGTGAAATTTGTGCGTGTGAGTTCTCCATCGGATCTGGAGGTAGGGACGAAATAACCCGTCACGTCGCTACTGAGAAGCACAAGAAGAACACAAAAATCCGTGAGAGCGAGAAATCTTGCAACATTAGGGGATTCTTTCAACGTGCTCAGACGTCAACCAGTCAGGAAACTTTTGACGTCATAAGAGCTGAAACGTTGATGGTTGACCTTGCAGCTGAACTGAATTTGCCGATGGCCGCGTTGGACAAGTTAAACAAAGGAGTTAAATTGATGTTTCCTGACTCGGACATCGCAAAGAAATTTCAGTGCGCTAGAAGCAAAGGCACGGCGATTTTGAAAGAAAATGCTGCCCAAGTTACCCTTACTCTCGGGGATAGAATGAAAAAACAGCCTTTCACAATTTCAACAGATGGAAGCAATGACAAAGGAGGACAGAAACTTTTTCCACTGATTGTGAGGACTGTTGATCCAGACACTATGGAGACACTATACAGCTGCAGGATTTGAAGAGTTCTCTTCAGCCTGCAGTGCAGGACCTGAATTAACCAAAAGCCATGGTAGAAGTTGTACATAGTGTAAATAAAGGTAAGCTTTCACTTAATGTTGATGTGGTTGTGATATGAGCTACCGCTGCATGTGTCCCTGGAAATCAGTCTGTGTCCCTGGTTTTGAAAATGTATGTCCCTGAAAGTGGCGGAAGGGGGTAGCAGCCCTGCCATAGTCGCAAACAAGCATTTCAACGCACACAACATAACCATAATCAAAATAAGGATTTCCAGCACACATTCCTTTCCATGCTTCGTGTGGTCTCACCCACCCCTGCCTCTCCAAAGTCCACTGTGAGCCCGAGTCGCATCAGGTGCCCCAAACCGGGTCGGTTCTTGAACGAAGTGTCTTCAATGCCGACACCATTGACACACACACACCCCCAAATCGCACGACACAGAACGAACCACACTGGCGACATGGGCCGTAGAAGTCCGAGGACCGCGGAGAACACGTCCCGTGGGACGAGGCGTTGTCGCTGAAGGTCCCGGACAGGGGCCAGGATCCTCCAGCAAAGTCCACGTGCTTCACAACCAGTGCGTGGCCCCAACAGCGCAAGCTTCGGGTGAATCCCCTCGGGAAGGAAGACACGGAAGGAACTGGAAGGAAAGAAGGAAGGGTACTGGAACCCCGCAGTCAGTACGGTTTGGCTATGCTGGTTAAATCCTAACAGCCCCTCGCATGATGGGCGAGGGCAGGTTTGCTGAATAACTCAACAGCACCAGCTCAACACAGACCTGAGCATAACACAGTAACAAACCAACTGAGGAATGTTCGCTAAAGGTCTCCTCACACGAAGCAGGTAAGAGATTTACATTCACAGGCTAAACACACGAATAGCAAAATATATCTTCATCCTTCCCTCACTCACATTCAACATTTTCCTTTCTTAGGAACTGAACTAATACAGCAACCATTGCTTTATAACTGCCACCACATTTGCAAATAATTCAATGGCACAATTATCCCCACATTTTATAGCAACATTTCAAAATGACACAATTCTCCAACCACGCATCCAAACGACTAATCATGCATACGCACGCTCGCAAACATAAAACTCGTTCCCCTGCACACACAAACAGACGGTGGCCGAAGAATAAGAGACCGGTGATTGTGACAGGGGCGGACGAGCGAGACCAAGCAAGTACCAACCCTGAATCACCAGGTTCTCCCCCATCCCCACCGACTACCGCATCACAAGATGCATAAGGGGAAAGACTTTTGGCTATAATTTAGAATGGTCAGGTTAAAGATTGAATTAACCAGAGAAAAGTGGTCTCAAACAATATTTTTATAATTTTGAAAACAAAAGGAAATTGGCGCAAAAGAGAAAAATTAGCCGGCTAACAACAAAAACACAACAAAACAAACGAACCACGAAACTGATGCTTACCAGCTACCCGTGGGTGACCCAGAAGTGGCGGGTCAAGCGACTCTCTGCCCTCTGTCCAGTCGAGAGGACAGCAGCGCAGATGCGGAAAAGAGATGATGTGATGTCCCTCTCCTACAGGCCGACTGTAGGAATGAAGTACAGGACCGTACCTTCGACGAAGTGGTGAAGAACCAGAACCGGAGCAGGCGCTCCCAGAGACATCTTCCGCTCGAGTGAAGAGAAAACCTGCCTAAACGATGGCGGCCAACATGCCACCCTACGTCACCGTGAGAATACCTCAAGCCTGAGAGGAATGCTACACGTGCGGCAGGTAAAAAGACAGGTGAGAGGCCGATAGAGACAGCCAGTTCAAGCGAAAGGTACCAGCCACCCGTGAACCTGCAGGATGAATTGCACGGGCAGTGGAATTAGAGAGAGAGAGAGAGAAAGTAAACCTAACCTGAGCTGAACAACATAAGGTGGGAACACACCACAAGCCACATTAAGGCACTGATACACGACAACAACAACGACAATAAATAAATGAATAATTCCACCACCCTAGATGGGCCAATCGTCATAGGCCTCGTGACAAACTCGTGACAAACCCCCCTTCTAAAAGCATCTGTTTCTCTGAGATACAGTGCTCCTTTGAACCTTGACGCATGTGCAAATTCACAACAATGGGACCGAACCCAATCCTCTGTGATCGACAGAGTACGATAAATCCAATACAAACATTCCACGATAGAATTACACAGGGAGATACATAATACTACATTTATCAAACAACCAAGCAAACCTTCCAAGAATAAAAATAGCAATCCAAGACAGGTGATGATTCACTACACGTTTAACATCACTGAAGTGAAAACTGTCCCTACACCTGATACAGAGACCAAAAGGGGATATAACCCTGGTTGAGGGGAAGTGTCCCTTTGACTGATTTCTCCAATGGTGTGCTGACTACGGAGCTCGGCTGAGATAGTCAGCATCCGTATTGCTGGAACCCTTGATATGGTGAAAAGTGAACGCATGACTCTGCAGTTCCACTGCCTAACTCATGAGTCGACGACTGACTGGCCGGATCCGGTCCAGGCACTGGAGAGGATGATGATCGCTCTCCAGTACAAACTTCCGGCCGTATTTCTTCTTGGGTACGCCCTGGAACTCCTGGCACAACCTGCGCAGTTGATCTGTCTGAGCTGAGGAGAGGTTTGTACCAAAGTAAACATCCTACCACGACTCCTCCTCGACGAGAGGAACAGTGGGGATGTCCTGAGCCACCGACACGGCGTGCTCATCGCCACTCTCCACAATGACAGGGGTGAATCCTGCCTGGCACTGAGTTCGTCGCACGTATGCCTTCAGGAGGTTGGCATGATAACAGGCGTTCCTTGCCTCGCACGCGAATCCTATAGTCCCAGTCACCCACCCGACTACAGACCACGAAAGGGCCCTGCCAAGCAAGCTGCAACTTGTTTTTTGGGGCAGGAGAAGCAACACCTTATCACCTGGCTCAAACCACCGTTCGACACCACGCCTATCGTACAGAGCCTTGTACTTAGTTTTTGTCGACTGCAAATGTTGCTGAGCAAGCTGGCAAGTGTCAGCAATGCGGCTGCGCAGATCGACCACATATCGACTCTCCTCCTTGACAACAGGTTCCACATCGTCGTGGGCCACATCTGCTTCAAGATGTTGGTGGGTCCTCGTACTGTTCCTAGGGGAACACGCGTCAAGCGACACTTAGGCGTTGTCCGTTGGCAGACATCGCAACTGCGGCAGTACTGCCTAACCTGGGAATTCATCCCCGGCCAGAAGAAGTCTTGTCTTACTCGCTCGAGAGTCCGCTTTGAGCCCATATGGCCTGCCATGGGTGAATCATGGGCCTGCCGGAGAACAGATTCTCTCAAGCTTTGGGGGACGACTAGCTGCTTGGCCACCCTATCTGCCTGAGTGAAAACCCTAAAGAGGATCCCCTTGTGGAGCTTGAAGCTCACCTTGGCGTGTCGGGCAGACTGAGCGGGACGATCTACCAGTTGTCGCAGGCGTTGGACATCCAAGTCCCTGGCCTGAAGACGGACCATGGTAGCAGGATCGGCCCTTGCCAGAACCTCGTCAGAGATCGGCTGAAGAACGGGACGCAATTCCTGCTCCTGCTTCTTAGCTTTGGCGCGTGTGGTAACTCCCACACACGCCTGTACGGGCAGATCCGTAGACACGGACTGACTGCGTCCGTCCGCAAAGGTGATAGTATTCCCTATGAGAAGGGAATACAGAGGTCGCTCCACCGCGATGGCCCATACTTTGCCACAGAAGTAGGGGGTGGAGATAGGAATGAGTACAGAAGGACGGGTGGAGGTAAAACCAGCCTCCAACCCGCACACATCATAACTAGCGCCCCGCTTAGCCTCAGGGGAAACCAAATCCTTATCCACAAAGAACGTTGATGCTCCCGAATCCCTGATGGAGTCGACCAAGGAAAGCTAACAACAGAAAGAAATACTGGGCACTCCGAACCACCAGAAGCTGGGATGGACCCCACGTTAGCTGAGGCACGAGGACGCTGGAAAGGACTAGCCCCATGACTACCGGCGGCTTTAGGGCAATCTTTCCTAATGTGGCCGGGACGACCACAAAGAAAAACACAGTCGGGGTGCTGAGGTCCCCGATGAACTGCCTGCCTTGCTCGACCCGCTAGCCGTCGTCGGCGCCCTATTGCCACTAAATCCTGTGGGGGTCTTCCTGTCTGTATCTGGGCGATGCCCATAAGCTCTACGGGCTTCAGTAAACACCTCAGCGGTATGAATCGCAGCCGCGAAATCCTGAGGTGCTGTCTCGCCTATACGGATCCTCAACTCTGGGGACACAGTGTTGGTAAGCTGTTCAATGAGAATCAGATCCTCCAGCTCCAGCTTAGCCAACTGACGCCAATAACCTAGCGTTTTGCGCAGCCTATCTCCAAACTGCACGAAGGTCTCGTCGTTATTCTTTTTCATGGACCTAAACTTCCTCCGTACGTTTCTGGATAAGGTGGAAACGTTTACGCAGAGCCAACTGCATGTCTGCATAAGACGCACCTTCATTTAGAGTAAGCATACACTCCCTTGCAGCACCTGATAATCCAGAAAAAGGTGCATGGCCTTTGTTCCTCAGACAATTGGTATGAACTAGCTACCTTGTCAAAATGCTCTAAGAACATATCAATGTCCTCACTGGGTCTGAACTCTGGAAGCTTTAATTTTGGGCCTCTAACTCTATCACTTGCCTGGTGATTAACCCCCTGATTTACAGATGCGGGAGTCCGCGAAAGAAGTTGTTCCATCTCTTCCCTGCGCAGAGCCTCCTGTCTGGCAGCCTCCTCTCTGCGCAGATCTTCCTGTCTGGCAGTCTCCTCTCTGCGCAGATCTACCTCTTCCCGACGGAGAGTTTCCTGTCTATCTAACTCTTCCCGTCGGAGGGCTTCCTGTCTGACAGCCTCTTCCCTACGCAGTGTAGCCTCTTCCCTGCGCAGAGCTTCCTGTCTGGAGCCTCCTCCCTACGCAGTGTTTCCTGTCTGGCAGCCTCTTCCCTCCGCAGCGTAGCCTCTTCCCTACACAGAGCTTCCACCCTATCCAACTCTTCCCGTCGGAGGGCCTCATCCTCTCGTCGCTGTCGCTCCAAAAACATCAGGACCGAGGCGATATCCTGAGCAGGATTCACCACTCCCGACACGGGAGGATGACCCGTTCGGCCCGTCCCTTGGGTCTCGACTTTCCCATGAGGAAAGTCACCCGGGGCATGCTCCTTACGAGGGGAAGCATGGAAGAGAGGGTTTCGGATTCTGCGACTCAACAGAAGCCCACAGTTGCTTCACTATACTCTGACGCTTCCGAGCGGAAGTGCCAGTGGGGGTCTCAGCAGGAAGATCCCCTAGCGAAGAAGTAGTGAAAGTACTCGCTGGACTATCGGCTACAGCACCGGAATAAGTAGAAGTCACTGTAGTCGAAGTGCTGGTACTAATAGTAGGGACTACATTTTGAAAACCCTTCTTCTTCGAGGCACCGTCGCCATAACCACCAGCACCGGACGTTGCCATGACAACTATATCCTTACGGTTCTCAAATACAGGGGAAAGACAATTCCACTCGAAAAAAACAAATACCGCTCGGATATGTCACGTCTCTTGGTGACTGACTGAGAAACAGCAAAATAAAAAAAAAATCAACAAACAATGTTCGGCTTGCTCCCACTCTGGCAACACCGCGCTCCACAGCACGAGCAACAGTGCGGTGGGGGCTCACCGACAAAAATAAAATAAAAAAAATATGTCCAGGCTGCTCCCACTCTGGCAACACCGCGCTCCACAGCACGAGCAACAGTGCGGTGGGGCTCACCGACAAAAAAAAACCAAACAGACGGAATCCGGAGAAAGGAAAAAGTGACACTAACGTCCGATACACCCACCTGTACTCAATAACCACCTGGTAAAAAAAACTGGTTAACTACAAAACAGGAATGACAGACTGAGTGGCAACAGAAAGGAAAGTCTTACGGCCGTATCCGCGTGGAGCACCCGGCGGAAGGAGGTCTGGACGCGGTCGATTCCCTCCGGTCTCACTTCGACTCCCCAGTCGCACCAGATGTTCCTTCGGCCACCAGACTCCCTACACGCTAGAGTCACCCAGCCAACCACCCACAAACAAACACGACAAACTGACTAAACGAGAGAGACAGACAGAACCCTTCACATCCCGGACGAGGCCCCACAAATGTCACGACCGACCCCTGGAGGTCCTGCCCTGACAGGATCGGTCTAGATGGGAGTGAAGGGAGTGACTGAACAAGAAAGATTACGATACAACACCCCATTTATTCACACCAACACACACATAGTCACAAATGAGCATTCCAACACACACAACATGCACAATCACAATCAAGCATTTCAACACACACGACATACGCACAATTAAGCATTTCAACACACACGACATACCCATAGTCGCAAACAAGCATTTCAAACGCACACAACATAACCATAATCATAAATAAGGATTTCCAGCACACATTCCTTTCCGTGCTTCGTGTGGTCTCACCACACCCCTGCCTCTCCAAAGTCCACTGTGAGCACCGAGTCGCATCAAGTGCCCCAAACCGGGTCGGTTCTTGAACGAAGTGTCTTTCAATGCCGACACCATTGACACACACACACACCCAAATCGCACGACACAGAGCGAACCACACTGGCGACATGGGCCGTAGGAAGTCCGAGGACCGCGGAGAACACGTCCCGTGGGACGAGGCGTTGTCGCTGAGGTCCCGGACAGGGGCCAGGATCTCCAGCAAAGTCCACGTGCTTCACAACCAGTGCGCGGCCCCAACAGCGCAAGCTTCGGGTGAATCCCCTCCGGGAAGAGAAGACACGGAAGGAACTGGAAGGAAAGAAGGAAGGGTACTGGAACCCCGCAGTCAGTGCGGTTTGGCATATGCTGTTAAATCCTAACAGCCCCTCGCATGATGGGCGAGGGCAGGTTTGCTGAATAACTCAACAGCACCAGCTCAACACAGACCTGAGCATAACACAGTAAACAAACCAACTGAGGAATGTTCGCTAAAGGTCTCCTCACACGAAGCAGGTAAGAGATTACATTCACAGGCTAAACACACGAATAGCAAAT
>CM031617.1:71554250-71581750 GCA_018398815.1 Conus ventricosus | reverse complement strand
TCAGCAAAGTGACCCTGCTGTGGTCGAGGCGGAGAGGTCACAGTGGGCATGTCCACAGCCATTGTCAGTCAGCTCTTCACCTTCAGCAAAGTGACCCTGCTGTGGTCGAGGGGGAGAGGTCACAGTGGGCATGTCCACAGCCATTGTCAGTCAGCCTCACCTTCAGCATTTGACCCTGCTGTGGTCGAGGGGGAGAGGTCACAGTGGGCATGTCCACAGCCATTGTCAGTCAGCCTCACCTTCAGCAAAGTGACCCTGCTGTGGTCGAGGGGGAGAGGTCACAGTGGGCATGTCCACATCCATTGTCAGTCAGCCTCACCTTCAGCAAAGTGACCCTGCTGTGGTCGAGGCGGAGTGGTCACAGTGGGCATGTCCACAGCCATTGTCAGTCAGCTTCACATTCAGCAAAGTGACCCTGCTGTGGTCGAGGGGCAGATGTCACAGTGGGCATGTCCACAGCCATTGTCAGTCAGCTCTTCACCTTCAGCTGGAGCAATTCTCTCAGACAGTGAGCATACCATAACAGAGGTGTGACACAGTGCACATGTAATGGAGACAGTCCACGTCCTTGTTGTTATGGTGCTTGCACTTCAGATCAAAATACAAATCCAGTGGATGAAAGGCCTAGGAGCAGACAATACAAATAGATCTGCCTTCGAGATTGCGATGGTTCCCTCATGAAGTTAGTGAAGAGTTTTCATATTTGAAATATATTTTCTTAATTTCATGTCCCCATTTTCTTTATCTTCAACACCCCCCCCCCACCCCCCTCCTCCCTTAAGTTCAAATCTTTGCTAAGTCATTACTGTGATGATGGAGGGGTTGTTGACCTGTGCTTGTTTTTCCCCCACTATTAGATTGTTCGTCTTTGTATTTGTCTGACTTTATTCAAATTTATAAGGCTGTGCCAGTCTTGAATAAAAGTTAATCTTAGTTAGGTTTTCTTCTGGGAGCAAGAGTTACCCTACTTGTTTATTCACTTTAATTTATTGTTCAGAATACAAATGTTTGACTCTCCCCAGCCAGTGTGGTGAAGTGGTCAGCACTGCGGACTCCTGGCCAGATGTTTGACTCTCCCCAGCCAGTGTGGTGAAGTGGTCAGCACTGGGGACTCCTGGCCAGATGTTTGACTCTCCCCAGCCAGTGTGGTGAAGTGGTCAGCACTGCGGACTCCTGGCCAGATGTTTGACTCTCCCCAGCCAGTGTGGTGAAGTGGTCAGCACTGCGGACTCCTGGCCAGATGTTTGACTCTCCCCAGCCAGTGTGGTGAAGTGGTCAGCACTGGGGACTCCTGGCCAGATGTTTGACTCTCCCCAGCCAGTGTGGTGAAGTGGTCAGCACTGCGGACTCCTGGCCAGGAAGCCATGGGTTCGATTCACATCACAGGCATTTAGGTGTTGTTTTTCTGACCCAACCGGCTCCTACCCAGATTTGAGCTTACTATAGGCACAGTTAGGAAGACTGGGACCACACAGGCAAGTTTGATTCATTTAACTGCTCCATCTGTGAGAGTGTTTTTCATATTTCCTGATCAACACTTTGGGTGTCTGTATCTCTCTCGGGCCTGCTTGATACCAGGATATTTTAAGAAAGTGAGCATAAAGTACAGCCGCTGTCAAGCAGTCTTGGATCATTGTGAAAATTGGTCATGTCGTTTTCATGATCCTCATTCTCACAGATTAGCATTAAAATAAAAATCTCAAATTGTCTGTCCCTTCATGCCCTGCTCTCGTGGTGACTTCAGTTTCAACTTCCTTTCAACATCTAAACCCTTGATGAGGTTCTGTGTGGGATCAGAAAAGGCACCACGGAACACCGCTGAAGTGACTGGGCAACAGTGCTGTGTCTCCTCTGGTGGGTTGCTTCATAAAGCCTTGACACTGACTGCGCACTGCCGCTGCTGGCATTGCAATGGGACAAGTAGGGTGTGGCTGTTGACAAGGAGCTGTGTTGCAATGGGACAAGTAGGGTGTGGCTGTTGACAAGGAGCTGGTGTTGCAATGGGACAAGTAGGGTATGGCTGTTGACAAGGAGCTGGCGTTGCAATGGGACAAGTAGGGTGTGGCTGTTGACAAGGAGCTGGTGTTGCAATGGGACAAGTAGGGTATGGCTGTTGACAAGGAGCTGGCGTTGCAATGGGACAAGTAGGGTGTGGCTGTTGACAGGGAGCTGACGTTGCAATGGGACAAGTAGGGTATGGCTGTTGACAAGGAGCCGGAGCTGGTGTTGCAATGGGACAAGTAGGGTGTGGCTGTCGACAAGGAGCTGGAAGTAGCAGTATGGGTGCAATGCCACATAGTTAGCATGGAAAATAAAACACCAAAAGAAAAAAAAAACTGAATCAAAAGTGTCTCAGTATCTCTTTGCTTGGCCCATAAACTGGAAAACAAAAGTAACTATATTTGCAGTAGAAGGTCATAGATTATAATATGCTCCTGATTTTTTGTCTCAGACGGGTCTACTTTGTCCTATCAATCAGCTGAACAGGTCAATCAGGGAGTGAACATGGGGGTGAAACAGTGTGCCTGTAATGCAGACATTGTGTTACGAAGAGTTCCATGTCACTTATTGTTATCAGTGAATGGTTCAGATTTATGTACGTTGGGTTTCATATGCTGCTTGTTCACCACATAAAACATGCACAAAATTGCATAATGATCTTAACCTTTAACCTGAGAAAAGGTAACTCTATTTGCTATGGAAAGACAGGTGTTGTCTTCTGGACCATGGAAAGACAGGTGTTGTCTTCTGGACCATGGAAAGACAGGTGTTATCTTCTGGACCATGGAAAGACAGGTGTTGTCTTCTGGACCATGGAAAGACAGGTGTTGTCTTCTGGACCATGGAAAGACAGGTGTTATCTTCTGGACCATGGAAAGACAGGTGTTATCTTCTGGACCAGGTCTGCTATAAACGGCTTTTTAAAATTCCCGTTTATCTTGTGTTTAAAAAATATCTTAATGATGTCAGAGTGCCAGGCACCTACCTGGAGGAGAAGAACTGTGTTGATTTCAACTGATTATTTTCTAAACGCCGTAATTTATATCAAATATATTTTCATGCATTATTTGATCATTGATTGTGATTTCAGATACCAGGGCATGGAGGGTTTTGCCCCAGCCACCTACCTGAAGAAGAGCACGGACCCTCACGTCTTGGACATGGTGGAGAAGAGCAGGAAGAGTGGCGTGCAGATCATCGGCAACCTGGCCGACGTCTCCAACCTCCTGACCACGTCCTCCGCCAGTCCCCGTAACTCTGCCATCCTCTCCGGCAGTCCCAGTAACTCCTTTGTCCCTCCGCCAAATGCCCTTGCTAATGCTGGTAGCAAGAAAGCCGAGGAGGAAAGGGATCCAGCGGATGAGGAGGGGAAGGAGGAGGATGATGTGCTAGGGGAGGTGCGAGGATCCAAACGAGATTCCATGGCCAAGGTCATGATGAAGCAGCGATCCTTGGAGCGTGGCGGCAGTTTGAAACCCCCGCCCCGTGCAAATTCCGTTCAGGTCAGTTGCTTGGTGTGTGTGTGTGTGTGTTGTGTGTGTGTGTGTGTGTGTGTGGTGTGTGTGAGTGTGTGAGTGTGTGTATGTGTGTGCGCGCGTGGGTGAACATGTGTGTGTGTGCGAGTGTACATGCGTGCTTGGTGAATGATTTTGCAGTTGGCATCATTTATGTGCCACTTGAAAGGAACAGCAGTCACTGCTGTTGATAGTCTGAGGTTTGAAATGTTTATATTTTATTATTAAAAATAACAGTCTCACAAAATAACCTTAGTCTGAGGTTTAAAATGTTTATATTTATGCAAAATAACACACTCACAAAATAACCTTAGTCTTAAAATGTTTATATTTATGAAAAATAACAAACACACAAAATAACCTTTGACCTGCTAGGCATGTGCACCTGCATGTTAATTGGCTAGTGTATTGTTTTCAGTTATGCGTAGATATTGTCTCAACTTATCATAATTTTGACGTGTTAGGTGTGTATACCTACATGTATTCAGAGTGTTAACTGACAAGTTGTACAATTTTCAGTCGCACAAATTTATTGTCTCATTGGATGTAATCATACTGTGTCCAATTGGTATTGACTTCAGTGTATGCGTATGTTCTGTTGAACAAGTCTAAATCTGTTTGTTTCCAAATCCAGAGTGTTCTTTATGGAATTATGCTGTTAATGAGCAATTTATTTGGTGATCTGTGAATGATTTTGTTATCCATGAAGAGAGTATATCACAATATTGAGACAATGCTGAAATAAACGATTCATGTACACATGTGCTGACACTGTCACAGCAAATCGTTGTGAGCCCCCCACCACCCTCTCCATCAGCCAGAGTGTCCAGCTACATCACCATCGCTGACTTTGAGGACACTGTGGGAGATGGAATCAGTTTCACCACAGGGGAGCCTGTCACTGTGAGTTCATGTTCCTGGTATAGTAACATGGAGTAACATGTAAACACCCACCCCCTAATGGAACCTGTCACTGTGAGTTCATGTTCCTGGTGTAGTAACATGGAGTAACATGTAAACTCCCACCCCCTAATGCAACCTGTCACTGTGAGTTCATGTTCCTGGTATAGTAACATGGAGTAACTGTAGACACCCACCCCTAATGGAGCCTGTCACTGTGAGTTCATGTTCCTGGTGTAGTAACATGGAGTAACATGTAAACACCCACCCCCTAATGGAGCCTGGCACTGTGAGTTCATGTTCCTGGTGTAGTAACATGGAGTAACATGTAAACACCCACCCCCTAATGGAACCTGTCACTGTGAGTTCATGTTCCTGGTGTAGTAACATGGAGTAACATGTAAACACCCACCCCTAATGGAACCTGTCATTGTGAATTCATGTTCCTGGTATAGTAACGTGGAGTAACATGTAGACACCCACCCCCTAATGGAACCTGTCACTGTGAGTTCATGTTCCTGGTATAGTAACATGGAGTAACATGAAAACTCCCACCCCCTAATGGAACCTGTCACTGTGAGTTCACTTTCCTGGTGTAGTAACATGGAGTAACATGTAGACACCCACCCCCTAATGGAGCCTGTCACTGTGAGTTCATGTTCCTGGTGTAGTAACATGGAGTAACATGTAGACACTCACCCCCTAATGGAGCCTGTCACATTGAGTTCATGTTCCTGGTATAGTAACATGGAGTAACATGTAGACACCCACCCCCTAATAGAACCTGTCACTGTGAGTTCATGTTCCTGGTATAGTAACATGGAGTAACATGTAGACACCCACCCCCTAATGGAACCTGTCACTGTGAGTTCATGTTCCTGGTATAGTAACATGGAGTAACATGTAAACACCCCCCCCCTAATGGAGCCTGTCTCTGTGAGTTCATGTTCCTGGTGTAGTAACATGGAGTAACATGTAAACACCCACCCCCTAATGGAACCTGTCACTGTGAGTTCATGTTCCTGGTGTAGTAACATGGAGTAACATGTAAACTCCCACTCCCTAATGGAGCCTGTCACTGTGAGGTCACGTTCCTGTTGTAGTAACATGTAGACACCCACCCACTAATGGAGCCTGTCACTGTGTGGTCACGTTCCTGGTGTAGTAACATGGAGTAACATGTAGACACCCACCCCCTAATGGAGCCTGTCACTGTGAGGTCACGTTCCTTGTGTAGTAACATGGAGTAACATGTAGACACCCACCCACTAATGGAGCCTGTCACTGTGAGGTGACGTTCCTGTTGTAGTAACATGGAGTAACATGTAAACACCCACCCCCTAATGGAGCCTGTCACTGTGAGGTCACGTTCCTGTTGTAGTAACATGGAGTAACATGTAGACACCCACCCCCTAATGGAGCCTGTCACTGTGAGTTCATGTTCCTGTGTAGTAACATGGAGTAACATGTAGACACCCACCCCCTAATGGAGCCTGTCACTGTGAGGTCACGTTCCTGGTGTAGTAACATGGAGTAACATGTAAACACCCACCCCCTAATGGAGCCTGTCACTGTGAGGTCACGTTCCTTGTGTAGTAACATGTAGACACCCACCCACTAATGGAGCCTGTCACTGTGAGGTCACGTTCCTGTTGTAGTAACATGGAGTAACATGTAAACACCCACCCCCTAATGGAACCTGTCACTGTGAGTTCATGTTCCTGGTGTAGTAACATGGAGTAACATGTAAACACCCACCCCCTAATGGAACCTGCCACTGTGAGTTCATGTTCCTGGTGTAGTAACATGGAGTAACATGTAAACACCCACCCCCTAATGGAGCCTGTCACTGTGAGGTCACGTTCCTGGTGTAGTAACATGGAGTAACATGTAGACACCCACCCCCTAATGGAACCTGTCACTGTGAGTTCATGTTCCTGGTGTAGTAACATGGAGTAACATGTAGACACCCACCCCCTAATGGAACCTGTCACTGTGAGTTCATTTTCCTGGTATAGTAACATGGAGTAACATGTAAACACCCACCCCCTAATGGAGCCTGTCACTGTGAGTTCATGTTCCTGGTATAGTAACATGGAGTAACACGTTAAACACCCACCCCCTAATGGAGCCTGTCACTGTGAGTTCATGTTCCTGGTATAGTAACATGGAGTAACATGTAAACACCCACCCCCTAATGGAACCTGTCACTGTGAGTTCATGTTCCTGGTATAGTAACATGGAGTAACACGTAAACACCCACCCCCTAATGGAGCCTGTCACTGTGAGTTCATGTTCCTGGTATAGTAACATGGAGTAACACGTAAACACCCACCCCCTAATGGAGCCTGTCACTGTGAGTTCATGTTCCTGGTAATAGTAACATGGAGTAACATGTAAACACCCACCCCTAATGGAGCCTGTCACTGTGAGTTCATGTTCCTGGTATAGTAACATGGAGTAACACGTAAACACCCACCCGCTAATGGAGCCTGTCACTGTGAGTTCATGTTCCTAATATAGTAACATGGAGTAACATGTAAACACCCACCCCCTAATTTGTGTCACACTCTGTGAGCAGGATACATTGGTGTTTCGGATTTTGTTCAAAAACCAGATGCAGGACAGTTGTGTTTTTTTTGCCATACTTCTAGTTTGAAACTGTTAAGATGTAGTCTGTTTGTCAGGGCTGTTGTTTTGTCTGTGTTTACCAACTAGTCTGTTTGTCAGGGCTGTTGTTTTGCCTGTGTTTACCAACTAGTCTGTTTGTCAGGGCTGTTGTTTTGCCTGTGTTTACCCACTACCGTAAAGTTCAGACTATAAGCCGCAACTTTTTCCCCTGCGGCTTTAACAACGATGCGGCTTATTTGCAGATTTTTTCCGATTTCAGGAGCATCACACCCTCGTCTATTCTTAGCTTCTCTGTAACTCACCATGTCGTGTTTACTGTTCATGAATTTTTATGATGCTTTTAACTACGATTTTCTCTGTGATCGTGTAATGGAATCAGTAACCCATTCAAAAATACAGGAATCGACATAAGTAAAGCCCATTACTGATATCTTTTTTCTTCTGTTTGTCTTCTACAAAAATATGATCGCTTCGAACGGCGCAATGTGTTGGCCGTTTCCGACCTGTTTAATCTTGACTAACAC
The DNA here is from genome assembly GCA_018398815.1 of Conus ventricosus. Classification (NCBI taxonomy): domain Eukaryota; kingdom Metazoa; phylum Mollusca; class Gastropoda; order Neogastropoda; family Conidae; genus Conus; species Conus ventricosus. The sequence goes on along the minus strand of CM031617.1, from coordinate 71,574,180 downwards.
TAGCTGAATTACGAACAAAATAACTAAGCATTGGCACGGTATTAAGCGAAAGAAAACAATCAAATCGTTTCATTAACGTTCTGCTTTGTTATTATATGCATTATCTTACCAAGTGCGTCTTGCAATTCAAAACGATCAGCGCATTCGACTCGGTCATTGTCAGACCTTGGCTTCATTCCGCCATTGTTGAAATCGTGGACAGGGAGTGAAGGTTTGCATTTGATACCTTCGCTTTGATTGGCTTGCGCTTTTGAGTACTCAACCAGTCGCTTAGCTTGATACACCAATGAATGCAGGAGAGAACTGCCTTTCTAGTGCATCGTTAATGTTTTGTCTTTTTTGGTTTTTTTTTTTTAAGCAATGATGTTGGAAAGACAACGCTTGTAAGAAGCCTTATAAAAACTTCGATTCTAATTGATTTAAAACACATCGTACTAAAAAAAAAAAAAAAAGACTGAAGTAAAGCTGGAAACATGCTCTTGTATTCTGACCTATTCAAACGCCAATGAATGCAATGAACACATTGTATGTGTTGATTTTCGACACTATGTTAACTCAACGCTCAGCCAGCTGCCGCCTGCGGCACATCGGACTGTGTTGTATATATCTGCGGCTTATAAACCAGTGCGGCTTATCTGTGAAAAAAGTTCAGATTTTTAAAAAATTCAGTGGGTGCGGCTTATATACAGGTGCGCTCAATAGACGAACTTTACGGTAGTCTGTTTGTCAGGGCTGTTGTTTTGCCTGTGTTTACCAACTAGTCTGTTTGTTCGGGCTGTTGTTTTGCCAGTGTTTATCAACTAGTCTGTTTGTTAGGGCTGTTGTTCTGCCAGTGTTTACCAACTAGTCTGTTTGTGGCTGTTGTTCTGCCAGTGTTTACCAACTAGTCTGTGGCTGTTGTTCTGCCAGTGTTTACCAACTAGTCTGTTTGTGGCTGTTGTTTTGTCAGTGTTTACCAACTAGTCTGTTTGTTAGGGCTGTTGTTCTGCCAGTGTTTATCAACTAGTCTGTTTGTGGCTGTTGTTCTGCCGGTGTTTACCGACTAGTCTGTTTGTGGCTGTTGTTCTGCCAGTGTTTATCAACTAGTCTGTTTGTCAGGGCTGTTGTTCTGCCAGTGTTTACCAACTAGTCTGTCTGTGGCTGTTGTTTTGCCAGTGTTTACCAACTAGTCTGTTTGTCAGGGCTGTTGTTCTGCTAGTGTTTACCAACTAGTCTGTTTGTTAGGGCTGTTGTTCTGCCAGTGTTTACCAACTAGTCTGTTTGTTAGGGCTGTTGTTTTGCCAGTGTTTACCAACACTGAGATCTGATGAGACTTCTCACATAGATCTGAATTTGTTTGAGAATATAGGGATGGGTGAGAGAAGTGGGAATTCTCAATTGGCATAACGATTCCTTTCCATATTAGCAAATGCTGTATCCTCCTCCTTTGACAAGCTTGCCACAAATCTTAAATAAATGTTAGCGAACCGCCCAGAGAACGTGGACAAACGAGTCACAAGACAAAACACAACGCGTTTCGACCTCTTAGGTCTTCCTCGGGTGATACATAAACGAATATAACAACGAAAATTCACTTAGCTTTGATCGCTTCAGATCGCTTAGGGTTCAGCGCAAGGAAGAAGGCGCTGAACCCTAAGCGATCTGAAGCGATCAAAGCTAAGTGAATTTTCGTTGTTATATTCGTTTGTGTATCACCCGAGGAAGACCTAAGAGGTCGAAACGCGTTGTGTTTTGTCTTGTGACTCGTTTGTCCACGTTCTCTGGGCGGTTCGCTAACACTTATTTAAGATTTGTTTAGATTTCCGCCTGCAGTCGTCTCGCTTTGCAACTAGATCTAAGCTTGCCACAGTTTTCCATGACAGCAGGTTCAGTATCCTTCTCTTTTGTCAACAGTGATCTGTTTTCAAATTCACATGTACGTTATCCTTTTTGTACTCCCAGTTCTTATAGAACAGGGAGTACTTTAGAATGGGAACGAAGAAATGCTGTCTGTGTGTCTCTGTGTGTGTGTGTGTCTGTGTGTCCGTGGTCAAAATGTGTTCCACTCACTCCAGACATAACTACTACGCTGATGTTTCTGAAAATTTGTAGGTATGTTCATTATGGGCCACGGATGATGCCCGATGTTTTAGTTTACCGCTATAGCCGTTAGTAATGGCTGTAACGGCCTGTAATGGTTTTTCTTCTTTATGGAATATCTCAGAAAGTACTTGGCCGATCTTTGTAAAAATGAGCAGTTACGTTCATTATGGGTCACGGATGATGCCCGATGTTTTAGTTTACCTCGATATAGCCGTTACTAACAGCCTGTAACCGATTTTCTTCTTTATGGAATATCTCAGAAAGTACTTGGCCGATCATTCTGAAAATTTGTAGGTATGTTCATTATGGGTCACGAATAATGCCCGATGTTTTACTTCACCGTTATAACCGTTACTAACGGCTGTAACGGCCTGTAACGGTTTTTCTTCTTTATGGAATATCTCAGAAAGTACTTGGCCGACCTTTATGAAAATTAGCAGGTATGTTCATTATGGGTCACGGATGATGCCTGATGTTTTAGTTTGCCCCGTTATAGCCGTTGCTAATGGTTGTAACGGCCTGTAACGGTTTTTCTTCTTTATGGAATATGTCAGAAAGTACTTGGCCAATTTATAAGCGGTTTGGATGATCTTGTGACAAATCGGAACCTCTGTCCATATGTAAGTGATGTAATGCTGAAAATGGATTAAACAACTGTTAAAAAGCGTTATTCTGCCGTTATTTCTTATATACAGGTGGATTTTAATGAAATTTGGTATATAGAAAGGTTATCACACACAAATGGCACTTCTATATAGTGTTTCAAAATTTGACCGTTAAAAAACCGTTATTCTTGACATATTGTCCAATTTGGATGAAATTTGATATGTACACAGGCTTTAGCCCAGTGAGGACTAAAATACCGGTTTCAAAAGTGTATATCGGTTATATAACTGTTAAACCGTTATTTTGCCGTTATATTTTTTATATATTGTTGGGTTTTAATGAAATTTTGTATATAGAAAGGTTATCACACTCAAATGGCACTTCCATGTAGTGTTTCAAAATCTGACCGTTAAAAACCGTTATTCTTGACATATTGTCCGATTTGGATGAAATTTGGTATGTACACAGGCTTTAGCCCAGTGAGGACTAAAATACCGGTTTCAAAAGTGTATATCGGTTATATAACCGTTAAACCGTTATTTTGCCGTTATTCTTTATATATTGGTGGGGTTTAATGAGATAAGATAAGATAATGTTGCTTATAGCCCAGCCGACCGCAGAGGGCCACATCAGGGCTGTCACCACGTTAAATCAACTCACCAGTCATGGTTTAATGAAATTTTGTATATAAATAGAAAGGTCATCACACACAAATGGCACTTCCATGCAGTGTTTCAAAATCTGACCGTTAAAAACCATTATTCTTGACATATTGTCCGATTTGGATGAAATTTGGTATGTACACAGGCTTTAGCCCAGTGAGGACTAAAATACCAGTTTCAAAAGTGTACATCGGTTAAATAACCGTTAAAACCGTTATTTTGCCTTTATTTCTTATCTCACAAAGCACTTGGCCGATTTATTAGCGGTTTGGAAAACTGGGAGTACGTTTATATGCTTCGCATCTTGTTTTACTTGATATGTTAAGCTTTTTATCCTAGACATAGCAGTTGGCTGTGTTACCTTCCCTTTTGGTGTGGTGTTGATGTTCGATCTGAAGATCTGGGCTGCCTTGGTCAGACTGTTGATTCAAACTATTCAGTCAGCATATATTTAAAGGGTATATGGAGAAAGAATAAAATTCTTCTGTAGATTACGTTTTCATTGCATGTAAATTTTCCAGTGATGCATGATTACTTAATAAATAGGGCCAAATGGATCTTCATGGCATCAACACCTCATATTCCAAAAGGTCACGTTGTCAAAAAAGTGACCAGTAAAAATAGAACTCGGACTTTGTCATAGTTTATTTTCTACAACTATGTAAATTCATATGGCTTTTCTGGAGAGTCATTTGCTGCAACAGTCCACTAAGGTTTCATCTAACACTTGCTTCTCTGTAACATTACTTCATGGGCTGAGGTTTCATCTAACACTTGCTTCTCTGTAACATTACTTCATGGGCTGAGGTTTCATCTAACACTTGCTTCTCTGTAACATTACTTCATGGGCTGAGGTTTCTTCTAACACTTGCTTCTCTGTAACATTACTTCATGGGCTGAGGTTTCATCTAACGCTTGCTTCTCTGTAACATTACTTCATGGGCTAAGGTTTCATCTAACACTTGCTTCTCTGTAACATTACTTCATGGGCTGAGGTTTCATCTAACACTTGCTTCTCTGTAACATTACTTCATGGGCTGAGGTTTCATCTAACACTTGCTTCTCTGTAACATTACTTCATGGGCTAAGGTTTCATCTAACACTTGCTTCTCTGTAACATTACTTCATGGGCTAAGGTTTCATCTAACACTTGCTTCTCTGTAACATTACTTCATGGGCTGAGGTTTCATCTAACACTTGCTTCTCTGTAACATTACTTCATGGGCTGAGGTTTCATCTAACACTTGCTTCTCTGTAACATTACTTCATGGGCTGAGGTTTCATCTAACACTTGCTTCTCTGTAACATTACTTCATGGGCTGAGGTTTCTTCTAACACTTGCTTCTCTGTAACATTACTTCATGGGCTGAGGTTTCATCTAACACTTGCTTCTCTGTAACATTACTTCATGGGCTAAGGTTTCATCTAACACTTGCTTCTCTGTAACATTACTTCATGGGCTGAGGTTTCATCTAACACTTGCTTCTCTGTAACATTACTTCATGGGCTGAGGTTTCATCTAACACTTGCTTCTCTGTAACATTACTTCATGGGCTAAGGTTTCATCTAACACTTGCTTCTCTGTAACATTACTTCATGGGCTAAGGTTTCATCTAACACTTGCTTCTCTGTAACATTACTTCATGGGCTGAGGTTTCATCTAACACTTGCTTCTCTGTAACATTACTTCATGGGCTAAGGTTTCATCTAACACTTGCTTCTCTGTAACATTACTTCATGGGCTGAGGTTTCATCTAACACTTGCTTCTCTGTAACATTACTTCATGGGCTGAGGTTTCATCTAACACTTGCTTCTCTGTAACATTACTTCATGGGCTGAGGTTTCATCTAACACTTGCTTCTCTGTAACATTACTTCATGGGCTGAGGTTTCATCTAACACTTGCTTCTCTGTAACATTACTTCATGGGCTAAGGTTTCATCTAACACTTGCTTCTCTGTAACATTACTTCATGGGCTAAGGTTTCATCTAACACTTGCTTCTCTGTAACATTACTTCATGGGCTAAGGTTTCATCTAACACTTGCTTCTCTGTAACATTACTTCATGGGCTAAGGTTTCATCTAACACTTGCTTCTCTGTAACATTACTTCATGGGCTAAGGTTTCATCTGACACTTGCTTCTCTGTAACATTACTTCATGGGCTAAGGTTTCATCTAACACTTGCTTCTCTGTAACATTACTTCATGGGCTGAGGTTTCATCTAACACTTGCTTCTCTATAACATTACTTCATGGGCTCACTGTGTCAGGAAAAACATTGAAGGGGAAACTACCCTCAACATATCATTTGAAATTCATTCACACAAGAGCAGCACATGGGACAAGAAGGAAAAGGCTTCAAAATGCTCTCCTGTTCTTATTGTTTATGCACAGAATAAAGACTAAATGTGCTTGATTTTAACCGAGATGTTGTCAAACCACTGGTTGGATAGAGACAGCTATATGCATTTTTGTGCATCTTTTCAGGGTTGGTTGAAAGAATTGACCCTGTAATCCCTTTCCACTTAACACACACTTTATCTTTTACCTTGTTAACATAGTTATCCCTTCTTAAAATAAAGTGAGATATTCAGAATTCTTTCTCTATGTAATGACAGTGATTCTTTACATATTAGCACATGTAGTATCTTTGTCCTTTGTTAATGTAGTCATTGTTTTCAGAGTCAGCACATGTAGTATCTTTGTCCTTTGTTAATGTAGTCATCGTTTTCAGAGTCAGCACATGTAGTATCTTTGTCCTTTGTTAATGTAGTCATCGTTTTCAGAGTCAGCACATGCAGTATCTTTTTTCCTTTGTGAACGCAATGGTTGTTTTCCATCTCAGTATGAATATTTTCCTGCCCTACACATTTCTGACAAAGTTAGTGGTCTCTGTGCTGTGCTGTGGATGACACCTAATGACCCCTGTTGCCATGACCGCATGCAGGTTCTGGAGAAGACGCCCAGCGGCTGGTGGTTTGTGGAACGGGGACAGGATCAGGGCTGGGTGCCAGAGTCGTACCTGCAGCAGGAAGACTCCTCGCAGACACAGGTAAGGGTCATGATAGAATTTTACCTGCAGCAGGAAGACTCCACTGACACAGGTAAGGGTCATGATAGTGCCACCAGTTAAATTTGAAGGAAACGTTTTCTGTTCCAAATGAATTACAGGTAAACTGAGTTTTCGCAGAGACGAATTTGTTCCAGAAGAAAACCTTCAAAGGGAGGGCATTCCTTTTAGTTTTCGCAAAGACGAATTTGTTCCAGAAGAAAACCTTCAAAGGTAGGGGTATTCCTTTTAGTTTTCGCAAAGACGAATTTGTTCCAGAAGAAAACCTTCAAAGGGAGGGGTATGTCTTTTAGTTTTCGCAAAGACGAATTTGTTCCAGAAGAAAACCTTCAGAGGGAGGGGTATTTCTTTTAATAAGGTCTGGATGGAGGCTTTTTTGTAACCCATGAGCAGAAATTCTTGTCACACTTTTGTGGTTATTGGCAATGGGACAACAGAGTTGGTTTTTAGGCACAACCAAATTCACGGTGTCCTCATTTTCCAGAGGGTCAACGAAACGAAAATCAGAACTGTCCCTGTTGCCAGCTTGGCAGCAACCTTGACATGGTGTTGATGCCAGCCAGGGCTGAAAGCAAAGAAGAATGTGTGTGTGTGTGTGTGTGTGTGTGTGTGTGTGTGTGTGTGTGTGTGTGTGTGTGTGTGTTGTAGTTGTGTTTGTGTGTGTGTATTGTATGTGTGTGTTTGTGTGTATGTATGTGTGTGTCCGTGTTTGTGTTTGTGTGTGTAGTTTGTGTTTGTGTATGTGAGAGAGAGAGAGAGAGAGAGTGTTCAATGTCCGCTTCTGGTTGACATTCATTCTAATAATCAACATTGATGTAAAGACAAAATTTATTTAGAGTCTAGATTCATCAGTACAGATGGACAAACTGTAAGTAAATGAACCAACCAACCATCATTCCAGCTGCTCCAAAAACAGTCACAGGCAGGTTCTTTATGTGCAGCCAGGGCGTCATAATGGAGAAACCACAGCCTTGTCCATAACGCTGGTGTGACACCTGGCTCTGTGACCCCATTGTGAACTGTGTGTTTGTGTTCACAGGCTTCCTCAGGACTGGACAGTGGGGATGGAATGGAAGACAGTGAGGAGGAGGAGGAGGAGAGTGAGGAGGAGGAACAGACACAGCCTCCGTCTTCAGCCCTGGCTAGTGCTCTCAGCTCTCGCATGAAGGCTGTGAATGGAGACCAGAAATCCTCGGCGGCTTGGGGTCCCCCTAAACTGCCAGGCAAGCCCGGTGCCAAGCCTCCTTCCTTGCCATCCAAGCCACAGGACCAGGGGCAGTCTGAGCATCTGCCGGAACAGTCCAAGGCCAGAGGGCCAGTGTCACCTAAAGAGGACACTCCCTCTGGTATTGCCAGTGCATTGAAATCCAAATTTGAGTCCAAGCCTCCAGGACTTCCTGGCAAGCCTGGTGAAAAACCAGCTCTGAACAAACCCTCCGGACCACCGCCACCCCCACAGAAGCCGAGTGAAAAACCAGGACCCCCGTCCCTTCCCAACAAGCCCTCAGGGCCGCCGGTTCCTCCCAGCAAGCCGGGAGAAAAGCCCACACCACCTGCGCTGCCTGGTAAACCGGCTGAAAAACCTGGGACACCTTTCAAACAGGCAGAGAAGCCCAAACCACCGGGGCTGCCGAGCAAACCAGGTGAAAAGCCAGGTGTGCTGGGTGTGCCCCAGAAACCTGAGAGAGTGGAGGGCAGTAGCGCCTCAGGAGGCGTTGCTGGCCTGGCCAGCTCCCTCAAGTCCAAATTCGAATCCAGAGAGCAAGAGGGACCTGCTAAGCCTGTTAAACCATCGGTGCAGACTTCCAAACCTGCCCCACCATCCAAATCCTTTGGGGGAGAAGCACCTTTCAAACCAGGTCTCCCACACAAACCGGCTGATCAAGGCAAACCTGCGTTAGGGCAGAAACCGTCCCCCTTTGGGAAGAGCAATGCATCAGGGGACACCACCAAACCAGCAATGCCCTTGAAGGGATCTTACGGTCCTCCCAAATTGCCATCCAAACCTCAAGCGAACTCCAAGCCTGCTTCAGACTCCAACAACAGTGCTCGAGGTGGAAACAGACCGGTATCCAGCAAGGTCCACAATTTGGCCGCTGTGTTTGGCAGACAAGACGGAAGCCCCAGTGATCCAAAAGACGCTCAAGCCAGGCCTTCACTGCCCATCAAAAAGCCATCCCTTCCTCAGCCCCCTGCACAGAAACCCAGCAACAAGGATTCTGATGTACCTGCAGGGAAGCCACGCGTTGGAAACCTTGTCAGTGAACTCAGCGGCAAGCTTCAGTTTGGTGGTGGTGGTGGTGGTGGTGGTGGTGGTGGCGGCGGCAGTTCTAAAAGTCCAGAACCCTTTCCTGTGCCCAAGGCAGCGCCGTGGTCTGCTCAGACTGCAGGCAGTAGAAAGACGTCAGGGCCTTTCCCCGCTCCTGGTCTGCCTGGTCAGATGCAGAACATCCTGGCCACGCCCCCGGCAGCCGCTGCCCCAGCGGAAAGCGTGGAGTATGAGGCAGTGGCGGACTTTGCAGCGGAAGGGGAGGGGGAGCTGTGTCTCCGTTGTGGGGACTTGGTGGAGGTGGTGGACCAGGGGCAGGAGGACTGGTGGCTGGTGCGGCTGAACAAGGAGCAAGGATGGGTCCCCAGCTCCTACCTGGAACCTGCGGCACAGTGGGATGACTGACCTTTGACCTTTGTGACACTGGTGGAGTGATAAGTTCCTTGTGTCTGATGGAGAGATTGGGTCCTTTGTCTGATGGAGTGATTAGGTCCTTATATCTGATGGAGTGATTAGGTCCTTATGTCTCATGGAGTGATTGGGTCCTTATGTCTGATGGAGTGATTGGGTCCTTATGTCTGATGGAGTGATTTGGGTCCTTATGTCTGATGGAGTGATTAGGTCCTTATGTCTAATGGAGTGATTAGGTCCTTATGTCTGATGGAGTGATTAGGTCCTTATGTCTGATGGAGTGATTGGGTCCTTATGTCTGATGGAGTGATTGGGTCCTTGTGTCTGATGGAGTGATTAGGTCCAATCTTCTGAACAAGTGAAAACAGGTTGATAGGTATAATCAATAATGAAGTAATCGGGTCTTTATGTCAGATAAAGTGATTGGATTCTTATTGATGTCTGTATGGAATGATTGGGTCTTTATGTGTTGGGTCTTTATGTGTTGGGTCTTTATGTGTTGGGTCTTTATTTTGTGGTGAAGGGAAAGGATCTTTATGCCTGCTGAAGTGATTAGGTCCTCATGTCTGAAGTGATTTTATACGTAAATCTGATGGAGTGACTTGGCTCTGGAGGAGTGTGTGTGTGTGTGCGTGTGTGTGCGTGTGTGTGTGTGTGTGTGAGGAAGAGTGATGGAGTGTTTATGTCTGAGGAAGTGATTTGGCTCTGATGGAATGATTTGTTTCTGATGTCAGTTTCATGTGACAGGCGATTTGAAATGCTAATGAATGAAGATAAGATGGTGACAGGGATAGGGTGGAGAAAGAGCGATTGGGTTCTCCATCACATATTTGTATTATTGAGATACATTGGTGGATTATCTGAGCTGAGAACCAGTTGGAACATTTGAGCTCTGGCGTAACCAGAGGGGATGTTAAAGATTTGACAAAACCAGAAATGTTTGAGATTGGTAGAACACTAAGAGATGTTTGGAATTTGACACAGCCGGGCGGTATATTGGAGATCCGTTGCAAGCGAGACAATGCTGGACATTCTGACAAAATCAGGGTGAAGTAACCGAAGGCTCTGAAATTGCCATTTGGATGGTTGAGGATTGCTAAATCAAAGATTAACCTTTCAGCTACTAACTTTTTATGCAGCTTGTATGTCACTACCAAATGAATGTTCAGATTGCCAGAGGAACTTTTGTATAGGGTACTGTTTAGAGAAACGGATTACCGAAAAAAAAGAACCCTGCATGTCCAAATGGTGATGAATTTGTATACCTTGTAGTGGATGTAGGGTGCTGTGCATATGTTAGTGTGTTGTTGTTGTTTACAGCTGACCAGCATGGTCAATCAACTGCTCTCTCGAAATCTAGAATCAGTCCCTAACACCAACACACGATTTGTCATTTTTTGGTCACCCCTACATCACTACTCTAGCTTTGAAACAATTGCACACACATCTATTCAGTCTGTTCTGCTTTCTGCATCGTCATCAAGTCAACAGCGCCGGGGCTGTTAAATTTTCCCAAATCATTTATTTGTTAGCAGATGCATGTTTTAGTGCTCCAGTCTTGAGGTCACCAAGTGGCCTGTAAAGCTTTAGCCAACATCAGCAGATGCATGTTTTGATGCTCCGGTCTTTAGGTCACCAAGTGGCCTGTAAAGCTTTAGCCAACATCAGCAGATGCATGTTTTGATGCTCCAGTCTTTAGGTCACTAAGTGGCCTCTGTCATGTTTTGATGCTCCGGTCTTTAGGTCACTAAGTGGCCTGTAAAGCTTTAGCCAACATCAGCAGATGCCATGTTTTAGTGCTCCAGTCTTTAGGTCACTAAGTGGCCTGTAAAGCTTTAGCCAACATCAGCAGATGCATGTTTTGATGCTCCAGTCTTTAGGTCACTAAGTGGCCTGTAAAGCTTTAGCCAACATCAGCAGATGCCATGTTTTAGTGCTCCAGTCTTTAGGTCACTAAGTGGCCTGTAAAGCTTTAGCCAACATCAGCAGATGCCATGTTTTGATGCTCCAGTCTTTAGGTCACTAAGTGGCCTGTAAAGCTTTAGCCAACATCAGCAGATGCCATGTTTTGATGCTCCAGTCTTTAGGTCACTAAGTGGCCTGTAAAGCTTTAGCCAACATCAGCGGATGCCACGTTTTGATACTCCAGTCTTGCCGAACAACCTGTGGGAATTTAATGGTGGGTCATCCTACATTTGCAGAGAAGGGAGGGGGGGGGGGGGGGGTCAGTATTGAACCGATAGTGGCCCGAAGGGGAACAGCAGTGAAAGGGAGACAATCAGATATTTATGACTCCAGATAGGAGAACTGAACTGGAATGACTGAACACTGACTCAGTACTGACTGGAATGGGCTGCCAGTCACTTATCAAATATATTTAAATCCTGAGTGTGTTCTGATTATTGGCATTTCATTTGGCTTGGAGTTCAGACAGGAGCGCTTTGATGAATCCAGTGGCTGGATGAGTTGCCATGGGTGAACTGTAGTAAAGTCATTTGAGGTCAGTGGTTTAATTTTTTTTTTTTTAAATGTAGCTTTCCAGTACATAGCTTACTGTATTTATAAACTCATAGAGTCATATGTGCATGCATACACATACACACATGCATTGATTTTCAAGTGATAAGCTCATTGACAATTCATTGCTCCAAAGATTTGTCAGACTATTTGAAGATCAGGCTCTGTTTTTTGTTGTTGTTGTTTTTTTTGGGGGGAGGAGGGGGGGCAGGAGGGGGGAGGGAGGGGGATTGTTTAGGGAGGGGAACATGCAGGTGGGAGGTCGGGGATAGACACCAACCTCACAAAACAAATAAGTGGATGAATTTCGAATAACATTGGGTATGAGAATTGCAAGGTTATGTGCTTGTGTGTGTGTGTGTACGACTAGGATGGGGAACTGTGGTAAGGCGATTTGAGGAAGAGAAAGGTGAGGGCAGGGGAGGTGAGGACGTGTGTCTAGTACAGGAAGGGGTGGATGCCGAACGCCTGTAATGCTCACTTCCCTTTGCCTCCTTTTCCCCATCCAATCTACCTGCCTCCTTTTCCCCATCCAATCTACCTGCCTCCTTTTCCCCATCCAATCTACCTGCCTCCTTTTCCCCATCCAATCTACCTGCCTCCTTTTCCCTATCCAGTCTACCTGCCTCCTTTTCCCCATCCAATCTACCTGCCTCCTTTTCCCCATCCAATCTACCTGCCTCCTTTTCCCTGCCTCCTTTTCCCCATCCAATCTACCAGTCTCCTTTTCCCCATCCAATCTACCCAGGTTTGAGGTTTGCCTCCTTTTCCCCATCCAATCTACCTGCCTCCTTTTCCCCATCCAATCTACCTGCCTCCTTTTCCCCATCCAACCTACCTGCCTCCTTTTCCCCATCCAACCTACCTGCCTCCTTTTCCCCATCCAGTCTGCCTGCCTCCTTTTCCCCATCCAATCTACCTGCCTCCTTTTCCCCATCCAATCTACCTGCCCCCTTTTCCCCATCCAATCTACCTGCCTCCTTTTCCCCATCCAATCTACCTGCCTCCTTTTCCCCATCCAGTCTACCTGCCTCCTTTTCCCCATCCAATCTACCTGCCTCCTTTTCCCCATCCAGTCTACCTGCCTCCTTTTCCCCATCCCATCTACCCAGGTTTGAGGTTTGCCTCCTTTTCCCCATCCAATCTACCTGCCTCCTTTTCCCCATCCAATCTACCTGCCTCCTTTTCCCCATCCAATCTACCTGCCTCCTTTTCCCCATCCCATCTACCCAGGTTTGAGGTTTGCCTCCTTTTCCCCATCCAATCTACCCAGGTTTGAGGGCTAACTTGTACAACAGGGGCAGTGTGAAGCAGTTGGTATGAATTTCTTCCCTTGTACACTCTCCAGCTGTTGTTGATCAACTGGTCATGTTCACAGCCGTTAAATGTTTAAGAACTGATTTCCTGGTGAGCACTGAGCCTATAGTTCATGGACTGGGCATGTTCACCCCTGTGAAATTTGCAGCGCTGATTTAACGTCATGGCGACATCATGAAAAAAGACATCTGTCATGATGCACTATATCGACTCTATTTTAGAAATTCTGCAGACTTACAAAAATCATATGAACGTCCAGACTGCACCTGTTCTTAGAGGTTTTTTTTTTTTTTCATGTTAACTTTTAAAGCTTCTAAACAGACTTTTCATTAGAGGTATATATCTGCAATTTCTATATTGATATCACCAAATTCTAACCTGAAAAAATTGTGATGGTGTGTAAGCTTACCTAGAATGTTTGTACAATCAGTCAGAAAATACACTGGGAAGAATCGGATGACTTGTCCTTCAACATGATGTTGTCTTGGTCATGTAAACACGTTCAGGATTCTCCACCTGCCCCAAGTTCCATTGCTTTTCTTAGTGAGAGTCTCCTTTGCTGTCCTCTTTTTCTCAGGAAATCATGATGTCTACCCAGTCTCAGAACAACACTACCAGAGAAAAAAGAACTACAGCATTTTCATTCTGTGGAAACAGAACTGCCTACAGTTGAGTAGTCGAGCAAAAGACTTGTATAGTTTTAGTTTTTTTTTCGTGTGGACCAAAGCTCACGTGGGTATAGACATGCCAAAGGTTCAGTTTTAGCATCTTTTTTCTCGACTGAGTTGATTCTGTTGACAATTGTAGACAGTTGTTTGATAAATCAAAGTTAAGTCCATTTTTAATCAAGTGCATATTTTTTGAGTGCATATATAAATAAGATGAATTGAGTGCAGTGTTCATCATAAAGTCAGAACACTGTGGGCACTGCATATTCTCAAAGTAATCTGCAACAGATGAGCATGTTGATTTTGACGTTCATCATTACAGAGAGAGAGGGACAGAGAACGAACTGATGGATGAACAGTGATAAATATAGTTTGTAGTTTAAAGAATCATGCATGGTGTTAGTTTCAAGTAAAAATCTTGTGAAAATGCCTCAGTGTGATGGGCTATGCATGATAGTGACTAGGTTTTTTTTTCTCTGAAATAATCTTCTGTTGTGTTATCAGTGACCATTGAAATGCAAGAATACCTGACATGGGACCATCAGACTTGGTGATGTGCATGCCTGTGGAGCTGTAACTCAGGCATGGTGCTTTGGTACTGTGGGACCATCAGACTTGGTGATGTGCATGCCTGTGGAGCTGTAACTCAGGCATGGTGCTTTGGTACTGTGGGACCATCAGACTTGGTGATGTGCATGCCTGTGGAGCTGTAACTCAGGCATGGTGCTTTGGTACTGTGGGACCATCAGACACAAATGTTGTTTTTTTCTTCTGAAATGGTGCTCAGTGCATGCTGTTTACTGTGTTTGGTAAATTGTGGGACCACAAAATCCAAGCAGTCTTGAGTAGAAAAGTGGACTCATGGCCTAGAAGATACTATACACACAACTAGGAAGGTGAAAATCCCAAGTTCGGGTTTGAGTCCACAGATGCAGATGAGGCAGAAAATACTGTGTATTACACTTCATTCTACATGTTTGAAAGGTCATTAAAGGGTTGGAAAAGCTTGCTACCTTTAGATTATGAACCCTTTACTAGGCACAAGATGCTAATTTTTGCGTTACACTCAAAGCGTAAGATATCATTGGACAGAAGACAAGCGTCCACCAGACCATTTTTGTGTGTGCACAGTCCAGCTGTTGAGACACATTACTCTGAAGCTGTTTGAATGATTTTTTCCCTGCGGCTTTAGTTTACTTTGCAAACAATAGACTGAGACACATTACTCTGAAGCTGTTTTAATGATTGTTTCCCCTTCGGCTTTAGTTTACTTTGCAAACAATAGACTGTGACCCCTCATTTTTTCCCCTTCGGCTTTAGTTTACTTTGCAAACAATAGACTGTGACCCCTCATTTTTTCCCCTTCGGCTTTAGTTTACTTTGCAAACAATAGACTGTGACCCCTCATTTTTTCCCCTTCGGCTTTAGTTTACTTTGCAAACAATAGACTGTGACCCCTCATTTTCTTTTTTCTGATCATCTCTTCACCCACCAAGAGACACAGTCCTCACGTCATGCCTATTTCTGATATCTCCCCCCCCCCCCCTCCCTCCTTTTCTTTGCTGTCATAGGACACCAATCTCATGTTCTAACCCCGAATTCAAGGACAAAATCTACTTTTGCATGCTGGGAAGAAAAGCGTTGTTTTCAGAGGGAGAAAGGAATTCTCCCTTCCTGACATGTAGTTTCCCTGTGACCCTGAACTGTGACTTGTGTAAGTTGTAGAAGTACTTGTTAGTCATAGTGGTACTAGATTGGATCTGACAGTGAACAGCCTTAGTCCTTTGAGCCTTTTACATATTCCATTAACATATGTAACTGGTCCTTTACATATTCCATTAACATATGTAACTGGTCCTTTACATATTCCATTGACATATGTAACTGGTTCTTTACTCATTCCATCGACATATGTAACTGGTCCTTTACATATTCCATCGACATATGTAACTGGTCCTTTACATATTCCATTGACATATGTAACTGGTCCTTTACACATTCCATCGACATATGTAACTGGTCCTTTACATATTCCATCAACATATGTAACTAGTCCTATACATATTCCATCGACATATGTAATTGGTTTAATGATGGTATGAATGCATTGCATGGATCAGTGTCATCTTTAAGATTACTTTTCAAGTAAAGAAAATAAACATAAAACATAATAGCTTTGTACTACTGTCCTCAAGATTTTTGAATGGGATGTTTTTCTCCTCTGCACCAGACATTGAGTGGTCTGGGTGCAAGCCTTTCCAGAGGAAACAGTAGACAGAGGTCCTGCAGGCGGTCAACACCTGGAAAAGAATCCATGGTGATAAGAGAGGTGTGGAAAACTCCACTAGGATCTATGGCAAGTCAAACACGTGCAGGCAGGTCAAAAGATGGATGGTGCTGAACTGGTCCAGTTTGATGGATGCTCCCAGAGGAGGGTGACATGACTGCTCTCAGATGTACATTCTGACACTACAGTGCAGTGCAGTAGAATGGATTGTGTGCAAAAAGAGATGTATCGTTTGACATGCTACCATAGAATACCACAGGTCTATTTTTGTGTGTGATTTTTTTTTTTTTTCCTGGAGATTAAATTGAAGCATATTATTTTTGAACATTGCGTGCCTGTGGGGGAGCTCCTGGCACTGTGCTTTTTATCTTTTTTTTTTTAGTAAACGAAGTTTATCTGAGGCACGTTATTTACAGAGGTCTGTGGCCAAGGCATAGCTGTTTGCTCACCAGGAAGGCTCAATGACAGGTGTTGTTACTAGAACTGTGAGAAATATCAGAAGAAGATATTATACTGAACAACATTAAAAACGCACCGTTTTGATTTGCCGATTTCCCATTTGGAAAAAATGTGTATTTGGATTTGGTATATTAACACAATTTTTAAGGGACACAGATTCACACTGCCTCGGTTTCTCCGCGCTTGCCAACGTTCGTGTGACGCCCACGTGCAACTCGCCCAAAACACTTTTTTTGCCACTGGGGCCCAGACTGAACGTAGCTCATCTGTTTCTTTGTCTCAAATGGTGAGTTTGAAGTCATGCCGACTGGAAAACGGTACCAGTTGTCATTCGACCAGGCGAAGTGGTCCGAAAACAATGCCGCGACTGTCTATGCAAGAACGCGAGCGAGCCATTGGAATGTTGATGGTCGGCATGTCATCGAGAGAGACAGCCAGACAACTGAACTGCAGTCACTCTACAATTGTAAGGCTATCACAACGTTTGGCAGCAACTGGTTCACCACTGATCAGCGCCGAACGGGCCAACCTCGTGTTACCACACCAGCGCAGGATCGATACATTCGACAGCTTCATCTTCGTAATCGATTCCTTACAGCAGCAGAAACATGTCGCCAGGTGGTTGGTCGACGGGGCCCAGTGTCTGGACAAACCGTTCGACGTCGATTGCAAGAATCAGGGCTCAATGCAAGACGCCCTCATGTTGGCCCAGTCCTCACCCGTAGACACCGTCTGCAACGCCTGCAGTGGGCCAACCAGCATCTGCCATGGACACGACGTCAGTGGAGAGCTGTGCTGTTCTCTGACGAAAGTCGCTTCGCGTTATCTCATGCTGACGGGAGAATGAGAGTCTGGAGGCGTGTCGGGGAATGCTACGCCAACTGCTGCGTGTTTGAAGCCGATAGATGGGGAGGGGGCAGTCTGATGGTTTGGGGGGCATTCAGTCATGACTAC
Source organism: Conus ventricosus (assembly GCA_018398815.1). Lineage (NCBI taxonomy): Eukaryota > Metazoa > Mollusca > Gastropoda > Neogastropoda > Conidae > Conus > Conus ventricosus. The sequence continues at coordinate 71,556,876 of CM031617.1, read as the reverse complement.
CGGACACCTCTGTACTTTTTTGACAACCATGTGAATGCCAACACGTACCAGCAGGTGCTGCAGAACCACGTCGTCCCACTGTTTGGCCAGCACCCGGAGCTGCAGTTCTTCCAGCATGATAATGCGCGACCCCACACCGCAAGAGCCACTGCTGCGTTTCTCCAGGCGAACAACATTGCCGTGTTGCCCTGGCCATCTCTGTCCCCTGACATGGCTCCCATTGAACACGTCTGGGATGAGCTGGGGCGTCTTGTGGCCCGTGGAAGACGTCCACAGACTCTCGATCATTTGAGGCGCGCACTGACCGAGGAGTGGGATGGACTGCCACAGGCGTTCTTGCACAACCTTGTCTACTCCATGAGGAGGCGCTGCCAAGCGTGCATCGGGGCAAATGGCGGATACACTCGGTATTAGAGCTCGCGGACGGACATGCTCGTCGTGGTGTACTTTTTGACAGGGACCCTAGTGAAGTCACCAGCTAATTTCAGATGAATTCGGCCATTCTTGTCAAGAACAGACATTTTGTTTAATTGAAAAATGGATGCGTAATCAAATATGCTTACTTTCATTAAATAATTCTGTACTACCAACGTTGTCTGGGTCTTTTGGCAAGCGGTGCGTTTTTAATGTTGTTCAGTATATTTCTGTGTTTGTTTCTGCCTTTTGTAATACGACAGTGGCACTTGGACTTTTTGATAACATTTTGATGTATTTGGTTGTTTTACAAAGCTCATTGTTAAGTTAAACATGTAATTGTTTAGACAAAGGTTTTGATTTCATTTTCCTGTATGTCTCTGATGCTTCAGTATTTGCTATTTTTTATTCTGTCCATCTTTCAGATTTGACTGGCTGTCTCAGTCTCATTCTAGCTGTCCTTTTCTTTGGTTGAGTGAGTACATTCATGCGTGTGTGCAAATACCTTTTTTTTTTAATTCTTGTTGCGGCTATATTGTTGTTATTGGCATTAACAATAAAAAGCAAGTCCGTTTTTAATGTGAGATTAGTTTAGCAGTCCCTAGCAAATGTGGCCTTTATTTTCAACTATAAATTGTTCATGTCTTTACTCTCCCACCGAATTAAGTCCATTGATATCATATTGCTTGCCAATTATTTGCATAGGTGTTTATGTACATGGCGTGTGTGACAGAAGTATGTTTGACAATTTAGAAGACTCTCCTAAAAAGTGTATAGTCTATGGTATTATTTCCACACAAAGGGATTTATCAGTCAGAGCGGATCAGTAACGTCTGTCAGATTTAATCAACACCCCAGATTTGATTGCATTTGTGAATCACAAATGTTTTTAAACAAATTTGATTTAATGTTGAAAATATATGGAGGGATGCATTACACAGTAAAGTAATAAATGTGTGTTTTATTGGCATTATGAAACGCAGTTTAAATGGTAAGAAATATATTGGTTAATTACCTTAGGCCACCGTGATTATAACGAGCACTGTAAGGGTGAAGCAAAAAACAAACAAACAAAACAATAACAACAAAAAACAACAACAACCAAAAAACCCTACACATTTTGGTTCAAGTTTAAAGAAGGGTTCAAGGAAACAAATTCATTGTTTTACTTTGAAACAATGTCCAAGACACCCGCACTTTGAGAGATGAAGGCAGTGTTACTTTGAAACAATGTCCAACACACCTGCACTTTGAGAGACAAAGGCAGTGTTACTTTGAAACAATGTCCAGCACACCTGCACTTTGAGAGACAAAGGCAGTGTTACTTTGAAATAATGCCCAACACACCTGCACTTTGAGAGACAAAGGCAGTGTTACTTTGAAATAATGCCCAACACACCTGCACTTTGAGAGACAAAGGCAGTGTTACTTTGAAACACTGTGCAACACACCTGCACTTTGAGAGACAAAGGCAGTGTTACTTTGAAACAATGTGCAACACACCTGCACTTTGAGAGACAAAGGCAGTGTTACTTTGAAACAATGTGCAACACACCTGCACTTTGAGAGACAAAGGCAGGTGCAAGCATGTCCAAGTACATAAATGCAGTCACACACACATTTGTTTCAACATGATGGATCTTTTGTTGTTCAAAATTTGGCTGGGATTTAAATTACGAGTTCAAAATTTCTTTGTTCAAATTAGCAGTGCTTACATTTGTCATTACCAGTTTTGTTTGTTGTTGATTTTTTGGTATGTGTTTGTATTACCAAAGTGGTTCTCTCATTACTGAATAAGAAGAATGAACACATTCTCTAATGGGTTAAAATACTTTACAGTTTACACATGTAAAAGTTAGAAAGAACGTGACAGTGAAACAAGGACGTCATATATAAAAAAAAACTAGAACTTGTAGCTCCTATCCCCTCTCCCACCATGTTGCCCCCCCCCCCCCCCTCCCCCCCCTCACCTCTGATCACCCTGGCTACATCCTCTCACTCTCAAAGACAGAGACAGCCACTACTCACAGATCTCGTAACTCCATTCATAATCAGTGGTATGAAACTTTCTCTCCCCTCTCTCCTGCTCGCACGCATTCATAAGTACCTCCCCCCCCCCCCCCCACCCCCAACCCCCACCTGTTCCCCACGCTCACCCAGAGGACACATATGTGCATAAGATTTGTTTGTTGTGTACGTTGTGAGCCAGCTG
>CM031617.1:71501750-71551750 GCA_018398815.1 Conus ventricosus | reverse complement strand
GATGAAATAGTTACTCTTGGTGAAACAGTTTTACAGATGTTAAAAGTTTGAGTGAAGTGCCCCTTCCATTCATGCTGACAAAGCCAGACTGGCCAAGCAGGAGAGGCTGGCCAGGCTAGGAACTTGGAAGGGGTGAAAGTGTAAAGTATGTTATTTGTATGTGAATATTGATCATGAAACAGGAAATGTAATGGACTTTGAAAGTAAAAGAAATGCCGTCAGTTATGAAAAGTGATTTATTTCTTAGGACAAATGGAGAATACATGTTTGGGTTTTTTTTTTTTTTTTCATTTTCGCACACATTTATGTGTGTTGGTGGCTGAATAAAGTGCTGGTTTTTTTTTAATTATCAAACAGAAAATTTGATCATAAATGCACAAAAGTAAAGCGGAAATGAGATACATGATAGACAAATAAGCTGGATGATTTTTATCATAAATGCACAAAAGTAAAGCGGAAATGATAAACATGATAGACAAATGAGCTGGATGAATATGTAAAGGAAATGAATAATTTGATAAGGAATCACAATTGAGAAAATAACTATGAACATAAACAAATGATCTTATCATAGTGGTATTACAAACCGTATTTATAGGTGTAGTTATTGTTTACTGTGTAAGTTTTTTACATATTTATCTATTGGTTTAAGTTTTGGTATAAATTCTTGATTGTTTATTGAAGAAGTGTTCTTCAAGTGGCAGCAAAATGTCTGACATGTTAATCCGCTTCCATTCAGGAGATTTTGATTCAAGTGACCAGTCCATGCATGTGTATTACATCAAGTTCTTCTTTACTTGTCTATGAGTATCTGTATCTCTGTAGTTTTGCCTGAGGATTTTATGGTTTGCAGAGCTACAGTCATTTTTAATTGACTTAACAAATGGTCTGACCAGCATGGTGAGATAACACAAAGGTAAGGTATTTGGCAATTCTTGCCAGAATAGGCTTTACTGTTACATTGTTTATTTCTTATTTGATTTGTTTACTTTTAACTACTGCACACTTTGGTCTCCTGGCAGATGAAGCTGTATAGGTTAGTCCACTTGCTGTGATGCCTCCTTGACAGAATCAAAACTGAAGTGTCTAATTCTTTCAAGATTCCTGTGTGAATGGTTTTCATCTGTCTTAAAGGTTTTTTTCCTTTTTTCTTTTTCTTTTTTTCAAAATCAAAATCTGTTATCATCTGATCTTATTCACCCCATTGAATGATTTAACAGTGACCAACCTAGCTTGCAGCTTGATGTCATTGTGTGGGAATGATTTAACAGTGACCAACATAGCTTGCAGCTTGATGTCATTGTGTGGGAATGATTTAACAGTGACCAACATAGCTTGCAGCTTGATGTCATTGTGTGGGAATGATTTAACAGTGACCAACATAGCTTGCAGCTCGATGTCATTGTGTAAGAATGATTTAACAGTGACCAACCTAGCTTGCAGCTTGATGTCATTGTGTGGGAATTAAATCATATACTTTTTCTTGCTGTGAAAGAAAATATTATAGTCCATAAGCTGTGAGATGGTTTTTTTTTCTTTCATGGCAGATAAAACAATTTTTTTTTCTTTTGAATCTTCCCACAGTGTATGTGGGAGGGAAGACGAATGTTTTTTTGTATATCCCAGGTGAATATTGTGGAGCAGGTGGGTTGATGGTGGGAAAGTTCAAGTTGAAAGAAGTGCTATATCTTACTTTGTCTTTGAGAGTGTTTTGGTACTCAGAGTGTCATCCGGCATTTGACCGTTGTCCGTTGTCTTTCTGTATTTGTGGTGTCTTCACCTGTCTTTCTGTATTTGTGGTGTCTTCACCTGTCTTTGTGTATTTGTGGTGTCTTCATCTGTCTTTTTTGTGGTGTCTTCACCTGTCTTTGTGTATTTGTGGTGTCTTCATCTGTCTTTTTTTGTGGTGTCTTCACCTGTCTTTGTGTATTTGTGGTGTCTTCACCTGTCTTTCTGTATTTGTGGTGTCTTCACCTGTCTTTGTGTATTTGTGGTGTCTTCACCTGTCTTTGTGTGTGTGTGGTGTCTTCACCTGTCTTTCTGTATTTGTGGTGTCTTCACCTGTCTTTGTGTATTTGTGGTGTCTTCACCTGTCTTTGTGTGTGTGTGGTGTCTTCACCTGTCTTTGTGTATTTGTGGTGTCTTCACCTGTCTTTGTGGGTTTGTGGTGTCTTCACCTGTCTTTCTGTATTTGTGGTGTCTTCACCTGTCTTTGTGTGTTTGTGGTGTCTTCACCTGTCTTTGTGTGTGTGTGGTGTCTTCACCTGTCTTTGTGTATTTGTGGTGTCTTCACCTGTCTTTGTGTGTGTGTGGTGTCTTCACCTGTCTTTGTGTGTTTGTGGTGTCTTCACCTGTCTTTGTGTGTTTGTGGTGTCTTCACCTGTCCTTCGTTTTAACAACCTTTGCACACATTTCTGTTGTAAAATGGTTGACATGCCAGCTGTTTGTTGTTGTTGTCAGACGAAAAGGGAAAGGGAGTGAAACTGAACACACTGTTTAACCCTCTTGCATTTGCATTTTCCAGCCCAAAACTGCACCTAGTATTCTTTTTTTTGTGTGTGTGTGTTGAAAAATCAGTGGAATGCAGTCGGTTCACAACCTGTCTTGTGAATGGATCGTTTCCCACAGCCCATACTACTGTTAAGATTTCATCGGACACCTCTCAGGGATGCCCATTTACTTTGGCCAGCCTTGACTTAAAACAAGGCCGCAGCATGTGAGGGAAAGTAACGCAGCACGTGCGGCTGGTTGCGGCCGTAATGAACACCAGGGGAGACAAACAGAGTGGCCGGATAGGGGCAAAACATGTGCAAGAGGGTTAAAGAACTTTTTATTTTATTTCCATGGGAGATGACAGCCCTGAAAACTGCTAGAGTGGTTTGATAGCCTTTGAATGATAATAACATGAGCAAAATAAGATAAATGCATCCTAGTCTCATTACTGCAAAATAGCCGATAAATAAGGATGACGTGAGCACAATGAAATAAATGCATTCTAATCTCGCTGCTGCAAAATAGCCTATAAGTAATGATAACATGAGCAAAATGAAATAAATGTATCATAATCTCGCTTGTGCAAAGTGACAGATGAGATCCGCACTGATTGGTAATGAATGAAACCCCACCTCTACCCCCACCCCTACTGGTAATGAATGAATCCCCACCTCTACCCCCACCCCTACCCTGCCCTGATACTTCAGTGTGCTAGTGCTTTTTGAATCTCTTTGAAGATTGCCGATTCTTGTCAAGGCCTTCAGCCTACCTGGACTCTTGGAGAAATTCATTATCATGGAGGAACTCCTGGAAAACAGGTTTGGAGAATCACAGGACTGTTCTTAAAAGGACCAGAAAAAACAAGTTTTTGTTTGGCATTGTTAAGGAGATGAAAAGGACATTGGGTTAAATTTTGTGTAATATGTAGAGCCAACCGCCAGAATCTTTTGTGAGAGAGAAGCCACTTGGCCAAAGGGAAATTTGAAAGAAATTTAGATTCGATACAGTGACCAAGAAGAAAGTATTTGTTGTGCTCTGGTCATTTTCTAAAGATCTGTTGTGTTCTTTCCTCAGTTTGTTCTTGAAATGACAAAATCTGGCCTTGTATTATTGAAAAGATCCTTGAATTACTACCTCTATATGCTCAGTATCAATTCTCAGTTTGTTCTTGAAATGACAAAATCTGGCCTTGTATTATTGAAAAGATCCTTGAATTACTACCTCTATATGCTCAGTATCAATTCTCAGTTTGTTCTTGAAATGACAAAATCTGGCCTTGTATTATTGAAAAGATCCTTGAATTACTACCTCTATATGCTCAGTATCAATTCTCAGTTTGTTCTTGAAATGACAAAATCTGGCCTTGTATTATTGAAAAGATCCTTGAATTACTACCTCTATATGCTCAGTATCAATTCTCACAGGTCAGAAGAACATTTTCATCCAGAAGGAAGTCCTTATTTTTGAAGCTGCCGAATGAAGAACTCCTAAACACACAATCATTGTTAGTTGTTTTTTTTTTAAAAGACAGTTGTGTATAGGTTCCAGTAATATTTCTTCATAGGATGATTTATGATGCCAACAGAGACCATGTTTTGAAATCTAGAGCGCCAAATGCTGAGTGTGCCCTCATCTCCAACGGTTCACACCATGCAGATCAGTTTGTATAGGAAGTGGTTGGAGGTGGGGATAGTGGGTATGCACAAACTGTGGAGGTGGGGATAGTGGGTATGTACACACTGTGGAGGTGCGGATAGTGGGTATGTACACACTGTGGAGGTGGGGATAGTGGGTATGTACACACTGTGGAGGTGGGGATAGTGGGTATGTACACACTGTGGAGGTGGGGATAGTGGGTATGTACACACTGTGGTGGTGGGGATAGTGGGTATGTACACACTGTGGAGGTGGGGATAGTGGGTATGTACACACTGTGGAGGTGGGGATAGTGGGTATGTACACACTGTGGAGGTGGGGATAGTTGGTATGTACACACTGGAGGTGGGGATAGTGGGTATGTATACACTGTGGAGGTGGGGATAGTGGGTATGTACAAACTGTGGAGGTGGGGATAGTGGGTATGTACACACTGTGGAGGTGGGGATAGTGGGTATGTACACACTGTGGAGGTGGGGATAGTGGGTATGTACACACTGTGGAGGTGGGGATAGTGGGTATGTACACACTGTGGAGGTGGGGATAGTGGGTATGTACAAAACTGTATTTACACCCCATCTTCAGCCTGCAAATAAATGCTTGAAACACAGGAACCTACACTCTTTTGACATGGGCAATTTCCTCTCTCCAGCAAATAAAATCATCCAGGTCGTGGGTTTTCAGCAGAACTATTTACAAAGACTACAACAATTTTTGGTTGGTTTAGTTTTTGCTTGTTCAATGTGTGTGTGAGTGTGTATGTGTGTGTGTGTGTGTGTGGTAAGGGAAAGAGAGTTGTACGATGCTGGACACAGTTCTAGCTGATACTGCTTATTACCTCCCCTTCTAAACATTCCCAGTTGAGCTCTGTGGTCTGCTGGTCTGTACATCTGTGCCTGGTTTTCTCCATTTTCAGTTTTGAACCTTCATTCATGAACGCTATAGCTGTGCCTTTCATTTTCAGTTTTGAACCTTCATTCATGAACGCTATAGCTGTGCCTTTCATTTTCAGTTTTGAACCTTCATTCATGAACGCTATAACTGTGCCTTTCATTTTCAGTTTTGAACCTTCATTCATGAACGCTATAGCTGTGCCTTTCATTTTCAGTTTTGAACTTTCATTCATGAACGCTATAGTTGTGCCTTTCATTTTCAGTTTTGAACCTTCATTCATGAACGCTATAGTTGTGCCTTTCATTTTCAGTTCTGAAGTTTTCTTCATGAACCTTAATATGCCATTTATTTTCAATTTTGAAGCTTCATTCATGGACGCTGTACTGTGCCTTTTTTTTTTTCCCAGTTGTTTACTTTTATGTCCATCAATCTTTTAGTTGTGCCTTTCACTAATCAGCTTTAGACTTTATTTATTTATATGCTGCACTTGTGCCTTTTTCAATCCGAATGTAACCAAAGCATTTCAATTTGGTTTCTCCTCTTCAGCTGCTTTTGGCTGTAAAGTAGTTTCTAGACCTCTACTGTAAACTCGTTGGTGTTTGCTCCCTTTGTCGTTCTTGCACACGTTCTTATTTTGTTGTCGTTGATTATGCTGCCGTTGCTTTTTCTTCCAGTTCAGTACAGGATAGATCACTGTGTACAGTGGTGTGCATCACCTTCAGTACAGGATAGATCACTGTGTACAGTGGTGTGCTCTGGTGCATCACCTTCAGTACAGGATAGATCACTGTGTACAGTGGTGTGACACTGTGACATGCATCACCTTCAGTACAGGATAGATCACTGTGTACAGTGGTGTGCATCACCTTCAGTACAGGATAGATCACTGTGTACAGTGGTGTGCATCACCTTCAGTGCAGGATAGATCACTGTGTACAGTGGTGTGACACTGTGACATGCATCACCTTCAGTACAGGATAGATCACTGTGTACAGTGGTGTGCATCACCTTCAGTACAGGATAGATCACTGTGTACAGTGGTGTGCATCACCTTCAGTACAGGATAGATCACTGTGTACAGTGGTGTGCATCACCTTCAGTACAGGATAGATCACTGTGTACAGTGGTGTGACATCTGAGTGCATCACCTTCAGTACAGGATAGATCACTGTGTACAGTGGTGTGCATCACCTTCAGTACAGGATAGATCACTGTGTACAGTGGTGTGCATCACCTTCAGTACAGGATAGATCACTGTGTACAGTGGTGTGCATCACCTTCAGTACAGGATAGATCACTGTGTACAGTGGTGTGCATCACCTTCAGTGCAGGATAGATCACTGTGTACAGTGGTGTGCATCACCTTCAGTACAGGATAGATCACTGTGTACAGTGGTGTGCATCACCTTCAGTGCAGGATAGATCACTGTGTACAGTGGTGTCACACTGTGATATGCATCACCTTCAGTACAGGATAGATCACTGTGTACAGTGGTGTGCATCACCTTCAGTGCAGGATAGATCACTGTGTACAGTGGTGTGACACTCTGAGATGCATCACCTTCAGTACAGGATAGATCACTGTGTACAGTGGTGTGCATCACCTTCAGTACAGGATAGATCACTGTGTACAGTGGTGTGCATCACCTTCAGTACAGGATAGATCACTGTGTATAGTGGTGTGCATCACCTTCAGTGCAGGATAGATCACTGTGTACAGTGGTGTGCATCACCTTCAGTACAGGATAGATCACTGTGTACAGTGGTGTGCATCACCTTCAGTGCAGGATAGATCACTGTGTACAGTGGTGTGACACTGTGACATGCATCACCTTCAGTACAGGATAGATCACTGTGTACAGTGGTGTGCATCAACCTTCAGTACAGGATAGATCACTGTGTACAGTGGTGTGCATCACCTTCAGTGCAGGATAGATCACTGTGTACAGTGGTGTGACACTGTGACATGCATCACCTTCAGTACAGGATAGATCACTGTGTACAGTGGTGTGCATCACCTTCAGTGCAGGATAGATCACTGTGTACAGTGGTGTGACACTGTGACATGCATCACCTTCAGTACAGGATAGATCACTGTGTACAGTGGTGTGACACTCTGAGATGCATCACCTTCAGTACAGGATAGATCACTGTGTACAGTGGTGTGCATCACCTTCAGTGCAGGATAGATGACTGTGTACAGTGGTGTGCATCACCTTCAGTGCAGGATAGATCACTGTGTACAGTGGTGTGCATCACCTTCAGTACAGGATAGATCACTGTGTACAGTGGTGTGACACTGTGACATGCATCACCTTCAGTGCAGGATAGATCACTGTGTACAGTGGTGTGCATCACCTTCAGTACAGGATAGATCACTGTGTACAGTGGTGTGCATCACTTCAGTGCAGGATAGATCACTGTGTACAGTGGTGTGCATCACCTTCTGTACAGGATAGATCACTGTGTACAGTGGTGTGCATCACCTTCAGTGCAGGATAGATCACTGTGTACAGTGGTGTGCATCACCTTCAGTGCAGGATAGATCACTGTGTACAGTGGTGTGCATCACCTTCAGTGCAGGATAGATGACTGTGTACAGTGGTGTGCATCACCTTCAGTGCAGGATAGATCACTGTGTACAGTGGTGTGACACTCTGAGATGCATCACCTTCAGTACAGGATAGATCACTGTGTACAGTGGTGTGCATCACCTTCAGTACAGGATAGATCACTGTGTACAGTGGTGTGCATCACCTTCAGTACAGGATAGATCACTGTGTACAGTGGTGTGCATCACCTTCAGTGCAGGATAGATCACTGTGTACAGTGGTGTGACACTCTGAGATGCATCACCTTCAGTACAGGATAGATCACTGTGTACAGTGGTGTGCATCACCTTCAGTGCAGGATAGATCACTGTGTACAGTGGTGTGACACTCTGAGATGCATCACCTTCAGTACAGGATAGATCACTGTGTACAGTGGTGTGCATCACCTTCAGTGCAGGATAGATCACTGTGTACAGTGGTGTGACACTGTGACATGCATCACCTTCAGTACAGGATAGATCACTGTGTACAGTGGTGTGCATCACCTTCAGTGCAGGATAGATCACTGTGTACAGTGGTGTGACACTGTGACATGCATCACCTTCAGTACAGGATAGATCACTGTGTACAGTGGTGTGCATCACCTTCAGTACAGGATAGATCACTGTGTACAGTGGTGTGCATCACCTTCAGTGCAGGATAGATCACTGTGTACAGTGGTGTGACACTGTGACATGCATCACCTTCAGTACAGGATAGATCACTGTGTACAGTGGTGTGCATCACCTTCAGTACAGGATAGATCACTGTGTACAGTGGTGTGCATCACCTTCAGTGCAGGATAGATCACTGTGTACAGTGGTGTGACACTGTGACATGCATCACCTTCAGTACAGGATAGATCACTGTGTACAGTGGTGTGACACTGTGACATGCATCACCTTCAGTACAGGATAGATCACTGTGTACAGTGGTGTGCATCACCTTCAGTGCAGGATAGATCACTGTGTACAGTGGTGTGCATCACCTTCAGTGCAGGATAGATCACTGTGTACAGTGGTGTGACACTCTGAGATGCATCACCTTCAGTACAGGATAGATCACTGTGTACAGTGGTGTGCATCACCTTCAGTGCAGGATAGATCACTGTGTACAGTGGTGTGACACTGTGACATGCATCACCTTCAGTACAGGATAGATCACTGTGTACAGTGGTGTGCATCACCTTCAGTGCAGGATAGATCACTGTGTACAGTGGTGTGACACTGTGACATGCATACCTGTACAGGATAGATCACTGTGTACAGTGGTGTGACACTCTGAGATGCATCACCTTCAGTACAGGATAGATCACTGTGTACAGTGGTGTGAATCACCTTCAGTACAGGATAGATCACTGTGTACAGTGGTGTGCATCACCTTCAGTACAGGATAGATCACTGTGTACAGTGGTGTGCATCACCTTCAGTGCAGGATAGATCACTGTGTACAGTGGTGTGACACTGTGACATGCATCACCTTCAGTACAGGATAGATCACTGTGTACAGTGGTGTGCATCACCTTCAGTACAGGATAGATCACTGTGTACAGTGGTGTGCATCACCTTCAGTGCAGGATAGATCACTGTGTACAGTGGTGTGACACTGTGACATGCATCACCTTCAGTACAGGATAGATCACTGTGTTCAGTGGTGTGCATCACCTTCAGTACAGGATAGATCACTGTGTACAGTGGTGTGCATCACCTTCAGTACAGGATAGATCACTGTGTTCAGTGGTGTGACACTCTGAGATGCATCACCTTCAGTGCAGGATAGATCACTGTGTACAGTGGTGTGCATCACCTTCAGTGCAGGATAGATCACTGTGTACAGTGGTGTGACACTCTGAGATGCATCACTTGCATGCTGTGGAGATCGGTGCAGCGATACGACCTGACTTGGTGCATGTCTTAGTGCTGTGAAAACAATGATTAACTTGAAGCATGTAGAAATCGGTGCAGCAATACGACCTGACTTGGCTGCATATATTAGTGCTGTGAAAACAATGATTAACTTCAAGCATGTAGAAATCAGTGCAGCGATATGACCTGACTTGGCTGCATGTATTAGTGCTGTGAAAACAATGATTAACTTGAAGCATGTAGAAATCGGTGCAGCGATATGACCTGACTTGGCTGCATGTCTTAGTGCTGTGAAAACAATGATTAACTTAAAGAGCATGGTCTCTGGTTGCGACAGCATTATTTTTTTGCTCATGAACTGTACTTTGTTAGTTTGCATTAATGTTTTTTTGTATTGCATGGATTGTTACATGCAATGTTCAGGATTCAGTTCCTCTCTGTGAACTCATTGTCTCAATGGGTATGCCACAGGCTGTTTCAGTATGAATTATGTCCCCGGCTTTTGGAAATTATGTGCTGGTATTCCTCTTGTCTAGAACTCCCTTTTTACTCCGCTATCTAATTTTTGCTTTACTGTTGTCTGCTGTCTTTCTTCTTCTTGTGGCTATTTCACCCATCTTCATTCTAGAAAATCTTTACACATTTTTGCCTTGCAGAGTTGTAGAATTTATAGCATACCAGCGTTTTGTTGTAATTTACAAACTCAGATGTGAAACTGCATGCACTGTCCACAGTGGACGTTAGTTATAGGATCTGTGATGTCTACATGCCCATGTAGCCTTTTTCTTCCTTTCAGGTGCAGACGTTGCTCATGAAGTTTTTAAACGTTTGTGTAGACTGGGGTTGGGAAATTCAGGAGAAAGCCTGGCGTTGTCAGCATGGCCTTGTTCTATCAACGTTAAAAGTCTGCTCTCAAGACTGGCAGTGATTTGTTGGAAACGGGCTGCACATCGTGTAACCACAGCATGGGATTCAGGTCACAGAAAACTTGGCAGTATACATTCAGTGAACGCCATCACTTCCCTGTACAGAGGTGGTGCTGTGCACGGACACCTGTGACATCACGTTGTGGGCTGCCGCCATTATTTCAATGCTAACAAAATTAATCAAGTTTCCACAGAGATAGGCATATGGTTGCTATTCCTACATTAATACTTTCAACAGAAATAGGCATATGATTGCTATTTTAAAATCAATAGTTTCAACAGAAATAGGCATATGGCTGCTATTCCAACATTAATACTTTCAACAGAAATGGGCATATGATTGCTATTCCAAAATTAATTGTTTCTACAGAAACAGGCATATGATTGCTATTCCAACATTAATACTTTCAACAGAAATAGGCATATGATTGCTATTCCTACATTAATACTTTCAACAGGAATAGGCATATGATTGCTATTCCTAAATTCATAGTTTCAACGGAAATAGGCATACAATTGATATTCCAACATTAATAATTTCAACAGAAATAGGCATACGATTGCTATTCCAACATTAATAATTTCAACAGAAATAGGAATATGATTGCTGTTCCAACATTAATAATTTCGACAGAAATAGGCATACAATTGCTATTTCAACATTAATAGTTTCAACAGAAATAGGCATATGATTGCTATTCCAACATTAATAATTTCAACAGAAATAGGCATCCAATTGCTATTCCAACATTAATAGTTTCAACAGAAATAGGCATATGATTGCTATTCCAACATTAATAGTTTCAACAGAAATAGGCATATGATTGCTATTCCAACATTAATAGTTTCAACAGAAGTAGGCATATGATTGCTATTCCATCATTAATAGTTTCAACGGAAATAGGCATACGATTGCTATTCCAACATTAATAGTTTCAACAGAAATAGGCATATGATTGCTATTCCAAAATTAATAGTTTCAACAGAAATAGGCATATGATTGCTATTCCAACATTAATAGTTTCAACAGAAATAGGCATACGATTGCTATTCCAACATTAATACTTTCAACAGAAATAGGCATATGATTGCTATTCCAACATTATTCCAAGGGCTCTTTCTGTACAAATAGTCGTCCTGTCTTCTGAAACTGATGAACTGCAGTTTGTCCATGTGGGATTGCCAAGGGCTCTTTCTGTACAAATAGTCGTCCTATCTTCTGAAACTGATGAACTGCAGTTTGTCCATGTGGGATTGCCAAGGGCTCTTTCTGTACAAATAGTCGTCCTATCTTCTGAAGTTCAGTGCAAGTAACTTCCTCTTTTCTTTAACTCGCTTGACTTCTGCTGTTTTTTTGTTTTTGTCTTTTTTTAAAAAACTTTCATCTGCAGTGATTGGCCTGCCTTCGTTCTTGAAACTCTTGTACACTTTTTTCTGGACACAATTTATGTGGTTTGTTTACTTAAAATATATTTTCTTTTTCAATATTTCTTCTTTTTTTTAAAAAAATCTGGCCACTGGGTGATGAGCATTGTACACACTGGACAGAGTGGACCCTGGCTCCCTGGTCTGTAGTGTCTGTTTGCTGATTTGCCCTTTTATGTATTGTTGGCTACATTTAGAAGTTTTACTTGTTTGGTTTTTTTTACTTTGGATAAGCTAGGAATGAAAAATGAAGAGGAATGCCTGAGATTCTCAGCCTGCAAGATGTAGTTTAGCTATCAGGTCTTATTGATCACATTTCTCTTTGTTGTTCGTTGTTTTTCAAAATGCAACTTTTTTTGTGTTGACAACCCTGAATAAGACCCGCGTGGTCAGCTTGGTCAATGTGTTTAAAAAAAATGCGACTGCACTTTGATCCAGTTTTGATATTTTGACATGCAGGAATGCACCAATGAGTATTCAGATATCGTTTGTGTTTATATGTTTATTGGTAATGTTTCTTAGTATATGCTTTTGTTGAGTTTATATGTGCATATAGTTTGTGCATCACAGATGTTTTTGTATTGTATTTCGTCTTGATGTGGTTTTTTTGTTTCTTTTTAGAATTTTTTCTATATTTCCCTTTAAACATTGACCCGATACTTGTTACTAAGGTTGAAGCTAGGAATGTGTCTAGGAATTTCTCAATAGCCTTGTTGTCTTGGTTGAATCATTAACATAGTTTACAAGAGGAATAATTTAGAGATGAACATGAATGTGATTTGTCAACGAACATTTTCTTTAGTGTGACTGATTTGATTTTTAGTAGAAAACAGAATCAAATGTTTGTCCAGAGCAACGGAATTGAAATGTTTTGTCATTCAGGAAACTGTTTGTAAGTCTGTTTTCCATGAATTCAGATGGAGGAGGTACCATGTCCCCTCTCCCCCTTTGTTTTCACCTCCATGTATTCTCGTTTGTGGTTGAAGTATATTTATGCAGTCCATAAATATCTATTTGCACTTACACGCTTGTTGGCTTTTTAAAAATCAGGGTCCAAATAAAACATTAAAAACATGACGCATCAAGTCAGTATGAATGTGTGTGTGTGTGTGTGTGTGAGAGAGAGAGAGAGAGAGAGAGAGAGAGATTTCATTTCATGTGTAATTTTTCCCCAAGTCAAATCATTTTAAGTTAAGCTGAAGTCTGTCTTAAACAATACAAATGTTGTCAGTTGAACAAGAGATCCAGTGTTATAACGACTACCGGATTTAAACCGGATCCAGTGTCATCATGTATTGTGGTTATGGTCATAAAAGGGAGATTTGGCGCCACACACTGAACCATGTCAGTCTCCTGCAAGCTGTGACCAATTTACTAGCCCTATTTGGCCGTATCTTTTTAAAACCAAATTTTGTTTTTGTTTTTTTTTTGCGAATGCAGTGTAAGAAACTAAGACGTCCCACGAAAGCACCTTACATTTCGGCCCACAACTAGAGGCACATCCATTCCCTTTCAGTCTCCGACCAACAAGAGGCACATCCATTCCCTTTCAGTCTCCGACCAACAAGAGGCACATCCATTCCCTTTCAGTCTCCGACCAACAAGAGGCACATCAATTCCCTTTCAGTCTCTGGCGGTTCTTTGCTAAAATGGGCTAGATCATTCCTCGTTGGGGAGAACGCAGAAAGTTGTTGTGGAAGGGTCATCATCCCACTGTAAACCAGTCTTGTCAGGTGTACCACAGGGAACTGTTCTGGGGCCCTTGTTTTTCTTAATTTATATAAATGACATAAGTAGAAATCTCTCTCCTGGAACTACTATAAGGCTTTTTGCAGATGACCGCTTAGTATATAGAACAATCAGAAGCAAGAATGATACACGCATTCTACAAGAAGATCTAAACGCTTTACAAGAGTGGGAAAGAACTTGGAAAATGGAATTTCATCCCCAGAAGTGCCAAGTGTTGCGTATATGTAACAAACGCTCACCAATTAGTTTCAGATTATTCTATCCATAATACTATTCTTAAAGAAACTAATGCTGCAAAATATTTAGGCGTGATTATAGATAGTCGTCTCAAATGGAAAGAACATTACAATTTAGTATGTAAGAAAGCAAGTAACATCTTAGCTTTCTTATACAGGAATATTAATGACTGCCCCCAAAAGGTTAAAGACGACTGCTACAAAACACTGGTTAGACCAGTACTGGAATATGGTTGCTCAGTTTGGGATCCTTACCACCTAAAGGACATTGATAACCTCGAAAAGATTCAGAAGAGAGCAGCACGGTTCGTAACAGGGAACCACATCAGAGAAAAGGGGAAATTCTAGGAAGAACATGAGGAAATTAGAATGGAAACCCTTAGAAGAGAGAAGAGCTTTTATCAAACTTAACATCTTCTTCAAAGGCAGAGCTAAAGTAATTGATATCCCAATGGAACAACTAGTATTGAATAAAAGTAGCACCAGGAGTGGCGGTCAATGTTATACCATAAACCCGCATCAAATATTGACAGCCACTTACATTCATTTTATCCTAGTTCTGTACGGCTGTGGAACTCATGCCGGGTGCCATCAAGATTGCCACAAATGCAATCTCATTTAAAAAACAAATTGATACGACAGTTTTGAGATCTGCATATTGACGATTTTCTATTTTAACTTCCCCAGATATTTTACTGTTACCTGGGCTTGAATTTGGCCATTGCTTTTAAAATTCTTGAATATTGAGTGCGACCCCTTGTTGCCAGATTTGCTCCAGGGGCCAACAGTCTGAGTCGCACTTTTTTATGTTATTATTTTATTTTACTTTTTAACATGCGCGCTGGTGACCTACTCGTTTTTGAGTGAACCAGTATTTTAAGAAGAAGAAGAAGAAGAGGCACATCCATTCCTTTCATCTCTGACCAACAAGAGGCACATTCATTCCATTTCAGTCTCCGACCAACAAGAGGCACATCCATTCCCTTTCAGTCTCCGACCAATAAGAGGCACATCCATTCCCTTTCAGTCTCCGACCAACTAGAGGCACATCCATTCCCTTTCAGTCTCTGACCAACAAGAGGCACATCCATTCCCTTTCAGTCTCCGACCAACAAGAGGCACATCCATTCCCTTTCAGTCTCCGACCAACAAGAGGGACATCCATTCCCTTTCAGTCTCCGACCAACAAGAGGCACATCCATTCCCTTTTAGTCTCCGACCAACAAGAGGCACATCCATTCCCTTTCAGTCTCCGACCAAGTTCCTTACTTCAGGGGTGGACTATGCCCAATACTTCAACCACTTCCCTCTGCATCAACCCTAATGATAATGGGGTCATGCCGCTGTTCCCCAGGTTCTTTGTTCCCCAGTCTCTATATTCCCCAGTCCCGGTGTTCCCCTCGAGAAAAAATCGAAATTCAGTCCCTAAGTTCCCCAGTTTCGTTGTTCCCCACCCTGTGGCGATCCCGCTGTTCCCCATTCCCGCAAATCCCCGGTCCCGGTGTTCCCCAGTCCCGGTGTTCCCCAGGCCCGCTATTCCCCAAGTTTTTGCCGTTGGTGGTGTTGGTGGGTTTTGCTGACTTAAACGTTGTTACTGTTGTTTTCATTGCTATAGGCGAGGCAGTGGGAGGGCGGGGTGGGAGGGGGGAAGGAGGGGGAAGGGTCGGGGTATTGGGGGTGGAGCGGGAGGGCCGTAGAAGAGGGGTTTCATGCCGACTGGACAGCGCTGGAACCAGCAGGTCAGCACTTGCATGACCCCATCAGGTCTGTGTAGACAGTCTAAAGTAAAATGGCCCGTTGCGAAAGAAAAGGTGTAGCTCACGCAAAGTGTGATATAAAGGGATAGGAGTTCAAAGCGTAAAATGAAGCACATCACTGTCAAAACCCTTTTCTGGCGTCACAAATTCATGCTTTCCGTTCTAGAATCATACACGATCGAAATATTCCGTTTTTCTTACTGATTTGACCAAGCAACCCACAGCGAAATTGCCCTCCCCCCCCCCCCCGTTGGAACGGTGCCGGGCAGTGCGCCCTGGGGGCCACGCCAAGTGACACGCTTCGCAGACGACAGAAGCGCGATGACACTTCCAATGTCGCGGTTGAAATGGGAACAACCTGAGTTGACACGCGTGGTGCACGTGCAACTCTCTCTCTCTCTCTCTCTCTCTCTCTCTCTCTCTCTCTCTCGGTGGGGAGGGGAGGGGGGTGGGCATGTGCATTTTTTTCCCCTATTATTTTGTTTACCTTGGGATGTGCCCGGCGCAACCTCTCCTTGTACAGTAGGGCCCGTACTGGCGCTAACGTGCATTGAAATCGGTTTGGGGAACAGCGCTACTGGGGAACAGAGAACCTGGGGAACACCGGTACAGGAACAGCGGCACGCTTTTTCGGTCGGGGAACATCGACACTGGGGAACAGAGACACGGGGAACAGCGCTACTGGGGAACATAGAACCCGGGGAACAGCGGCACGCTCCCATGATAATTAGGTCTAGTTGCAAATTGAGGCGACCGCAGGCGGAAATCTAAACATTAAAAAAAAAAGTATATGTAAGGCTCCGCCGAAAAATGGACACAAACAAATCACAAGACAAAACACGACACGCTTCGACCTCTCAGGTCTTCTTCAGGCAAGATAC
The DNA here is from genome assembly GCA_018398815.1 of Conus ventricosus. Classification (NCBI taxonomy): domain Eukaryota; kingdom Metazoa; phylum Mollusca; class Gastropoda; order Neogastropoda; family Conidae; genus Conus; species Conus ventricosus. The sequence continues at coordinate 71,535,277 of CM031617.1, read as the reverse complement.
ACAACACTCTGGACAACGAACGATTAATCACTTATCTTCATCAAATTCGGCGCTTGATGGGTGTTGAGATCGTAACAATAATGATAATGATAATAATAATAACAGTATTTTTAAAGCGCCTTGCCAAAGGTTGTAGGCGCTGATAATCCACACTCTTATGTACACTGGATCTGGATCTGGATCTCCGCCTGTAGTTGTTGGTTGGCAGCTAGTTGCAGGAGCCAGTGATGGCTATTACACAACTGGTTGCGCAGCGCAAGACTCTAAATGATTAAAAACAGAGGGGAGGGGGGGGGGGGGGGGGGAGGGGGAGGGGTGTTGGCGGGTTAGTGGTGGAAAATGGCCGCCTCAACCCTGCCTAGTGCGGTGGAGAAGGCACTGGCATTCTGCTGTTGGACGGTGTTGTTGTCCAAGAGGTTCCATTCCAGGGGAGTTCGGATGAAAAAGGAGTTTCTATATTGTTCAGTTGCAGTGGACTGTATGACGAAGGCTCTATTGTTGTTGTAGATCTGCCTTTTTAGGGGGTTTTGGCTGCCTACCTGGGTTATGTCGACTGACGAGCTGCCAGCCGGCGCTTTAGTCAGTCGTTTCCCGTGTCATCCAGTCAATATCATTCACTCAGGTTCCTTCATGCTTTCAATTTCTCTCGCAGGGTGCATGCTATGTTTAACGTGTCATCCATACCAACGGGCAAACTGGCCTTCTCTTTCGAAAGTTGGTGATAGGATTTTACGTGTGTGCAAGATGTTATTCGTGCGTTCACACATAAAACCTCATTTTACAGTTTCGTTCGAAGAACTATCCTTGTTTTTGTCTTTTGAAAAAAAAAATAAAATAAAAAAAATAAAAAAAATTCACCCTGTACGTTTGTGAAAATGAAAAAAAAAAATCAGCTTTTGAGAGATTTTAGGTGGTTGATTCGCGCTCTCATAAATAGAAGCCATTCTTTTCCTGGGAATACCAGTCACTGACATTGAAAAAGGGGGGCTTCTAAACTACAACATTGCATTGCATTATTTTAGTTTTTGTCTCTGCACATTCATTAATTAAGTTTTGTTGTTAAAATGCTAGGCGGTATTTTTTCATTTTATTATTACTATTTCGTTTTGAAATGAAAAAAAAATGTATACAGTTATTATTATTTTATTTTGAATAAAAAAAATATGTATAGATTTATCTTTTTACTTATTTTTATTATAGTGGTACCTCTTTATTCCAGTAAACGTGAAAAAATTCTGAAAACATTTTGATTTCCCTTAAAAGCTATTACCGGGCCATTTCCAACAGTTCTTTCTACTGCCTTTGTTCTAAAGCTGTTTACTTCTTTCAGAAAGTTATGGAAAACGATACAGAAATGTAGTTGCAGACATTTGATGGGCGCTTGCCGTCTCCCTCCGCCCGTAACCACAGAGTGGGTATACAGTGCGTGATTGCATCCAGTATAGCAGTGGTATGTTGTCCCGGGGGCTCCTTGTGGGCTGATTGCTATTTCTCCCTGGTGCTAAGCTCAGTGCTGGGCAGAGTTCCAATGTAAGCAAGACGAGAAGAAACATTACAGTTCTTGCATTTCACAGGGAAACTGATTTTTACTCTCTCTCTCTCTCTCTCTCTCTCTCTCTCTCTCTCTCTCTCTCTCTCTCTCTCTCTCTCTCTCTCAGTGCTTATCTATTATCCTCGTAAATAAAGAATTTTGTCTTGTCTTGTCTTGTCTTGTCTCTCCCTCATTCTCTCTCTCTCTCTCTCTCTCTCTCTCTCTCTCTCTCTCTCTCTCTCTCTTCTCTCTCTCTCTCTCTCTCTCTCTCTCTCTCTCTCTCTCTCTCTCTCTCTCTCTCTCTCTCTCTCTCTCTCTCGATTTTCCTACTTGAAAATGTTTCAGGTTTATGATGATGGTTTTAAAGGGAGGTGAATGCAGGTGGAAATTGGTAGTAGAACGAAACTCGTGGAGAGCGTGGCAGCAGAGAGTCGTCAGAAGAGAAGCCCCCTTCAGGCAAGTGTTTCGGCCCTTATCTCCTGACACTCTAGGGGGGTTGGGCCACACCCGGTTCATGACTCCGGATGTCCCTCTGCTGACTGAGTTTTTCTTCTTTTTATTTCTCTTCCCTAAGGAGCTCAAACCAGGAACACTGCCTGGGAACTCTCTCTCACCAAGCGCACTGAGGACTCTGAACACACTCTTTGCAGTCTTCTACGCCAATCGCCCACACCAGGGAACATTCTCTGCATTCTTCTACGCCAATCGCTCACACCAGGGAACATTCTCTGGACACTACACTGCAGTCTCGGGACACCCTCTGGGCATTTTCCTGTAGGCATACAACACTTCTCCTGTAAGCATCCAGCACTTCTCCTGTAAGCATCCAACAATCCTTTAAGCATCCAGCACTTCTGTAAGTATCCAACAATCCTTTAAGCACCCAACACTTCTCCTGTAAGCATCCAACACTTCTCCTGTAAGCATCCAACACTTCTCCTGTAAGCCTCCAGCACTTCTGTAAGCATCCAACAATCCTTTAAGCATCCAGCACTTCTCCTGTAAGCATCCATCACTTCTTTCAGCATCCGGTTCTATTCCTCTAAGCATTCAACATGTCTCATTAAAGCATCCAACACTTCTCCCTTAAGTATCCATTATTTCTTTAAAAGCCTCACACATTTCTACAGAGTGTCCGGCAGCTCTCTGCATTTGGGACTACCTTTGAAAGCATCCAACGTTTCTCCTCTCAGCATCTAGTTCTTGAAGCATCCGGTTCTTGAAGCATCCAGCAAGTCCTTCAAACAACCGGTAGTTCTTGCAGCATCCATTCCTTCTTGAAGTCTCCGGCCACTTTCTGTTCAAACATCAGCTTATCCTTTCACGTCCAGTTCAAACGTCCAGCACTATCTGGCTGGCTCATCTTCCTCTCTTCAAGGCAGCCAAGCGTGTCCTTCACGAGTGTGTCCAGGTCAGAAAACTGCAGGTATCTCTTCAGCACGTCGGGCAGCAAGGACAGACGAGCGATCGCCTCCTCCTGTGACCTGTGGGGTGATCCACAGCACGGTGCACGGCACGCCAACAGCCGCCGAGGAGGGAGGAGGGCGGCGGGTCAGGATCTTCACCACGTCCTTAACGAGCTCTGGCCACTCCGAGGTCAGCGAGCACGTGCAGCATTGGATGTGGTCGTTCGGCAGCAGGTAGCCCACCTCCAACAGGATCAGCATCATTACCAGCTGCACGCTCTTCCCAAAACAGACGGATTCTGAGAAATGAGACCCTAGCGGATGGGAGAAACGCAGGAGAGTTTTCTGCCCGTTTTCAGGACGCTGGAAGGAACGCCTGCCTTGACGCACGCCAGGAGACTGGGGCACTTCTGGCGCAGTCCCTGCACCGTGGATTGCGACATCAGGTGATGGTCGATCACGCTGTTCCTGACGTTGTTGAGCGCGTGCGGGTCGGCGCCCCGACGCAGCAGGAACTCAAAGAGGCAGGGCCTTTCCACGGCACGGTGCATGATGGTCCACCCCAGTCCGTCACGCACACTCAGCAGCCCGGGATCATGCTCCAGCAGAACCTGGGCAAAGCGGACAACGTGCTCCACCTCACAGGCGCTGGAGAGGAACGTATTGGACGTGTGGTAGCCGTCCCGGCGGTAGCTGCCCAGCCGAGGATCCGCCCCGTACTGAAGCAAGAGACAGAGTCCGAAGCAGAGACGCAGAGTCCGGTCGCGGAGTCCCGGCCTAACGAGGAACAGAGGGGACTCTCCGCAGGCATTCCTGGCGTTGGGGTCTGCTTTGTGGTCCAACAGAACCTGTATGATGTCTGGGGAGGGCCCCACAAGGTGACCGTCCACGGGGTCGGCATAGGTCGTGACGGCGAAGTGCAGAGCGGATCCGTACAGGAGCGAGCCGCTGTTGATATAGCCTGGTCGTTGGGTTCGGCTCCGTACTGCAGGAGGCACTTCATCATCTCCAGTTCATCTGGGGTGTTGTTCCTGGACCTGTACACGGCCAGACACAGAGGGTTTTCAGGTTCCTCCACCTCATCTCCGACCGTGGCGGTTCCACAGCGCAGCAACAGCTGCGGCAAAGGGAGATCACCACACGCCACGGCCAGGCAGAGAACAGTAAAATGTTCATTCTAGCACAACCGCCCTCAACCAGTTTCGGGCGGATGATGCTAGAATAAACATTTTACTGTTCTCTGACTCTAGAGCCGGCGTTTTACTGTTCTCTAATAAACACGTTATTGCGTTTTACTCTGTTGGTGAAGTGCTACCAGAAGGGTTAATAAGAACATTTTTACAAAATTAATTTGATTAAAAATGGTGGTTCAACAGTTTAGGTTAAAGCAAATAACTGAACTTCAAAAGGAAATAGAAAGCGACTTGGATAAGTATAGGGTTACTAAAAAGAAATATGCTAAAGCTTTAAACACTCTTTCTTATGTAATTACTGGCTCATCAGCTGTAGCTGGCGCAAGTGCTGGGTCTAGTGTTGCTGTTTTAGCCACTGGGGTTGGGGCGCCAGTCTCTTTAGCATTAGGGAGTCTCGGGTTAGGGTTAGGCGCCATTTCTATGATTGTAAGTGCTGTTTTTAAAAAAAAAATTAACTCCTAAATTACAAAATCACACTGGCATTGTTGTCCTAGCAGCAGCAAAACTTTGTTCATTAAAATTAAGAATAAGCAAATCATTACAAGATGAAAACATTACAGACGAAGAATTTCAGAAGCTTATGGCTGATGGTGAGGATTATAGACGGCAAAAAAATAACGATTATCTACAAACAAACATACTGTGTAGGATTATCCGTTTTCAATACTAATTTACAAAACTTTTCAGATTTTAGTTTTTGCTTAATCCTATGTTTTTCCTGATCATTTTCAATAACATCATTTTCACGCATACATTCATCAAATGCGTCTCTGTCTTTCATGTGAAATAAAACCACAGTCTTTAACTGTTCTCTAAAGTCTTTTAAAACGGAGTTATATTTCTGGCATAAAATCCACACACTTATCCCAGCATGTCTTCCACTGAAAGCTAGTTTTGACAAAGTGTTTCTCTTTTTAACTATGTCTCTTTCTGCCGAACAGTCATCTATAATAAATAGTGTCTGCGTTCCCTCAAACAATTTATAAAAGTATTCTAAACACTCACTCAGTTTATTGCTGGGATCAACTAAATATATTTTATCATCCGCCTATATAAACCTCTATCATTATATGCTTTGTTCCATTTAAGTGTTGGGCAGAAAATTACTATATGATCAAAATTATAACGATAAACTGTTTGTAATAGGTCGAGGACAAATATTGTTTTTTCCACAACCAGTCTGTCCACAAATCAATGAACAATGAGGGGATTTTATCATAAAGTTTAACATCGACATTGACACCAAAGTCGTCTGCTCCATAGTTTTTATAACATAATTTAATCTAATCCAGTTATTATTTTTATCATACTCTCCGTCAAAACTTGTTCAGTATAATAAAACCCTATGAGCCTAAATGTGTAAGATTAATCCAGTTCAGTTCTGTAAGATTGTTTCTATTTAGACTAATATTGATTTTGTTGCTTGTTGTTATGACCTTAATATCCTCACCATTGTGAAGAACGACGATGGTAACTTTAAGTTTTTCAACATCTAAGTTTGCCAGCTAATTAGAATTCCTTTTAAAAGGACGTCACTGACGCCCACAGCTCCATTCCTCTCCTCATCTTTTAAGACAGAAATTTCAAATATCATTGTGAACGTGTCTCCTAATTTCATTTGTGGAAAGAACTGTAATTTTGTAGAAGCGTCCTTTAAAACCGTTTCTCTTCTGTGGAGAATGTACTGTTTATTCCCATACAGCGTTATTTCAATCTCTTTCCGACTATTGTCCTCTGGCATAAGACTTACATGTAAAGGGCCAGAGTTGAATGCTTTTCTGAAACTTTTTTGACGGCTAAAAAATGTAAATGGGCTTATGAATTCAAATTTTATGCCCCCATTCTAAATATGGTTCCAAGTGCCATTTGAGGTCGGGTTTTCGAACTATTTTATATTCATACTGGCCAACATTATTTGCTTCTAGATTGCGCAGTTGTTCTAGTTTAGGAAACTTTTTGTTGTCGCCAACCTCTTTGCGTTTATAATCACCATCTTTAGTGTACTCAAAACCATACAAAGCGCCTATCTCACCGTTCTGTTCAAAGTCCGCAACGTCTGCAAGGTCTTTTAATTCTAAGGTTATACACCTTACAGGCACTAATGTAACTCCTGATTCTTCTGGCCCCCGCGACATTATTTTTTAGAACAATGTATTATTTTATTTCCAAAACAATGTGCAGGTTATAACATTTTACGACTTTCCCTTTTTTGTCTGTGATTTTTATATTAAATGATCCGACCTTTCCGCAAGCTAATCTTTTAAACTGTAAATTAGGGAATTGTATAATTTCATAATCGCAATATGCAGCTTTTCCTGATGGAAGAGCTCTTAAGACAGTTGAGGGCCTTCCATCATATAAGTTTTCATCAGTGCCTATTCATCCAAATGAATATAGAGTAATGAATGTAATGCAAGATCGAGCGGATTTTCTCCCTCATAAGTAGTTTTGTCGGGCGTAAACACTAAAACTATGAAAGTCCTGACTGTCAGTTGCAAAGCCTAACATTTTAGCTAGCTCTCTATCAAAATAGTAACCTACTTCTTCTTTTTCAGGCTTGAATGTTAACATTGTTTTCAGATTTGCATTGTTAAGTTTGAGAGTAATATCGAAGTTACTCATTGCTTCTTTTAGTGAGCAAAACCCATAATAACCATCAGGTTTATGGTTAACTGGCCAACTAAGTTTCTTCTATTGTCAACTTTTTAATTTTATATTGTTCTTGGATTCAGTTATATTAAACCATACGACTTTGTAGAATATTTCATGGAGTGCAACCCTTCGGGTTCCGCTTTCCCATTATCAATAGCATACTCTAAAAACGAAGGACTGTCTTGAGTTGTTATTGTTACAAACATTTTTAAAACAAATTAAAATGAGTGCATTCAAATATACTGATGCAAAATATTCTGTTGGGCCGCACTACAATCTTAAAAATATAACAACTGATACTCTTGTCATTCGTGACCCAAACTGACACCTTTCAAGTAAAGGTGAGTACACCATTAAACAGATATTTTAAACCCCCCTATTAAAAAAGACTACATCGCAAAGTGGGGGTTCAGTCATCCGATGCAGTTTTATCAGAACCAGTTAAACTTTGCTGTGTTTTGTGCATCACCTGGGTGTGGAGTATCGTATGCTGATCATTTAAATCATCCTGATCCTTTGGTGAGGTCAGTGTATAGATTTCATTTTTATTACACCTTCAGACGTATTTTGACTGAACTGCAAGCACCATTACCAAATGACAAACCGTTTAATCCATTCAGCAACAGAATAGACATGAAGGCTTTTGAAAGGATCTGTAACGAATTCAGTATTAATGTTAAGACAGACTTTAGACAAAAGTTGGACCGCAATCATGGCTTAGGCACCCCCTATTTTTGGGGCGTGCACAGAAAGTATAACTATGCCTGGAATCCTCCTTATACATCTTTCTCTTCAGGCACAGCTGTTCATCTCGGGTCCATAGAGCAAGAGCATAAAACAGCATGGACAACATTTATCTTAGACGCTTCTAAGGGCCTAACTAAAGCAGGAATAGAACGAATAAACGACTCTATTCGTACTTACGTTTGGTGTTCGCTAGGTTCGCAAGCACGGGCAAGATCGAGCATAACTGATCCTTCTACTGGCTTTGACGCGCAAAACAGTACTTAGCAAATTTAGAGGACGCCATTAATTCTACAGTTGATTTGCCTTCAAGTATTAAAAGGTACCAAAATGTTTTACAATTCGCAAGATCTAAAGTAGACTTTGCTGTTGGCACTGGTTTATACATGCTACCTTCTGACCTCAGACCCCAGGTAGGAACAAAAATTTAAACTACAATAATGAAATCCTTGTGGCGGGCAATGAACAGAAAGTCGGAAAAACGAAATAAATCTGAGCCAGTAATATTGCAAGCAGTAAAACAAACAAGTTGACCCCCCAAGATAAGTCATCCAATCCCCGTGGCCCAAAGCCCAAAGGCCATTGAAGACTCAGGCAAAAAAAAATAATGACCATGAATATGAAAAAGCAGCACTTGTTTTTGGATTAACTGGCCTAGGATTACTTGGTCTTTATCTTACTAAAAAGTAACCCAACTATTAAGGCAACTAATGCCCATAAGTGCTCAGCTATAAAGCCAACAACTTTGCTTGCAGTAGAACAAAAGCCAGCTAACAATACCCCCTAATATACCTGGTAAAGCGTCCATGGCTTTACTTGCTAATTTTTAATAAGCCCGCAAGATGATCAAGCTGTTTTTTTACCCATGATTTATCAGGCGGCGATGGAGGTGATGGCGATGGAGGCACTAGGCTTTGACCTCCACCGCCGCCTGTAATAGCCAACACCAGTGTACTTATTGCAAATCCTAAGGCTGTTATAACGCTCGCTAATGTGAATCCTTGCTCTCTAAACAGTGTTCTTATTCGTTCTGCTAGTGTTGTGTCTTCATATAAAATTTTTTGGATAGTTTCTCTTATTCTGATCACTTGAGTTCGTAATTGTTCTTGGGTTTGTATACGCCTCTTTTAGTCTTGCTGATCTTTCTTGTTTAAGAGCTTTTAGTCTTTGGGTTATTCTTTCTTTAACACCAGGCCCTAAGTTGGCGTCGTCAGCCTCAGCGAGTTTTTTCTTTTTCTTTTTTTATATGCTCATCTATTTCATCCAGTTTTGCTAAATTGTTTGTTAATTCGCCTCTGATGCTTCTTACAGCACGATCAAGGGCCTCTAATTCTTGCGGGGGTATCGGGAGTCGTGTATAGTTTTTAATGCTGTTTCTTCGGAAAAACTGGTTTCTGCTTGCATTATTTCGTCCGCTGTTTGACTTAAATCTTGAAGTTCCATGTTTTGTATTTGGTTATCTGTTGGGAGTGTTTGTAGTGTGTTTTGAAGTTTAGCAACTGCGTCCCCATGTAATTTTGGTTTAACAATGCCAAGGCGATTTCGATATTCCGCCCCAAGGTTTTGTCTAATGTTTCCATGCCTACAAACTTTGATGGGTCTCGTTTTTTATGTAAGCTGAAAACGTTCTTGGGCGGGTCTTTTCACGTACAAATGGCCACCATCTAATTCAAAATCATTAGGGTCTAAAAATTCAGGAGGTTCTAGGCCTAAACTTTTGTAAAATTCTCCAACCCTTTCTTCTGTTAATTCACGCCGTATTGAGAGCGCCGAGCGATGCTGTGTCAAAGGAGTCATTTCACTCATGTCGTCTCCAGGATCAAAAACATCATAATCTCATCTCAATGCCCGCCATGTTTTTAAATAATTAACTTTTTTATTTTGTTTTATAAAAAAAATGTCACAAGCATATGGCTCGATTCTTGACCCGCATAGAAGACTGAAGAGCCCTTTGGCGTGAAGGGAAATAAGCGGAATATTACTGTTCCAAATAATCCATCTACTATTGATGCAGATCAAATTCTTACTGTCAAATTTCCAGACCTAGGAGCGGATGAAGTGATTGTGCCAGCCTCTGCGCGTCTTACTTTCAAAATAGAACTCGCTTCAACAACAGACCCAAACAGGACAGTTGTACAGAATCTAGGGCGGGCAATCGTTAAGAAAATTTCTATAAAACTTGAGGGGCAAGAAATATTTTCTTTACATAATGCAGACATATTTTTAACCTATTGTGATCTATGGCTAACCGCGAATGAAAGGGCTGATCTTGCGTTTCAAGGAATCGAAAATGAAGAAGCACTAAAACATAGAATAGGCGCTGAAGATGCTTTAAAGACGGCAAAAGGGTTGTAGCCGTAAGTTATCGTATGGAAATCGCTTTTTCATACCCCTAGATTTTGAGTTGTTAAAAGCGCATGCCCCATACTTTCAAGGAGCATTAAAAGACAGATTGTCATATGAACTAACTTTTAATGACTACAAATATGTTATTAAAATCTACAGACACCGAAGCAAAGTACAGCATTTCTGACATCTCGTTAGAGTTGACATTGTTAGTAACCCTAACTTAGCACGGCTGATCCAGCAACAATATCAGTCAAAATTAGCAATATATTACGAAAGAGTGATTAATCATTCTAAATATCCTAAAAGCAGGGCAGACACTATATGGAATTTTAGTTTTTAGTGCCACAGCAAGATCGCTTAAAGGTATTTTATTGCTGTGCGAAAATGAAGAACCATTCAAAAGACAAACTGAAAATTTTGTTAATCCTAAAATAACAAAAGTGCAATGTACAATTGAGGGTAGTCCTAACCAAATCTACGCTAGTGGGCTTAAACCTTATCAGCATTTTGATGAAATAAGAAAACTGTTTGGAGGCGGGAGTGTAGAAATCCAACAGTTGACCTTGTGTCTAAAGAGCTACATCTTCACAGTGTTAGACTTGATCATTATTTAACAACGAAATACGGTTTATGGATTGACCTAAGGTCAACGGAGGATAATCAGTTACATGGAAGCGGGAGAACTGTTAGAGACATAATAAACATTCAAATTGATAAAGAAAAAGAGGCCGATAAACCACTTAATGTGTTTTGTTTTTAATATATGATGCGCAGCTGAATATTCAAGATAACAGATTAGAAAATATACAATACTAAATTATTTTTTTATTTTTAAAAAAAGCATGTCTGGTCAGCATTATCCGAGAGTACCTAAAGAAGAGATAGTAGGCGTCTCTGGGCCCCTATAGAAAGCCCTGACATAAAAACCTTCAGATTAACCACATTACACAAATGCAACAAAAACTAGAGCAAAACCTTTCAAAATACAGCAAAAGCAAACGAAGGTATTCTGCTGCCTTTAATGCTGTTACATATGTTAATACTGGAACACAACTATAAGTGCTATATCACAGGAACAAGTGTTGTCTCTTAGCAACAGTGTTGGGGCACCCCAGCTTTACCTCTAGGTGGTTTGTCTTAGCTCTTGGCCGTGTTCATTAGCTGTAAGTACTGCCAGCAAAAAATAAAAACTAACTCCAAAGCACACAGCCATGGTTCAACAATAACAGCTAAACTTAGTTCCTTCAAACTGACAATAAATAAAGCGCTAGCTGACTCAAACATCAGGATGAAGAATTTAGTCGTTTTACAGGCTGATTTTGAGGACATAAAGACAAAAGTTTGATCTTCAAGAAAGGCACGGGCAACTTTTCTCAAAAGCCAGACACCGATCAGATAAAAAAAGGAATGTTTAAAAAAAGTAAACGAGACATTAAAACTCTGTTCTAAACAGCTCACATTAACAATCCAAAAGGCTTTATACTCTCGTTTATGAGTCCAAGCACAAAAAGACCGTTGATTCTGATTAAATATTTTTTTTAATTTAAATAAATGTGTATTTAGAAACACATCATGGATAAGATATATAAGGGCCAGACGAATTGTTTGAAGGAATGCTTAAGGGAGAGCGTTTGTCAAAAGCTTTAAATGATATTGATTTGAAGTCATTGATCCTGCAAACGTACAGGCAAGCGTTGTACATGCAATTTCTCAAGTTCCAAGTAAACTAACAATAGACCCGCCAGTTAAAGTAATGTTAGCTGTTTTAAATCGACTATATAACAATAAATGAAGAAAATCTAGAAGTCTGGGTCTCAACTAAACAACAGACTATTCTTTCTCATAATGACTTAACACCCGGTTGGGCAGACGAACTGCTTACACAGTTTGATGTGGCCGCTGAAGAAGCCAAAATGAGAGGCCTGGTTGGTCAGAGGGCGAAGTCCTAGAGATCAGATTAAAACAGGCTAAGTATGCGCCGATTGTAGGCAAGGCTTACATTTCACTACCTCCAGCATTAGTCGCAAAAAGAGCAGTTCTAAACATAAACAATTCAGACAACAAATGTTTTATGTGGTGTGTTCTTGCAAGGCTGCATTACGTCCGCAAAAACGCAGACAGAGTGTCTAACTATTGGGATTACATCAATGATCTCAACTTCAATGGAATATCCTTTCCTGTTAGTGTAGATCAAATTGATCAGTTTGAAGAACAAAACAAACCAATAACTGTTAATATCTACACATGGGATGAGGAAACAAATCTACAGCCCATTAAAGTGTCCAAAAAACAGTCCAACGATTGGCGAACCAGGCAAAAATCATGTTGACTTACTACTGTTGTTTTCACCAGCAGGGCTACCGCATTACACATTGATACGAACAATGAGTAGACTAATGCAGCATACTACAAAAAATCATGGCAAACAAGAATTCTGTAGAAAATGTTTAACAAGAATTCCATCCGTTTAAAGCCGCGAACGAACATAAGAAACACTGTATCGGTCCAGTTGACTGTAATACAGAACTAATTACGCCCCCACCCGGATCTAAAGTTAGTTTTGAGAACTGGAAACGGATGCAAAATACTCCATATGTTGTTTTACGCAGACTTTGAATCGCTCATGTTCCTTATGAAGGGCCAACCCCACAGAGACTTCCGAAAACAGCCTTAGTGAGTAATCATCAGATTTGCTCCTATGCTTTCATCGTTGTCAGGTCGGATGGCGCCCATTCAAAGCCAGAATTATATAGAGGACTGGATGCTGCGGAAACATTCTTAGAACGCATGCAGCAAGTGCGTAATGCCTGTTCTAATAATCTAAACTTATCTGAAATCATAATGACGCCCGAAGATCAAGAGCAATATAAATCAGCCACACATTGTTGGATTTGTGGGGCGGCCTTGGTTGCCGCCGGTTTAGGTCTCTCCTCAGACGCAGCGAATCCGACAGTAAGAGACCATGATCACATCAGCGAAAGTTCAGAGGAGCAGCACACGTAAATGCAATCTTCAACTAAAGTTTGAACCAAAGACATGGAAGCTGCCTATATTCTTTCACAACTTGCGAGGTTACGACTCTTACCTTATAATGCAAGCAGTAACCGACGCCTTTAAGGTGTCATGCATTGCACAGTCATCAGAAAAGTACATGTGTTTCACTTTAAATAACATGTCTTTTTATGATTCTATGCAGCACATGATGGGTTCGTTAGAGTCACTGGCTATGTCCTTAAAGTCCTGCCCAATAACGGAAGAATATTTTGACCCGACACTTGTTAGAAAGGGTGTTTACCCTTATGAATACATGAACAGTTGGGAAAGGTTTGATGAAGACTCACTTCCTCCTAAGCGTGAGTTCTGTTCTAGTCTTAGAGGAAAGGGCATCAGCGATCCGATTACCAGCATGCTCAAGATGCGTGGCAGAAGTTAGAGTGTAAAACAATGGGAGACTATCATGATTCGTACTTGATGGCTGATGTATGTTTGTTGGCGGACGTCTTTGAAAATTATAGGAAGACCTGCATGAAACATTACAGCTTGGATCCCGCGCATTATATTTCTGCGCCCGGGATGAGTTGGGATGCTTTCTTAAAGTTTACTAAAGTACAGATTGATTTATTGTCTGATTTACCAATGATTCAGATGATTGAAAATGGATTGCGTGGAGAATTAGTATGGCGTCTCATCATTACTGTAAAGCAAACAACAAATACCTAGATGATTATGATCCAAGTAAAAGGTCTAACTATCTCATGTATTTAGATGCAAACAATCTGTATGGATGGGCAATGGCGCAATCACTTCCATTACGTAACTTTAAAATGTACACAGGTGGTATAGAAAACATACAAAAATTTGTAGAACAACTGCATACTCTTACAGCTGATCGTAAAAGAGGTCTCATTCTAGAAGTTGACTTAGAATACCCTCAGGAACTCCATGACTGCATAATGACTATCCATTAGCAGCAGAAAGTCTAAAGATGGCAAAAACAGAGCCGCCTAAACTTGTGCCTAATCTTCGTGGCAAAAAAATTATGTCTGCCATTACAGACTTCTACAATTTTATTTAAGACATGGTTTGAAGTTGACAGCTGTTCATCGTCTATTGCTTTTGATCAAGAACAGTTCATGAAACCATACATAATGAAGAACACTGATCTCAGAACTAAATCCACAGATGCTTCAGAAAAAGACTTTTTCAAGCTGATGAACAACAGCTGTTTTGGAAAGACTATGGAGAATCCGCACAAGCGTAAAGATGTTAGATTGGTCACCAGAGAAAACGAAGCAATTAAGCTGACTTCTAAACCTAATTATCAGGACTTCAGAAGATTTCATGATCAGCTTTTTGGTATAATGATGAAAAAAAAGAAAGTCAAATTGGGATAAGCCCGTTTTTATTGGGTTTACTGTTTTAGAATTATCAAAGCTTTTGATGTTAGAATTTCTTTATGACTACTTTAAGCCCTCGTATCTTGAGTCCAGAGTACTTTACACAGATACTGATAGTTTTGTTATAGATATCCCTACTGAAGATATCTATAAAGACATGGAATTAGAAGTAGCTAAAGGGCATGCGGGATGTACGACACATCTGATTATCCTAAAGATTCGCCTTTGCATTCAACTGTTAACAAGAAGGTTTTAGGAAAGATGAAGATGAATTATCTGGAGGGTGATCAAGGAGTTTTGTTGGGTAAGGTCGAAATGTACAGTATTTCGAGCCAGGAGAAAAACTATCAAAAGGCAAAGGGAATATCTCGGCAGTGTTGTGCAGTCGAGCATATCGCATGACAACTACAAAGAAGCATTGTTCAATAAACATACTTTTCATCATGACAACGTAAAACTACGATCTAATCTACATGAGACAACACAACCGTTGTAACAAAAAAGTCATTAGATAGAACAAACACAAAACGTGTGATTTGTTAAACCAGAGTTTTCATATGCAATCGGGCACTGGAGAACAGCATAATATCTTCTTCGTCCGTGGGTTTATATTCGGGTCCATATTTTTCCTCAACTTTATCTAGAAGCTCAATCATATCAATATCCAATTCATCCAAATTTTTTCTCATGTTTGCTTGATGCGCTCGAATTTTTTTATTATTTCAAGATATTCTTTTTCCCATTTTTGATAGTCAAAATTTGGGATTTTGGGCTGTAAGTGATCTTGATGTTTTAGCATGTCTTGGCGAATCCTCGCAAATGTTGCCCTAATAGCAAAATTCATATCATATGATTCCCGTATTAATTCCGAGGTCTCTTCGTTTATCATTCTTGCTTCCGTTTTAGTTCCATGTAAGGATTCTTTCTTTGGGCTTCCATTTTAACGCAAATATATTTACGTAAATCAGTTAAAGCGGAACTGTGTCTGGCGGGATTATTTGCAGTTCTTCCTTCACAAAGATCTTTGGGGGGCTGGTTGTTTTGTTGCGTCAGTTTCTCGTAAATAATACACGGGCGGATTCATCTTTACAATTCTTTTTATTTCTATGGGTCAACACTCCAAACTGGATCTGTTGCCCTGAAGTGAGTGTCCCCTTCTGCTTCTCCCGGCAAATAAAGGTACCTTACTTTCAAACCAAATGGTAATAGTTTGCTGGATGAAGACTCTCCTTCAACAGCATTTATTGTTTGTTTTTTTTATTGCTTGTACTGGTTTTAGACCTGTTAATTTAAATTCTTCATTATTCATTGCACGTAGAACCGAGGGCAGTCTTCTAACCCATTCTGTGTTGCGAGAATTGTCAATCAACTCTCTATGATACTGGTAGGAGAAAAGCCTTTCGGATAACTGTTTGTTAAAGTTTTCAACCAAAGCCTGTGATCTGTGAACTCCTGGAATGCCTCTTTTAATGGTAACTCTATGTTTTAACAATAATTGATTCACTTGACCTTTAAATTCTTTTCCATCATCGACTTGAATCATGCGAGGATAAGTTAACGGGCCTCGTTGATATATTAGTTGTATAGAACAGCAACAGCAGAAGCACTCTTTTGTGTTAATGGTTCTGCATCTTTGTATCTTGAAGCTATGTCAAATGACTGTAAGCGCGTTCTTAACTCTTTTTTCGTCTAATCGTATCATGGGGGTAAATATAGAACATCATTTGATGGGGTTTGTCGTTTGGCGTTTGTGTTCACAAAGTGCGGTCTTTGTATTCGTTTAAGGCGTGGTAAATAAATTGCCAAATCGGCTTGATAGATAACCATTCCTTCGTGTTTGTTCATGACTCAGCTGCTTGGCTTAGGGCTTTTTGATTGCGGTTTTCTTCCCTTCCAATATCTTTTGGCGATTAATAGATTATGTCTTTTTTAATCAGCCAATATTATGCGCAACAAAATACAAATGGTCATACACAGACACTAAAACACGATATCTTGCATCTTTTTGTTGTTTTTCTGATGATGATAAAAGTCGGCTGAATTTCTGGTGGGGGCAATTGTCTCGCTTGGCTCGCCTGTTACAAGATAATATTCTTTTATTCGCTTGATCAACATCTTTAATGGGTAAGCTGCATGCACCTGTTTTTTTCAGTGTGTCGTTAATAAAAGTAAACTGCTCAAATTCTCTGCTTTTCATAGTAATTTGTGCTGCGGTCGTAACAAATTGCTCCATCGCTTTGTAATGTCTTTTTCTCTCGCCGTCATCCCACAGTTTACTAAACGCATAATTACTTCCGCTAAAAGCAAAGGCATTAACCACAGGCACCATCATCCATTCCGAGTGAAGCCATTTTTATAAATGTATTATTTTAATTTTACATATTGATACTGTCTGGAATAATCCCTGCTTAACCAGAAAAAATCTTTCGTTGTAATGAAGCTGTAATACTAGCAATCAGCTTTGCTGAGTCTTCATAGTCTAGTTTGCCAAGGATCTGTGGTTTTTTTATTTTTACAACAGGCTTTTACCCAGCTTGTGTATCTACACTTAGGCCAATAACAGCAGAATGGTATACAAGGTTGGTAACAGTTTTTCGGTGTCATTTTTAAAAAAATAAAATAATTATAATTAATAAAAAAAATGAACAGCGCTGATTCTATACAACTACAGGGCAGCCTAAACCTTCCTGAAACTTATGAATGATCAAGTTGATGACCAAGCTATTATGCCAAAAAGGATAAGGCTGTATCTTTGGCAGCATGTGGAAAAACAAAACAGTACCTCGGAAATGATTCAGATAGAATACAGATTCAACAAATTTCGGACAAGGACATTTTGACGTATCACAACAGGTATGAAGCGCAACTAGGATCAAGAATGGTAACAGTGTTAGGACAAACGGTTATAGTTTGTACACTAAACTAGTTAGTAGATTTTGCGCCCATTGCTTCTGACAAGATTTTATGTATGATTTAACGCAGGATCCGTTTTCACAAAAGTCATAGAGTTCTTAGGGTGTGGATCTGTATTACAGATTTGGAACCTTATTGTCGCACTGTGCATCGCGGGATTAATTACTTTACTCACATAGATTTTGTTTCCTTCAAATGACCGACCCCAGCAAAATCGCAGAACAGAAAACACTGACTCAGTGGAGGAATTGAAAGTAAAAAAAAACCTCTCATCCGGGGCGTGTTGCAGCAGGAAAAAAATTGCAGAGTGGACAAACAAAAAAAAATAATGTTACAATTCACAGATATAAATCATAATGAAAACATAACACCGCAACGCCAGAACACGTTGATTTCAATGCCAGCTATAAAACGTCCGAACAGAACAAGTTGATTCAAGGCCTACCACGCCCAGTCTTCATGGAATATTGAACTCAAAAACAGTTGTCGCTTTGCGGCGCCATGCTCGCTGGGGGTGGTGATTATGGTATAATAAAATCTCATAAACAACGCTGGCGAAAACCAAAGCGTCAAAAACATCTCAACCACTCAATACAGAAGCCAAACAAAAAGCATGCAGAACCGCCAACAACAACAAAAGACAATTTTGATCCATATCAAATTGGCAATAAAAATTTTGTTTCTTTGATAAAATAGTCATGGCGGATTTATTATTTGTTTAAAATGATGGAGTCAATAAAAATAAAGGACAAGGGAGTTATAAAAGACATTTCCATAGACAGAATTGTAATCAATGCGGTGCTTACGATGTAAGAAACTTCATTATGATCTAGGCGAGCCGACTGCGCCAAGGACGCTGAGCACGACATCTCAACGATTGACGCGTTTTTTGGGCGTAAGTGTACTATATTAGACATCTACTTTTAAGACAAAAAAAATAGATTGTATTGTATTTTTTTCTGATAATTATAAGAAAACTTGAATAAGAACTTGGTTGTACTTAGAGGATGACTTAATTACAATCTTGAGGTGACTTAAGAACTTGAGGTGACTTGATCAAGAACTTATTAAGAACTTGAGGTGACTTAATTAAGAACTTAATTAAGAACTTAATTAAGAACTTGGGGTGACTTGATTAAAAACTTAATTAAGGACTTGGGGTGACTTAATTAAGAACTTAATTAAGGACTTGGGGTGACTTGGGGTGAAGGTGTCAAGTGTCTCAAAATGGAACTGGGGAGCCACTTGCTTGTGACTGAACAGGCTGTGTCCCGCGCGCACCTCAATCAACTAGGCCAAGTGATCACACAGGGTCGTTTGGCCTAGTTTACTGCTGCGCTTTGCAGGTCAAGTGATCACACAGGGTCGTTTGGCCTAGTTCGCTGCTGTGCTCCTCTTTTCTCAACCAGGCTTGCAACTGGCTTTGGCAGAGTTACAACAGTTACTGCTGTAGCTGAGCTTTTATGGCGGCTCTAATCGCCAGTAGTAGTACATCCGTCATTGTATATTTGGAGCATTTATATGGAGAGAGTGCTGGCTACACACTACTCCTCTCCATACTGGTAGATGTACTAAGATCTGCCTAGCCCTATCTAGTTTGTTTGCCAGAACACCCGAAAATCGCTATCCATTTGCATGAGCTTAATGATACTTTGGCGTTTGCTACAGTTCATTTATACTGATTCCTAGCTTGTGAAATTTAGGATAGTTATAAAAACACACCGAAAGTTGAATGAGTTTCCTAGCATACGAATCAGCTATGTTCACCTGCGTCTTGAGAAATGAACGCCATGTTTGACGTGGTTTTGTTCTTTTAAACATGACTTGAGCTGTCTCAAGCCAGCGCCCAACAATCAACGCGTGATGGATTGTTTTGCTTTTATTTTGTTTTATCAACATAGCACCGCTTTTTAGAAAAGGAAGCATCTCATCAACAGTTAAACACTTATTATAATTGACCACATCTTGTTCGCTAATGTCATTTTCAATTTCCTTAACCAACAAACCTTTAAGATAGTCGTGCATTTCCAAAGCAGTCGGTTCGCTTTTTTCGTTTTCTCCACCTTCTAGAAAAGCAATGCTTCTTTTCGGTTTCACTGGTAGAGAACATGCTTCGCCTAGTTCCTTTTTTGACAAATACTCTAACATGCAGTTAAAGTAAAACTTGTTATCTTGAATAGCGCGAGCCTGTTCTTCGGTAAACCTGTTAGCCATTGTTAAAATAACAACACAGCCAAACACAGTAGTCGGAGGAGCACAGTAAAAAAACAACCTTCTCGTGCAGCAGTCAGTGGAGAATGGTGAAATCGGTCTTCGCGTTCGAGAATGTTCTTTTTTGATTGCACCATAATGTTGCAAGTTAACCTGGCCAGGTGCGCGTCGCCAGCCCGCCTTATGGCGGTTACAGTCAGCTAATTACAGGTATTACAGGAGCCACATGGACCGCTGTACCGCCTGATACGCCCTGCCACAATCCGCGAACCCTGTAATTAGGTCTGTGCGCACAGTGTCTCGACCAAGTCTTACATGATTTCCAGATTTAGGTGGGATTTTCCACTTTATGTTTGTTGTCGTTTACAGAGACGCATTTGATGACTGTATGTGTGAAAATGATGTTATTGAAAATGATTAGGAAAAACACAGGATTAAGCAAAAACTAAAATCTGAAAAGTTTAGTAAATTAGTATTGAAAACGGATAACCCTACACAGTATGTTTGTTTGTAGATAATCGTTATTTTTTGGTTATTGAAAGAGAATGTGTGATGGATTATCATTTTTAATTCGTTGTTGAAGTCTTACTTGTCAGAGAACAGTAAAGTGTTTATTCTAGCGTCAACCGCCCGAAACTGGTTGAGGGCGGTTGTGCTAGAATGAACATTTTACTGTTCTCTCAGGCACAGCAGATGCAGCATGCTGCTCAACACACGTTGCCACGCCCTCCCCTCCTGGAGGAGCTCCGCCACTGCCTCCGTCCGCCCCTGGACGACGGCCTTGTGGAGGGGGTCCTCAAGGAGGTCGTCCAGCACGTGGTGCAGGTGCTGAGCCAGGGACAGCGTCTTCCTCAGCACCAGGCGGACCACGCTCACCTCCTTAGTGACGACAGCCGCAGTGAGTGGGGTGTACCCCAAGGAGTCCTGGAGACCGAGACTATCCTGCTCGCAGCACCAGTCTTGATGGTGTGGAGGGGTAAAGGGTGTGCAGGTGAAGACGGGCAGAGGGTAAGGTGTAGAAGCTCACACCAGGGAACATTGCTCTCGGGACACACTCCTCGCACTCACGCAGCGCCCCAGATATAATAATAATAATAATAATAATAATAATAATAATAATGAATACTTATATAGCGCCTATTCTCGGCTAGAGACCAAGCTCTAAGCGCTTTACAATCCACACTCATTTACACAACGGGCTGCCTACCTGGGTAGTGCCGATTGAAGAGCTGCCAGCTGGTGCTTCATTCAGTCATTTCCTGCGCCATCCAGTCAATATCATTCAGTTAGTTTCCTTACTTCCACCATTCTTTCAATTTCTCACGCAGGGTGCATGCTATGTGTAACGTGTCATCCATACCAACGGCCAAACTGGCCTTCTCTTCCGAAAGTTGGTGATGGGATTTTACGTGTGTGCAAGATGTTATGCGTGCGTTCACACACGGAACCTCGGTTTATAGTCTCATTCGAAGGACTGTATGGGGAATGGAGTCAGAACCAATGTTAACTCCGAGGGAAAAAATCCCCCTGTACCGAAATTCGAACCCGTAACCTCAGGATCACGAGTCCGGCGCTCTACCAACTGAGCTATTCCGATATATAGCCTTAGTATAGATATATAGCTTTTTGATTTTTGATTGATTTAATTTAGAGTCTGTTCACAACGATGGTGATATTAGACTTAAAAAAAAAACCCACCTTATATACATGTGTGTTTGTGTGTAAGTGCGTTATGTGAGAGTGTGTGAGCGCGAGTGTGCGTGTCCGTGCGTGCGTGCATGCGCGCACCCGTGTGTGTATGTGAGAGTGAGAGTGAGACAGAGAGAGAGAGAGAGAGAGAGAGAGAGAGAGAGAGAGTGTGTGTGTGTGTGAGTGTGTGTGTGTGTGTGTGTGTGTGTGTGTGTGTGTGTGTGTGCGTGCGTGCGTGCGTGCGTGCGTGCGTGCGTGCGTGCGTGCGTGCGTGCGTGCGTGCGTGTGTGCGTGCGTGCGGGCGCGCGCGCGCGGGGACACAAATACATGAAAGTTTGCCTATTAACGACCAAACAATGATTATAAACTGATAAATCAATTACAGCAAATGAATAATAACAGAACTCGATATAGCCTTTGCTATATCAATCATTTTTGGGCTGTAAAGAATTTCATGCAAAGCCCCTAATGAAGCAATATCTATCTTTAGAATATTATATAAAGATGTTAGAACTGGACATTCAAAAAGAATATGTTGAATAGATAATGGAAGACCACAAGCGCAATCTACATCCTTAGAAAATTTGGTTTTCCACGAGTTTAAACGCATTTTATAAATTATACTGGACAACGATCTTTGACATAATAACGCTTTCGTTTTTGCAGGAAGTTTTTCATTGTTCATACAATTTTCTAATAGAGAACTGATTTCATGTTTATCCAATTTTAATTTACTATCTGGATTTTTTCTAAGAGCACCCTCTTTTGCTAATTTATCAGCTATTTCATTTCCACAGTTACCACAATGGGATGGGATCCAGCAAAACTCTACAAAAGTTCCTTTCGCCATAACGGAATGTATAATAAATTTTATATCAAAAATTAAGTCTTTCCTTACATTTGCATCCCAATTTCGTAAGCTACAAAGTACAGATTTAGAGTCAACACAGATTAAAATGCTGTAAATTGCCACATTAAGATCAGATATCCAAGATAAGGCCATAAGGATTGCGTATAGTTCAGCAGTGAAAACTGAAAAGTTCTTTCCTAAACAAAATGATTTCTTTACTTTTAAATCGGGAATTACAAATCCAGCTCCTGTATAAGATTCTAAAACTGAACCATCCGTGTAGATTTTAAGATGATGTGGATATGTGTTTTCAAGATGTTCTTTTGCTTCTACTGATATCAAATTGATATTATCTTCTTTTTTTAAAGTAGTGTAATCTATATCAAAATTTGGAGAAATATGCTCCCATTGAGGAACCGTGGGCATAGTTGGAGGTTTTGAAATGGATGTAATATCGATGTCACATTTTCTAAATAAATCATCAGTATAATTTCGAATGGGCTGCAGGTAAGAAATATTCTGTCCCCTTTTAGGAAAATCCCATTTGGAATCAAGAAATATTTAATTTGTTACTGAATTTGATACAGAAAGACTTCTGGCTACATATTTGGCTGTTGCTAGTTTGCGTTGATCATCAAGTGACAAGAGATTAGCTTCTTTATATGTTTTAAAAGTATTAGAATGCGCTGGAACACCAAGGGCTACTTTAATAGCTTTACTGTCTATACTTTGTAACCGCTTAAGTAATGTTTGAGAAGCTGAAAAATATACTTCCTGTCCGTAAGTCAATTTTGAACGAACCAGACTAATAGAAAGATGCACAAGAGTTTGGATATCTTGACCCCAAGATTGTGCACTGATTATTTTTAGTAAAGATAGCCTTTGTCTGGCATTGTTTATAAGATACTCAATATGGAATCTCCAGTTTAATTTAGGAGTGAAATGAACACCTAAAAATTTAACATTATTGGAATATTGAAGAGTTTTATTTTCCAGCACAAGTTGAGGCAAAACTTTTGGATTTTTACCGTTGTTAAATAACATCAATTGTGTCTTTTCTCCTGATAGTTCTAGTCCATTTTCATTCATATATCTATTTAGTTTGTCAATTTCAATTTGATATAGTTTTTGTATATATAACATGGTTCTCTTATTTGTCTGTTTTTTAATGTTTGTGTTCATCCACATTGCAATATCATCGGCATATTGCACTACATGCATATTTTTAGATAGTATTTTAGGAAGATCGTGAATGAGAATTGTAAATAGAATAGGTGCAATAATGGAGCCCTGAGGGATGCCAATGTCAATATCTTTAAATGAAGAGTAACAGTTACCAACTCTAGTACAAACTGATCTCTCAGATAAGAAAGATTTTATGAATTGATACATTGCACCATTAATCCCAATATTTTTCAACTTATAAAGTAAACGAGAATGCCACACACTATCATATGCTTTTCTGATGTCAAAGAAAGTAGCAAGCGTACTTTTTCTACGAGCAAATTGTTTTTTAACATGACTTGCAAGTTTTACAAGGTGATCGATTGTACTTCTACCCTTTCTGAAACCTGCTTGATTGTTGGAAATTATGTTATTCTTTTCGCAATAATGTAAAACGCGTTTTTCAACTATCTTTTCTAATATTTTTCCAACTTGAGATGTTAATGCTATAGGTCGGTAACTATCAATTGCAGACCTAGGTTTACCTTGTTTTGGAACCGGTATTACAACTATCCTCTTCCAGAAAGTAGGAAGAGTTCCATTTAACCAACATTTTTGGTAAAAAGAGTGAAGTAATTGCTTCCAGCACAAAGGTAAGTGGCATAGCAACTGATATGAAATTCCATCTATTCCAACAGCTGTCTTATTCGAGGAGAATGACATTAGTGCTTCTTTAAATTCTTCAAATGTTATAGATGCATTTAAGTAATGGTATGGATCCGGGGTGGGATCATAATAAGTATCCTTTTTCTCCTCTTGTTCTCTGCATTTTTTGGTATCTGTATGTAGTCTAGTTGATGAGTTATTTTTTGAAAATGCCTGTACAAATGCTTCAGCTTTTTCTGATGATGTTGGAATAGTATTATTTTCTAATTTAATAGGATATGAAGGCAGATAATACTTGTTTTTTAATTCCTTTACCTTTTGCCATACTCTGTGCATGTCCTTAGATGAAGATATTTCTGAATGACAAAATGATTGAAATAGAGACGTTTTGCTTTTGCGACAACCCTGTTACTGTGGCTTTTTGCACGTTTCATTTCAATAAAGTTTTCATCAGTTCTATCTTTGAGCCACGTTTTGTTCGTTTTCTTTTTATTAGATACGGCTTCTGCACATCCTTCATTCCACCAACTATTTCCTCTATATTTTTTATCTATAGAAGATTTGCACTTTGGCATTGCTTTCTCAGCTGCAGATATAATAGCTTTTCTAAAGTTGTTATAAAAGACTTCAATATCTTCGTCTTCAATAATGCTGCGATCTATAGATAGAAGGGTTGACTCATATAAATTCCGGTCTGCATTATTATATAAAAACTTTGGTATTTTATCTTCAAATTCTGCTTCTTCGTCAAGTATTTGCTCGTGTATTTTGACAACAATAGGAAAATGATCACTCCCTAACGAATCATCTTCTGTTGTCCAAGTAGCATTGATGGCCAAATCAGGAGAAATTAATGTGAGATCGATGGAGGTCGGTCTATGCGTTGATATATCAGGCACTCTTGTTATACTGCCATCATTCATTAATACTAAATTGGAATCAACAATATTTTCTACAAATCGATTGCAAGTTATAACAGAGCAATCAGGTTCCCAAAATGGAGAATGCGCATTGAAATCGCCCAAAATTATCCATTTCTTATTCATATTAGGAAGATGTTTTATCCAATCTGTATTGTCAGCATTTGGCCCATTTGGATAGTAAACAGAAAGTATGTTTACACTGAAATCTTTGTTCACCTTTAACGATATGGAAGTAGCAAAAACGTTTTCAATGACACTAGTTGAATGGTTGAATAATAACTTTAGAGGACTGTAATTCAAGTCTGATCTGACATAAATTGCAGTTTGAACCCGTTTAGTTGACACACTGCAGTCATATAAAGGTGGATAATAAAAACCACGAAATTTAGGCAACTTAAAAGGTTCAGCATTTAAGGATTGTAAGGCCAGAATGCAATAGTTATTAGAATAGATGTGATTTTCTAATTGAAGTAAGTTTTTCACAATTGATCTGCAGTTCCATTGTAAAATGTTCAAAGAATTGTTAGCTAAGTTCATTCAACACTATTTTAAAAATCAATGCGTTTCAAAACAATTTGTTATGACTTTTGAGAGAAAGCAAATTGAACAGGTAGCACCATGACGGATACAAAAATAAGGCCCGTTGATGTTGTAGAAGCCCAAGTAGTTGTGCTTTCAGATGCCCTGCAGGGAGAAGGACATCGCTGAGGTCGTTGCAGTCTAGAACAGCCATGGAGGTATGAAGTGTGGAAGGTAGAAACCAGCATGGTGATGAAGGGGATGACCTCGTCTTCTCTTTGGTTTTTCCCAAAACAATGCATTGAGATGACGACCCAGAGTCCTTGCAATAACGCTGGCCCCTTTTGCAGTGGGGTGGATACAGTCAGGGGCCAAAATTGATTTGTCGGAGGCTTGAAGATGGTTGTAGACAACGTAGCTGATATTGTGGTATGGTTACCTTCGACATCGATCGTCGTCTGCTAAGTCCAAGGGACATAACTCTCACGCGAGCCTCGCTCGGGGACTGCGTGGCAACGACGTAAACTTTGACGGCGCGACTCAACGTCTCCTACTTGGAATACGTAGATCTTGGAAATACTACATGGTGGCAGCGGCGAGATGAATCACGATGATGTACCTACCACTCGCTCTCAAGCTACAAATCTTCCCCTACCCAAACCTTTCGATGGAACGGCAGCAAACTGGAAAGTTTGGTCTCAACGGTTTGACCGCTACTATTACGCAACGCAGCTGCATCAAAAAGATCGACAAGAACAAGTCTCAGTCTACCTGTATGCTATGGGTGAGCAAGCAGACGATATTTTGACTGTTTTACAAATTGATGAAACTAAAACAACTTACCAAGAGTTAAAACAGGAGCTCGATCGTCACTTTGGTGACAGGAAAAACGTAATTGTGGAAAGAGCTAAGTTTAACCAGAGAAAGCAAAAACCAGGAGAGCCTATCGACAACTTTATCCAAGATCTTCATAAGCTGGCTGCTGAATGTGAATTCGGCAAACTCAAAGAAGAACTCATACGTGACAGAATCGTTGTTGGAGTGCTAAATGACTCACTGTCAGAAGAGTTGCAAGCCAAGCCTAAATTAACCCTTGCCATGGCGATTCAGCTCAGCAGACAAGCTGAAACCAGATGGAATTCCAACCTCTACTCAGAGACAGACCACCAGTCAATGCAATAAACCAGCAAGACTATACAAAACAAAAACTACAAGATCAACACCTGAAAAGGAAATGCTATTACTGTGGACGAGAACCCCATTCAAAAAATGAATGTCCTGCCAGAAATGCTATTTGTACCTTGTGCCAGAAAAGAGGACATTTTAAAAGCAGTCTGCCGCAGCAGAGGAAGAAAATCTATCCATGAACTCTCTGATGAAACTGACGCCATGGCAGATTATTTTTCGGAATGCAATTTTCAAATAGAAAGTCATGAGGACTCAGAATTTTTTCTTGGATCTCTCGACCGAGATTTTGATGAAATGTGGAGTGAAACATTGAACGTCAATGGTCATCCAACCACATTCAAACTTGACACTGGAGCATCTGTCTCAGTCATCAGCAGCAATGAACCATGGCTTAAAGGGTTACACCTCCAGACTGCAAACAAGATTTTACGTGGACCAGGGGTGGTCGACATTGTCACCAGTAGGTGCCTTCAAGGCCTCAATCTCTTACCATGGAAGACAAATCACAGAGACAGTCTATGTGCTCAACAGCCAATCGTGTTCTCTTTTGAGCAGGAAAGCATGCTTTGAACTGGGCATGATAAAGAGGGTGACTCAGTACAAACCACGATCACAGACTCTGCCAGCTCACCTTTACCGGATAACCCAATCAAGAAAAAGTTTCCAAACATCTTCAGTAGTCTAGGACAAACGAAAAAAGAATACAAAATCAAACTCAAAGAGAATGTGCAACCCACTTGTATTTACACTCCACGCAAAATAGCTCACCCACTGCTCCCAAAGGTAAAAAATGAACTTGAAACATGCTCAAACTGAACGTCATATCCCCTGTTAGTGAGCCTACAGAGTGGTGCTCGGGCATGGTGGTGGTCCCCAAAAAGAATCAAAAAGTCAGAATCTGTGTCGACCTAACCAACTCAACAAAGCGGTGCAACGAGAAATCTACCCAATGTTCTCAGTTGAAGAAAGCCTGGCAAAGTTAGGCCAGAGTAAAATCTTTACGAAACTGGATTGCAAGAGCGGCTTTTGGCAAATCCCTTTGTCCCCTGAATCAAGACTACCCACCACTTTCATAACGCCGTTTGGTCGTTTCTGCTTCAATCGCCTTCCATTTGGCATAAGCTCGGCACCAGAATTCTTCCAGAAAATGATGACTGAAATTCTGATTGACTTGGAGGGTGTCATTTGCCACATGGATGACATACTGATTCATGCGAAAGACCAAGCTACGCATGACAAAATTCTTAGAGAAGTTTTGCAGAGATGTCAGGATGCGGGACTAACACTTAATGAAAAGTGTGAATTTTCCAAGAAATCTGTGAAATTCCTGGGACATATCATTGACGAGAATGGAGTTCACCCAGATCCGGAAAAAGTGGAAGCCATAAAAAATTTTCCCGCTCCAACAAATATCACAGAGCTGCAAAGATTCATGGGGATGGTGAATCAGTTGGCAAAATACATACCGAAACTTGCTGATGTCAACACACCACTGCGTCAACTTCTTCAAAAGAACAACTCCTGGACATGGTTTGAACCACAAGAATCAGCATTTCAACAGATCAAAGACCTGCTTACATCCCCACCTGTACTGGCACACTACGACCCTCTGAAAACAACAATTGTTGCAGCAGATGCCTCAAACAATGGCATTGGAGCAGTCCTCTCACAGGTTCAAGAAGATGGAACAAGAAAACCTGTGTCCTATATTTCAAGATCTCTCAGTGATGCAGAACAGAGATATGCAGTGATAGAAAAAGAAGCTCTCGCATCAACATGGGCATGTGAGAGATTCAACGACTATGTCCTGGGCCTTCAGTTCACTGTAGAAACCGACCATAAGCCTCTTGTGCCACTTCTGACTACTACAGAGCTCTGGAAGATGCCACCAAGAATTCAACGATTCCGCTTGAGACTTATGCGCTACAGCCCAACAGTCATCCACGTGCAAGGAAAAATTCAAATCACTGCTGATGCTTTGTCAAGAGCTCCTGTTTGCAGCAACAACTCAGCCGACTCAGACCTGATCAATGAAGTGACAAAATTTGCAAAACAAAGCATAGATGTTTTGCCAGCTTCAACTAAAAAGCTTCAGGAAATTTGTGAAGGACAAAAAGCTGACGACATCCTACCACAAGTTCGAGAATACGTGTCAACGGTTGGCCAGCATACATGCCTGAAAACCCAATGCTTAAACAATACTGGACGAACAGAGCCCATTTCACAATCGTTGATGATCTACTGCTGTTTGACGACCGCTTGGTTATTCCTAGATCTATGAGGCTTGACGTTCTGAACCGACTCCATGAAGGGCACCTTGGCATCACAAAATGCTGTGCGTCTGCCCGTTCAACAGTTTGGTGGCCCAATATCACTTCAGACATTGAAGACATGATAAAAAATGTCATACCTGTGCTATTCACCCAGCCAGAACAAAAGGAACCTCTTCTTCCTTCATCTTGCCTGATCGACCATGGTCACGATTGGGAATGGAATCTCTTGGAACTGTATGGTCAGAACTATCTACTCATTGTGGATTACTACTCCAGATGGATGGAGGTGAAGCTACTCAGCAAACTCACCAGCACTATTGTCATACATCAAATCAAATCTGTCTTTGCCACACACGGGATACCTGATGTTGTTGTCTCTGACAACGGACCCCAATTTGCCAGCTATGAATTCTCAGAGTTTGCAACAGAGTACGGATTCACACATGTCACAAGCTCACCCAGATATCCACAAACAAATGGAGAAGCTGAGAGAGCAGTCAGGACCTTCAAGCAACTCCTGAAAAAGAATAAAGACCCTTACATAGCACTGCTCATGTACAGGGCATCCCCACTCAGGAATGGGTTCTCACCTGCTGAACTCCTCATGGGAAGGAAATTACAAACCAAAATTCCAGTCATTCCCAAAATATTAAAACCATCTACACCAGATTATGATCTCCGTTGCAAAGAAAGAAGCCCAAATTAAAGAAAAACAGTGTGAAAACTATGATGACAGACATGCTGCAAGAAATCTCCCGCCACTGAAAATTGGAGACCCTGTTTGGATTCGTGACATGAAACGACATGGGGAAGTCATCTCAGCTTCAAATAACCCCCGGTCATTCATCGTCAATACACCACAGGGAATCATCAGGCGTAACAGACGTGCTATCATCGCTACTCCAGTCGTGAAAGATCACATCCCTGTTTCGTCATCATCAGCTAACTCACCCACAGAAATGACGGTACCAAATACTCCACAGGGCGTTCTCCTTCCATTGTTGTTCAGCCAGGAACAACACAGGAAAAACCAATCACATCAACTGGTACACCCCCTTTACGTTCAACTGCTCATCAATACACACCACGAAGTTCAGTCCAAAGTTCTCCTCTAACAACTCCTGTGGGCCAGAGAGGAACATATTCTCGATTCGGACGGCGAATTGTGAAACCATTGAAATTAAATTTGTGAACAAGTACTGAATCTAGAGAGGGAGGAGAAAGTATGTTATAAAAAAATCAAGCCAAGTTCTTTGTTAGATTGGAAAAGTTACGTTGTTTAAAGTTGTTCCAGTAATTAATGTTTATTTCGAATTCAAACTCAAAAGTTTGAGTTAACTTGAAAGGAGATGTGGTATGGTTACCTTCAACTCAAAAGTTTGAGTTAACTTGAAAGGGAGATGTGGTATGGTTACCTTCGACATCGATCGTCGTCTGCTAAGTCCAAGGGACATAACTCTCACGCGAGCCTCGCTCGGGACTGCGTGGCAACGACGTAAACTTTGACGGCGCGACTCAATGTCTCCTACTTGGAATACGTAGATCTTGGAAATACTACAGATATCTTTCTCACCGGCCAGTTTTGACTTCGTCATGGCGTTGAAAAGTTCCCTCTTGATGTCCAACGTTTTGTTCCTCACAGGGGCAGAGAACAGGGAAATGTCTGTTCTGGGCCACTTGCTCCTCCACCAAGTTTTTGGGCGAAAGTGACCTAAAATCAGCATATTACTGTTCTCTGACAAGTAAGACTTCAATAACCAAAAATAACGATTATCTACAAACAAATAATACTGTGCAGGGTTATCCGTTTTTAATACTAATTTACTAAAGTTTTCAGAGAGTAGCGTAGGGAAAGTAGCCAGGACTGAACACGCCCCATAGAGTAACGCAGGGAAAAGCAGTTGTGGCTGAACGCGCCCATAATACACGGTGGGTGCACCAGGCATCCGATTACTTCGCGGTATGTTAATTACAGCGTGGGGAGAGAGAGAGAAACCCGTTAAGGTTAAGTTGCCCTCAGAACAGACAGACAGACAGACAGACAGAGAAGAGAGAGACAGACAGAGAGGCGGGCACACACACACACACACAGACACACTAACACACACACACACCACACACACACACACACACACACAACACACACGCACACTCTTTCTCTTTCTCTCTCAATTAAATGCCAAAAAAATCGGCACACTTCTTCTGACTAATTTCTAACTACAAACTTTGTACATAGACAAGCAGACACGGGCTGAAACCCATCACTTAATTTACGGCTCGCGGCAGTTTGCACCTAGCCTGTGCTGTGTAAACGAAGCACACTCAGTTGGGTTGCACCACATTTGGAAAAGTCTAGATTGCCACGTCGTCACATCAGATCGAGGCTGTCGACGTGGCACGACCGGGGCTGTCATTGTTACTGCACAAAGAAGGCTGTGTTTTGATTGCGCTCTGGTGTGACCACTGTGTTTAAATTGTGTTATTTTAAAATGGCTAAAACGTTACTGAAGAACAGGTTTGTTATTCGAGGCCATAAGTTTTATTTTAACTGCATGTTAGAGTATTTGTTGAAAGAATTAGTTGAGTCAGTCAGTGAAGGCAAGCCACTATTCACATGTCTGCCCGCACAGCGAGCGTGTGCTAACACGTTCCTCGCTATACAGCGAGAGCCGCCTCTTTCTTTGTTCTTCATTGCGCTTAACTGGTAGTTGTTTTGAAGGTAGGCGAAGCATGTTGTGAAACCGGAGAGACTATCTTAAAGGTTTGTTGGTTCAAGGAAATGAAACAAGATGTAGCTAGTTTTAATACGTGTTTGACTATTGATGAGATGGTTACTTATCTAATAAATGGCGCCGCATGTTGAAAGTGGCCGAAGCAAAACAAACCATCACGCGTTGATTGTTGGGAGCTGGCTTGAGACAGCTAAAGCCATGTTTAAAAAACATGGCGTTCATTTCTTAAGGCGGAGGTAAACACGACTGATTCGTATTTGAAACATTTTTGCTGTTCCTCCCAAGTAAAAAATGTTCTTAGTTTGTATTAGACTTGATGATTGTTAAACTATAGATTCAGTGTTCATGTGGCAAGCTGATCTGTGTATTAAGATGTGTATACTTTTCTACTTTTTTAATTCTAACCAGTTCATCTACCTTCAAGTGTGCTCTTATGCAACTGAATGGCGATTTTCGAATGTTCTGGCAAACAAACTAGATAGGGCTAGGCAGACCTTAGTACATCTACCAGTATGGAGAGGAGTAGTGCGTAGCTGGGTGGCGGCCTGTGGGGAAGTCAGCCTTGCTATAAATAGCCGTTTATACATGAACGGCTATTTTTAGTGTAGAGGAGTGAGTGCTCTGCTCCGCGCTGTGTGTGTGTGTGTGTGCGGGTGGTGGTGAGGGTGGAGGCAGTGGTGGTGTGTTTCACTCTGTCGCCCACACAGCACCCCCTAGCTTTCTTCTTTTTTCCTTTCTTTCTGTCCGCCACCACCGTTTCACTTCCTCGCCAAGCCAGCTCGCGGCAGACAGCGCCTCTGCTGACGTCACAACCCCCTCCTCCTCTCCCTCCCACCCCTTCCCCACCCCCCTCCCTTACAACCTCCCACCTGTCGACTTTGCTCGCTGCCCACGCCAGAGGTGGTGGTGTGCCGTTGGGAGCTGCTAACAGTGTTATTGTGAAGTGCAGCAAGAGGCCTGTGGGGAAATCCGCCTTGCTATAAATAACTGTTTATATATGAACGGCTATATTTAGCAGCAAGAGGCCTGTGGGGAAATCCGCCTTGCTATAAATAGCCGTTTTAAAATATGAACGGCTATATTTAGCAGCATGAGTCTAACAGGATGTAGTGGTGCTTGTAACTGGGACAGATGTGCCCCACCCCCACCCCACGCATGCACACCTCCTCCTCCCACCCCCACCCCACGCATGCACACCTCCTCCTCCCCCCCCCCCCCACGCATGCACACCTCCTCCTCCCACCCCCACCCCACGCATGCAACACATTAAGTTCTTAACTTAAGTCACTTCAAGTCACCCCAAGTTCTTAATTAAGTTTTAATTAAGTTTTTAATTAATACTTCAAGTTCTTAATAAGTTCTTGATTAAGTTTTTAATTAAGTTCTTGATTAAGTCACCTCAAGATCATAACTAAGTCATCCTTTAAGTACAACCAAGTTCTTATTAAGTTATCTTATAATTATCAAAAAAATACAATCTATGTTTTTATCTTAAATAGTAGATGTCTAATATAGTACACACACGCCTCAAAAAACGCGTCATCGTTGAGGATGTCTTGCTCAGCGTTTTCTGCATAGATCTTAAGGAAGGTCTTACATCCGAAGCAACCGCATTGATTACAATTCGGGTCTATGGAAATGTCTTTTATAGACTCCATGTCTTTATTTATTGACTTCATCATTTTATAATACGCCATGATCTATTTTTATAAAAAAAAATTTAAAATATTATTCCAATTGAAATGGATCAAAATGATGCTTTGTTATTGGCGGTTTTGGCGTGCATTGTCTCTTTCTGTATTTAATGGTTCAGATTTTTTTGATTGCTTTTGTTTCTGTTGCCATCGGTTATATATTTTATAGCCGCAATAACTGCCCCCAACAGCAGCAATGGCGCCAAAAATGGCAACAGTTTTAAGTTCAATATTCCATGAAGACTTTGGGGCCCTTGTATCACATGGAGTTTTTATAGCTGGCATTGAACAACTTGTTCTGGCGTTGCGGTGTTGTTTTCATGATGAGTATATTCTGTAACATTAATTTTTTTTGTCTGTTCCACTCTGCTAATTTTTTTCCTGCTTCAACACGCCCAGGATTTTAATGGGCTCCACCTGATTCAAGCGTTTT
>CM031617.1:71485196-71501650 GCA_018398815.1 Conus ventricosus | reverse complement strand
CTTTGTGAATGGGGTCCCATGCCACAGCGCCGTACTCAAGAGTGGACCTGACGAGTGCAATGTAGGCAAGGCGGCGACATTCCTGTGGGCAGTTACGAAGATTTCGTCGCAAGAAGCCCAAGGTTGATCCAGCCCTCTTGCACAGCCCCACGACATGGGCAGTCCATTTCAGGTCAGAAGAAATCTGTATGCCCAGGTAAGGGTTTTGGTGGACTTGCTTCAAGATCGTGTTATTCAGGCTGTAGAAGTGGCTTGACCGGTTCGAGGTGGAGAGGACATGGCATTTCTTCGCATTAAAGCGCATTCCCCACTGGTTTGCCCACTTTTCCAAGTTTTTGAGGTCTTGCTGGAGGATGAGATGGTCCTGAATGGAGTGAATTGGTCTGTACAGAAGGCAGTCATCAGCAAAGAGGCGTACTGTTGACTTTACTGATGCCGGAAGGTCGTTGATATGGCACAAGAACAGCAAAGGGCCGAGCACGGTGCCCTGGGGGACCCCAGACAAGACTGCTGCTTCCTCAGATGTATCGCCTTCCAGCACCACCCTCATCCTCCGTTTGGTGAGAAAGGTCTGTAGCCATGTCAAGATGGGTCCACGTATACCATAGTGGTCCAATTTCAGCAGAAGGCGGTCATGAGGCACGGTGTCGAATGCCTTGCTGAAATCTAGAATAATAATGTCAGTCTGGCAGCCTGAATCATGGGAGGAGAGAATGTCCTGCATGGTGGTCAACAACTGAGTTTCGCAGGAATGACCAGCTCTGAATCCATGGTTTCTATCAGTGAGGATTCGATGCTTTTCCAGATGGCAGTGGAGATGACGGCAGATAATGTTCCAAGATCTTGCATGGAACTGATGTCAGTGAAACTGGTCTGTAGTTCTCAGCCTTATGGCGATCTCCTTTCTTTGGGACTGGTGAGACATTCGCAGACAGCCAGTCAGATGGGAGTTGTCCTGTCATAAGTGAGACCTTGAATATGGCTGCCAGCGAGCATTACTTTTTTTTTCAGTTTACATAAATTAATAGTCGGGTGACAGAAGGCAGCTATAGGGCAGCTTTCAATTGACATAAATTAATAGCAGGGTGACAGAAGGCAGCTATAGGGCAGCTTTCAATTGACATAAATTAATAGCAGGGTGACAGAAGGCAGCTATAGGGCAGCTTTCAATTGACATAAATTAATAGCAGGGTGACAGAAGGCAGCTATAGGGCAGCTTTCAATTGACATAAATTAATAGTCAGGTGACTAAATGCAGCTATAGGGCAGCTTTCAATTGACATAAATTAATAGCAGGGTGACAGAAGGCAGCTATAGGGCAGCTTTCAATTGACATTTAAATTAATAGCAGGGTGACTGAAGGCAGCTATAGGGCAGCTTTCAATTGACATAAATTAATAGCAGGGTGACTGAAGGCAGCTATAGGGCAGCTTTCAATTGACATAAATTAATAGTCAGGTGACTGAAGGCAGCTATAGGGCAGCTTTCAATTGACATAAATTAATAGTCAAATAAATAAAGGGAAAAGGTGGCAAAAGGAGTACCTGGAGAGGGGATCTCCAACGTTTCGTGTGGTAGACACTTCAACAGGGAATGACAGCTGATGATGGTTGACTTGGGTCACTGAACACAGTTCATGGTTTGAAGGGGTGGAAAGGGCAGAGGTGGGAGTGGTGGGCAACATTGAGTGTAGGGGTGATCATAATTCACAATAGAAATGGGGAGTGTTAATGGACAGCAAAGGTGGGGGGGGGGGGGGGGGGGGGGGGGGGAAGGGGAAGAAGAAGGAGGGGGCAGTCACTACTTTACTTTTTAATAGTCAGGTGATTGAAGGCAGCTATAGGGCAGCTTTCAATTGACATAAATTAATAGCAGGGTGACAGAAGGTAGCTATAGGGCAGCTTTCAATTGACATTTAAATTAATAGTAGGGTGACTGAAGGCAGCTATATGGCAGCAAAATCAAATAGGAATTAATAATGCAAACAAACATGCTTTTTCTTTTTTTAGGGTAGGTCTTCGGGTTTATTCTTTTGGGGATTCTTTTTGTTTGTTGTTGTTGTGTGTGGGATGGGAGTTGGGTTGGTGGGTATGGGAAGTTAAACAAACATTTCTGAAACTACACAAGACCGCACACATCTGTGCAAGCGTATCCCACCCCCCAAAATGACAGGAAGAGTATTCAGCGAGGAGAAGCTAACAACAACAACAACAACATCATCATGTTTGCTCTTTCAGCACCAACCTGGCAGGAAGGGGATGATGCGAAGGGCGGGGTCCGTGGTGCCAGCTTCGATGGGGAACTTGTCCAGCAGCTGGGTCTGCCACGCACACACACACATGGTCAGGTTTGTCTGCATGACTGTGTCTTTTCACACACACACACACACACACACACACACACACACACACACACACACACACACACACACATATACATACATATACATACAAATTTACATGCTCACATACATTAAACACATACACACAGAGCACATATGCACCAATACAGCACCTAGTAAACTTGTGAGTGTGTGCATGTTTTATTCTAAATTTTCCAATAAAAAGTTCACAAATCTTAATAGGTATTGATTCTAAAGCAGCAATCTACTCGATTAAGTCTGCATGTCCTTCAATCCGACTTGATATGATATTTGAAATTCATCACATTATTCACCTTTTATCCATGCAAGGCATGACTGTCCGTGACTTTTTGTTGGATCCCCTCTCATTGTGGTATAGTACCCAGCGAGCTTTCAACTTGCACGAAAAGCAGCTCAAAATGTCAATTACACAAATACCACTCAAAGTTCCCTTAGATTTGAATGAATGTTTTTCAATTATAAATTCAACATCAAGAGAAAAAGTTAAAACCTCATTGATGAACTCAGACATTCAATATTATCACAAATTGTATAAAATTTAGTGGTGGGTACAATGGGAAAACGTTCAAACAAGTCTCCTCCTCGTCTAGGGAGATTGAAAGCTTAATCCATAGATTCTATTTGAATGCGTTGAAAACAAAATATTGTCATAATGTTAAATGTATGTGTGGGAAATCCTTAAATATCGGTCATTTGCTGATTCAATGCCCAAGAGCAAGAGAGCTCCTAAGACATTCGTGTATTGATGGTTACACTGATGGATCGACTTCATTGCCTTTACCATATATTGCAAACAATTACTCTGTTCTTGACTCAGTGTGTAAGTGTTTGTTAAATAGTTCAGTTGGTCCTTATCTGTAGATCTCAGTGTTTGTGAAATAGTTCAGTTGGTCCTTATCTGTAGATCTCAGTGTTTGTTAAACAGTTCAGTTGGTCCTTATCTGTAGATCTCATCTCTACTCACTTCAAATTGTCAGGGTGGAAGAGGGATGGGGGATGGGGGGGGGGAGAGGAGGGGATGTCAAATTCTATCAGTAATGGATTAATACACTTCATCACTTGCATACTTCATTCACCCACACATAAACTGTCTGAATCATTATAGTGGAAGGACATTAAAGCGATGACGACACACACACATACACGCACGCACATTAATACAGCACACATCACATATAGACATGTAGACATGAGCCACCCAGCAGAAGCTCTACTTTGCATCAGCCAAAACAGCCACCATTAATTTTTATTTTCGGTCACATTGAAGTTAATCATAAGAACACATCATTACATAACATTCTGATCACATGACCACAAAAGACCTTCAATAAACAAAACAGTAAAAATACAAAATAAAAAAATCAATGACAGGTTCATAAATTCATTCTCACTTTATCTAATGTACAAATTATATGCACACACACACGCACATGCACACACGCACGCATGCATGCAACCACACACACACACACACACACACACACACACACACACACACACACACACACACACGCACACACACACACACACACACACACGAATAAATTTCTTGCTATCAGTATTATCATGCATGTAGTCAAGAAGTCAGTGTGGGGTAAGATGACAAATGCCGTCATAACAGCCTCGAACAGCATTGATGTATACTGTTCAAAAAAAGAAAGAACAAAAAAGAAATGCAACAATTTCACCAACTATATCCATTCACTAACTTCTGTTAGGCTTGGTGACAAAATAATGAACTTTTCAGCCACAATTTAACTGTCAATATCCTAACGTTAGAGCCAGTAACACAGCTACAAATCATCCCTGCTGCAACTTATTTCCTACTTTTTTTCTCTCTTTTTTTTGAAGAAAAATGATATACTCGAATGACAACAAAGCTTGCATTTTTTTTTTTTTTAACAGTATAATGTGGTCTTAAGCAGCTGCTCCAGTCATGTGACCCCATCTGAAGAGGGACTCGGCATGTGACCCCATCTGAAGAGGGACTCGGCATGTGACCCCATCTGAAGAGGGACTCGGCATGTGACCCCATCTGAAGAGGGACTCGGCATGTGACCCCATCTGAAGAGGGACTCGGCATGTGACCCCATCTGAAGAGGGACTCGGCATGTGACCCCATCTGAAAGGGACTCGGCTTGGCTGTGAATGTCAGTGCTGTGACCAGCACTTTGTGAACCAGTTCACGCCTTCTGTTTGGCCCGTCCAATCAGAAAGAACCAGGGCTCTGAATGCTGTTCATATGACGTGTCACGGTAGCCTTTCTTGTAATTGTCAAAAGTGCTGTCATCAGCATAACAGCATCATCATCTTAATCATTATCTCCATTAGTTTCGTTGTTGCGGCTGGCATTCCTTGGGGGATAGGGTCAGTGTTTGTGTGTCCACTTATGTGTGTGTGTATGTGTGTGTGTGTGTGTGTGTGTGTGTGTGTGTGTGTGTGTGTGTGTGTGGCATGTGTGTGTGTGTGTGTATGTGACTGTGTGTGTGTGTGGTGCATGTGTGTGTGTGTGAGTGTGTGTGTGCATGTGTGTGAGTGTGTGGGTGTGTGTGTGCATGTGTGTATGACTATGAGTGTATGTTAAATACATATGTGTTCAAATAAATGAATGAATGAATGAATGTATGTATCCGTGTATGTGCCTGTCAGTCTGTCTGTGTGTCTGTATCGTGTGTGTGTGTGTGTGTGTGTGTGTGTGTGTGTGTATGCATAGGCGTGTGTGTGTGTGTGTGTGTGTGTGTGTGTGTGTGTGTGTGTGTGTGTGTGTGTGTGAAGGAGCCCGAGTGATTCCAGTGTTATTTGATCTCACACAGTCAAAGCGCATTTGACACTGTACATCATTACCCTGTGTACAGTCTCTAAGTGCTAAGTAAAACATACTGTTAGGGTCCTCTCTGTGTGTGAATGTGTGTGTGCAAGTGTGTGTGTGTGTGTGTGTGTGTGTCTAAGGCTTTTTCATTACCCCCTCCCACTCCCTTCCTCCCTCTTCTCCCCCTTCCCCAATCCATATGCACTCATGAGCTGTTCAACTCTTACATATGCACTCATGAGCTGTTCAACTCTTACATATGCACTCATGAGTGTTCAACTCTTACATATGCACTCATGAGCTGTTCAACTCTTACATATGCACTCATGAGCTGTTCAACTCTTACATATGCACTCATGAGCTGTTCAACTCTTACATATGCACTCATGAGCTGTTCAACTCTTACATATGCACTCATGAGCTGTTCAACTCTTACATATGCACTCATGAGCTGTTCAACTCTTACATATGCACTCATGAGCTGTTCAACTCTTACCAGTAATATACATGTCAGCCTGTTCCATACACTGTTGATCTTGGACTCCCGTGCATTACATATACATGTGGTCACATTGATATGATGT
The DNA here is from genome assembly GCA_018398815.1 of Conus ventricosus. Lineage (NCBI taxonomy): Eukaryota > Metazoa > Mollusca > Gastropoda > Neogastropoda > Conidae > Conus > Conus ventricosus. The sequence continues at coordinate 71,495,874 of CM031617.1, read as the reverse complement.
TTCTGGATATCAGTATACATGTGCCCATAGTGTGTGTGTGTGTGTGGACTCCTGTGCGTTACATATACATGTGGTCACATTGATATGATGTTTCTGGATATCAGTATACATGGGCCCATAGTGTGTGTGTGTGTGTGTGGACTCCCGTGCATTACATATACATGTGGTCACATTGATATGATGTTTCTGGATATCAGTATACATGGGCCCATAGTGTGTGTGTGTATGTGTGTGTGCGTGTGTGTGTGTGTGTGTGTGTGTGTGTGTGTGTGTGTGTGTGTGTGTGTGTGTGTGTGTGTGTGCATGTGTGCGTGTGCGTGTGCGTGTGTGTGTGTGTATTCTGGTTTCTGGCTATACGTCAATTGCTTTGATGTTTGAAGAGTTGTCCTTGCCAATGGAGGATGACAGTAAGGAAGGACAGGACTCAAAGGAGGACAACACATAAAGGGAGGGTGAGATAGTGGCAAAGGTGCAAGGGGATACGAGACAGAATAAATGGGGAGAATTCCTTTTCTTTTTTTTTAAATCTTAAATAGCCTTTACTTGTTTCTTTTTCTATGCCTTTTTTCCATGTGAGAGAGAGAGAGAATGTGTGTGTGTGTGTGTGTGTGTGTGTGTGTGTGTGTGTGTGTGTGTGTGTGTGCGCGTGTGTGTGTGTGTGTGTGTGTGTGTGTACATGTGCTAGTGTATGAGTGTGTGTGTGTGTGGTGTGATATCCTGTGTGTGTCTGCATGTGTGTGTGCGAGTGCATGTGTGTATGTGTGCTAGCGTATGAGTGTGTGTGTGTGTAGTGTGATATCGTGTGTGTGTGTGTGTGTGTGTGTGTGTCTGTGTGTGTGTGTGTGTGTGTGTGTGTGTGTGTGTGTGTGTGTGTGTGTGTGTGACTGTGTGTGTGTGCGTCACTGTGTGTGTGTGTGTGTGTGTGTCACTGTGTATGTGTGCTAGTGTATGAGTGTGTGTGTGTGTGTGTGTGTAGTGTGATATCGTGTGTGTGTGTGTGTGTGTGTGTGTGTGTGTGTGTGTGTGTGTGTTCGGTGTGTGTGTGTGTGTGTGTGTGTGTGTGTGTGTTCATGTGTGTGTGTGTGTGTGTGTGTTCATGTGTGTGTGTGTGTGTGTGTGTGTGTGTGTGTGTGTGTGTGTGTGTTCGTGTGTGTTCGTGTGTGTTCGTGTGTGTGTGTGTTCGTGTGTGTGTGTGTGTGTGTGTGTGTGTGTGTGTGTGTGTGTGTGTGTGTGTGCACAAGTATGCATGCTTGTGTGTATGTGAGAGTGTGTATGGGCCCGTGCATGCTTGTGCATGTGCATCTGGAGTGAGAGTTTGCACATGTCTGTTGACAGAATAACCCATGAACCACCTGGGCAGATGTATGCATGCCAAATTTCACAGGGTTCTTTGTTGGGTTAACATCATGACAGATCTTTGCCAAATTTCACAGGGTTCTTTGTTGGCTCAACATCATGGCAGATGTATGCATGCCAAATTTCACAGGGTTCTTTGTTGGCTTAACATCACGGCAGATGTATGCCCATTTCACAGGGTTCTTTGTTGGTCAACATCACGGCAGATGTATGCCCCATTTCACAGGGTTCTTTGTTGGCTCAACATCACGGCAGATCTTTGCCAAATTTCACAGGGTTCTTTGTTGGCTCAACATCACGGCAGATCTTTGCCAAATTTCACAGGGTTCTTTGTTGGCTCAACATCACGGCAGATGTATGCCCCATTTCACAGGGTTCTTTGTTGGCTCAACATCACGGCAGATCTTTGCCAAATTTCACAGGGTTCTTTGTTGGCTCAACATCACGGCAGATCTTTGCCAAATTTCACAGGGTTCTTTGTTGGCTCAACATCACGGCAGATCTTTGCCAAATTTCACAGGGTTCTTTGTTGGCTCAACATCACGGCAGATCTTTGCCAAATTTCACAGGGTTCTTTGTTGGCTCAACATCACGGCAGATCTTTGCCAAATTTCACAGGGTTCTTTGTTGGCTCAACATCACGGCAGATCTTTGCCAAATTTCACAGGGTTCTTTGTTGGCTCAACATCACGGCAGATCTTTGCCAAATTTCACAGGGTTCTTTGTTGGCTCAACATCACGGCAAATGTATGCCCCATTTCACAGGGTTCTTTGTTGGCTCAACATCACGGCAGATCTTTGCCAAATTTCACAGGGTTCTTTGTTGGCTCAACATCATGGCAGATCTTTGCCAAATTTCACAGGGTTCTTTGTTGGCTCAACATCACGGCAGATCTTTGCCAAATTTCACAGGGTTCTTTGTTGGCTCAACATCACGGTAGATCTTTGCCAAATTTCACAGGGTTCTCTATTGGCTCAACATCACGGCACATCTTTGCCAAATTTCACAGGGTTCTTTGTTGGCTCAACATCACGGCAGATGTATGCCCCATTTCACAGGGTTCTTTGTTGGGTCAACATCACGGCAGATGTATGCCCCATTTCACAGGGTTCTTTGTTGGGTCAACATCACGGCAGATGTATGCCCCATTTCACAGGGTTCTTTGTGGGTCACCATCACGGCAGATGTATGCCCCATTTCACAGGGTTCTTTGTTGGGTCAACATCAAGGCAGATGTATGCATGCCAAATTTCACAGGTTTCTTTGTTGGGTCAACATCACGGCAGATGTATGCCCCATTTCACAGGGTTCTTTGTTGGGTCAACATCACGGCAGATGTATGCCCCATTTCACAGGGTTCTTTGTTGGGTCAACATCACGGCAGATGTATGCCCCATTTCACAGGGTTCTTTGTTGGGTCAACATCACGGCAGATGTATGCCCCATTTCACAGGGTTCTTTGTTGGGTCAACATCACGGCAGATGTATGCCCCATTTCACAGGGTTCTTTGTTGGGTCAACATCACGGCAGATGTATGCCCCATTTCACAGGGTTCTTTGTTGGGTCAACATCACGGCAGATGTATGCCCCATTTCACAGGGTTCTTTGTGGGGTCAACATCACGGCAGATGTATGCCCCATTTCACAGGGTTCTTTGTTGGGTAAACATCATGGCAGATGTATGCCCCATTTCACAGGGTTCTTTGTTGGGTCAACATCACGGCAGATGTATGCCCAATTTCACAGGGTTCTTTGTTGGGTCAACATCACGGCAGATGTATGCCCCATTTCACAGGGTTCTTTGCTGGGTCAACATCACGGCAGATGTATGCCCCATTTCACAGGTTCTTTGTGGGTCAACATCACAGCAGATGTATGCCCCATTTCACAGGGTTCTTTGTGGGGTCAACATCACGGCAGATGTATGCCCCATTTCACAGGGTTCTTTGTTGGGTCAACATCACGGCAGATGTATGCCCCATTTCACAGGGTTCTTTGTTGGGTCAACATCTTAACCTTCTCAAATTGTGTCCTGTAACATAAACCGTCTCATGACTGCACCACAACAGATTTCTCTGAATGAAACTCAACACGCTCTGCATCGCCCCACAGGTCACATCGCCCCACAGGTCACGCTCTCCATCGCCCCACAGGTCACGCTCTCCATCGCCCCACAGGTCACGCTCTCCATCGCCCCACAGGTCACGCTCTGCATCGCCCCACAGGTCACGCTCTCCATCGCCCCACAGGTCACGCTCTCCATCGCCCCACAGGTCACGCTCTCCATCGCCCCACAGGTCACGCTCTCCATCGCCCCACAGGTCACGCTCTGCATCGCCCCACAGGTCACGCTCTCCATCGCCCCACAGGTCACGCTCTCCATCGCCCCACAGGTCACATCGCCCCACAGGTCACGCTCTCCATCGCCCCACAGGTCACATCTCCCCACAGGTCACGCTCTCCATCGCCCCACAGGTCACGCTCTCCATCGCCCCACAGGTCACATTGCCCCACAGGTCACGCTCTCCATCGCCCCACAGGTCACGCTCTCCATCGCCCCACAGGTCACATCGCCCCACAGGTCACGCTCTCCATCGCCCCACAGGTCACGCTCTCCATCGCCCCACAGGTCACGCTCTCCATCACCCCACAGGTCACGCTCTCCATCGCCCCACAGGTCACGCTCTCCATCGCCCCACAGGTCACGCTCTCCATCACCCCACAGGTCATGCTCTCCATCGCCCCACAGGTCACGCTCTCCATCGCCCCACAGGTCACGCTCTCCATCGCCCCACAGGTCACGCTCTCCATCGCCCCACAGGTCACGCTCTCCATTGCCCCACAGGTCACGCTCTCCATCGCCCCACAGGTCACGCTCTCCATCGCCCCACAGGTCACATCGCCCCACAGGTCACGCTCTCCATCGCCCCACTGGTCAGCCCAGTTCATACTCTTCTCATCTGCCTGTGTCTGTTTTGTTTATAGATCTTCGGAAGTGGAATTTAATGCAGAATGTTACGAATGACATCTCCCTTAGAGCTAGGGAAGTGGAATTTAATGCAGAATGTTACGAATGACATCTCCCTTAGATCTTCGGAAGTGGAATTTAATGCAGAATGTTACGAATGACATCTCCCTTAGATCTTCGGAAGTGGAATTTAATGCAGAATGTTACGAATGACATCTCCCTTAGAGCTAGGGAAGTGGAATTTAATGCAGAATTTTACGAATGACATCTCCCTTAGATCTAGGGAAGTGGAATTTAATGCAGAATGTTACGAATGACATCTCCCTTAGATCTAGGGAAGTGGAATTTAATGCAGAATGTTACGAATGACATCTCCCTTATTGCCATGGGTTCTTTTTACCTGCACTGCGAGCACGCTGCACACTGGACCTTGCCTTACTAGCTCATCTGAAAGACATGTATGATGTACTTACACTACCTCTACCACACTTTACTTATGCTACCACTAGAGATCTAGTTGAAAGACATGTACTTACACTACCACTAGAGATCTAGTTGAAAGACATGTACTTACACTACCACTAGAGATCTAGTTGAAAGACATGTACTTACACTACCACATCTGAAAGACATGTACTTATACTACCACTAGAATCTAGTTGAAAGACATGTACTTACACTACCACATCTGAAAGACATGTACTTACACTACCACATCTGAAAGACATGTACTTACACTACCACTAGAGAGCTAGTTGAAAGACATGTACTTACACTACCACTAGAGAGCTAGTTGAAAGACATGTACTTACACTACCACTAGAGAGCTAGTTGAAAGACATGTACTTACACTACCACTAGAGAGCTAGTTGAAAGACATGTACTTACACTACCACTAGAGAGCTAGTTGAAAGACATGTACTTACACTACCACTAGAGAGCTAGTTGAAAGACATGTACTTACACTACCACTAGAGAGCTAGTTGAAAGGCATGTACTTACACTACCACTAGAGAGCTAGTTGAAAGACATGTACTTACACTACCACTAGAGAGCTAGTTGAAAGACATGTACTTACACTACCACTAGAGAGCTAGTTGAAAGACATGTACTTACACTACCACTAGAGAGCTAGTTGAAAGACATGTACTTACACTACCACTAGAGAGCTAGTTGAAAGACATGTACTTACACTACCACTAGAGAGCTAGTTGAAAGACATGTACTTACACTACCACTAGAGAGCTAGTTGGAAGGGGGTGAGGGGATAAAAAAACAACAAGAGAAAAACAATTTAAAACAAAAGCAAAACAAAACAAAACAAAATGCCTTGCACAAAACCCAAACCAGGGATCCAGAGTTCTGTCATTCCTACACTTTGCTAGTTATCCACTTGGCCACTAAGTTTTTATGGAATACACTGATACAATCCTAAATGAAACAGTATGTTCAACGCTACAGTAAATCTTCATATGTGAAGAGTAGTTTGGTATTTTGCATCCTGCACTTGAACGCCTTTCCATTTCACACTTACTGCTCTCAACACTGTGAGGACTGGTCATCACAGGAAACAAATCCTGCAACATATTTCCATAGGACGCACAGAGGTTGCCTGAGACAATACACAAAGGCCCAACATGCAGCAAGCAAACAGCACGTGTAAAAGAACCCACAGCAACAATGGAGTTGCCCCTGGCTAAATTCTGTTTAAGAATCTCTTTTGATGAAAGAAAACTAAAATACGTTCCAAGAGAAAGGAAAAGGTTTATGGCTGGCATTGCTCTATGACAACTCCCTCTCCCTGGACATGGTAGCCCCCATGTCATACAGTCACTGCTCTACGACAACTCCCTCTCCCTGGACACGGTAGCCCCCATGTCATACAGTCACTGCTCTACAACAACTCCCTCTCCCTGGGCACATTAGCCCCCATGTCATACAGTCACTGCTCTACAACAACTCCCTCTCCCTGGACACATTAGCCCCCATGTCATACAGTCACTGCTCTATGACAACTCCCTCTCCCTGGACACATTAGCCCCCATGTCATACAGTCACTGCTCTACAACAACTCCCTCTCCCTGGACACATTAGCCTCCATGTCATACAGCCACTGCTCTATGACAACTCCCTCTCCCTGGACACATTAGCCCCCATGTCATACAGTCACTGCTCTACAACAACTCCCTCTCTCTGGGCACATTAGCCCCCATGTCATACAGTCACTGCTCTACAACAACTCCCTCTCCCTGGACACATTAGCCCCCATGTCATACAGTCACTGCTCTACAACAACTCCCTCTCCCTGGACACATTAGCCCCCATGTCATACAGTCACTGCTCTATGACAACTCCCTCTCCCTGGACACATTAGCCCCCATGTCATACAGTCACTGCTCTATGACAACTCCCTCTCCCTGGACACGGTAGCCCCCATGTCATACAGTCAAATCTGCTATGATACCGAAATTATTCACAACAATATCTTCTGCATTGACAGGAGTTGAACCAATAAAAACCTCTACCAGTCGTCACACCGCAGCTGGTCGAGAGGTGCGTTAGTAATATCAGTTTGCAAAGAATGTATGAACGAGTCAGTGTAGAAAGAAACTCGTGGAGAGCGTGGCAGCAGAGAGTCCTCAGAAGAGAAGCCCCCTGTCAGTGACATTAAACATACTGTAATTTTATGAATGAACCAGTCAATGGCATTACACATACTGTAATTTTATGTATGAATGAGTCAAAGACATTAAACATACTGTAATTTTATGTATGAACCAGTCAATGACATTACACATACTGTAATTTTATGTATGAACCAGTCAATGACATTAAACATACTGTAATTTTATGTATGAATGAGTCAATGACATTAAACATACTGTAATTTTATGTATGAACGAGTCAATGACATCAAACATACTGTAACTTTTATTATTCAAATGAAACTCTCGTATATCTGCACGTTTCTCTTTCGGTTATTCTAAATCTAGAGGAAAAAAAAAAGAATAAAGGAATGAATGCATGTACTATTGAATGAAACTGTAAATAAATACACGAAATCCACCAAAATCAAATCAATACACGACATCCACCAAAATCAAATACTCTTCTACAGTGAGTGTCCCCATGTGACCGACAAAAGACAGAACGGGATGTCCCAGTTTAACCTCAAAGTGAGTGAAGTCTGCACAGCTGACAGCTAAAGGTGCTGCTCCACTGCTGAACAGTGTGGGACACGGTGACAACTTCATGCAAGGCTCTCATTCACTTTGCACTGTCATGGCCCAAGCACCTGTGACCCAGTCTCTCACAGAAAAAAAAGGTCCAACAGCCAATCTAACCAAACAATGGGTTGAAAATCAGCATTGGCCGCAGGCAAGAAAATAGACATCTGATTTTGCAATCTTTGTAACCATGCAAAATGTCTTTGCCATGGAATAAGAACTTGATTACTAAACAGGCAAACAGCCATGGTGCCATACAGAGCACTGCCGACTGTACTTGCAGGCTGGGTAGGCAAACAGCCATGGTGCCATACAGAGCACTGCCCACTTGCAGGCTGGGTAGGCAAACAGCCATGGTGCCATACACAGCACTGCCCACTTGCAGGCTGGTAGGCAAACAGCCATGGTGCCATACACAGCACTGCCCACTTGCAGGCTGGGTAGGCAAACAGCCATGGTGCCATACACAGCACTGCCCACTTGCAGGCTGGGTAGGCAAACAGCCATGGTGCCATACACAGCACTGCCCACTTGCAGGCTGGGTAGGCAAACAGCCATGGTGCCATACACAGCACTGCCGACTGTACTTGCAGGCTGGGTAGGCAAACAGCCATGGTGCCATACAGAGCACTGCCCACTTGCAGGCTGGGAGGATGTGGGTTTCAGTCACATCAGTGACATTCCTTTCTGTGATTCTTCCCTAGCCAGCTTCTACACTGAGTTGAGTGAGGTATGGTTTCAGACAGGAAGACTGAGCATCACACAGCATCAGACAGGAAGACTGAGCAACACACAGCATCAGACAGGAAGACTGAGTTACACACAGCATCAGACAGGAAGACTGAGCAACACACAGCATCAGACAGGAAGACTGAGTTACACACAGCATCAGACAGGAAGACTGAGTTACACACAGCATCAGACAGGAAGACTGAGTAACACACAGCATCAGACAGGAAGACTGAGCAACACATCAGAGTTCTTACATTGACAAGGAAGTCTTCACAAGGTGGTACAAATCAGAATGTTCCAGAAATGTTTGTCTTTAAACAGAGGGAGTGTCACGACTAATTAACAAAATTCATAGTTACAAAAAGGCTTCACGGTATGATCCCACCCTGGTATTTCAGGCTTCAGTCAGGAGACAGTGCAGAAATCCTGCATTAGTTACATGAGACACAGAACAGCTTTACTACACTCCTGTGAAAAGGCTGGATGTTGGGTCACTCTGGAGACAGTGTTGGGAGGTACAGCCTGATCATGAATCGATACCTTTAAGTGAACACCTCTCTCCCAACGCCCATGACACACACCACGTTGACTCAGCGCCCACCACGTGGTGGCATTAGTGTCACTGTTACTCATCAGCCAAGTGTCAGACTTCAATTACCCATGCTGAACGAGATATCATGTGATTCGCACGCTGAATAAATCGGTCAGCAGTGTGTTTCGCCAGTTCTGTCGTAATCACCACCGATGCAGACCTGAATCTCTGATACGCCACTTGTGTCCTTGACAATGAAGTAAACAATACTTGAGAGTTAGTGAGAAAAAAAAACCCACTGTTTCATACTATAAAATGAAATAAAAGTAAATAAGAGACTAGAACCCTTTGAGAATTTGCAGCAAATCTCTAGTATCCATGGATATGGAAATGAAGTCATGCTAGTGGATGTTGCATCAAATAATTACAGAAAAATCAGAGCAAACAGTGGCAGTTTTGTTCATATCACCCAAATCTGTACAAGTATGCAATATGTGAGTATTATAGTCAAGCGCTGAATTTTTCTTTTTTAATTTATTTTTTCTTTTCAGACAGGGATATATTTCACACCAAATACAATTTAATTTCATAATAATTTCAGGGGCTTTTTCATGTCCTCTCCCGCAGGAAAGTTCTGTCGTTGTTTGTCTATATTCCTTTGGAAGATCAGGTTTTCAACATATGAAGCTCTTAGCTACAGTATGATTTCCAGCAATGTTACTATCCTTATCTATCAGCAATGACACACATAACTCTGGCAGTCGACATGAGGAAGGGACTGGCTGCATGTGTAGGAAGAGGTCAGAGGTTAACACAGGCCGCAGAGAGAGGAAAAAGCCCAGACAGGCGTGAAAGGCACACAGCCATGTGTTCAACTTCATCATGCTATAATCTCAGTGTAGGAAGAGGTCAGAGGTCAACACAGGCCGCAGAGAGAGGAAAAATCCCAGACAGGCGTGAAAGGCACACAGCCATGTGTTCAACTTCATTTCACACAGTCATGTGTTCAACTTCATTTCACACAGCCATGTGTTCAACTTCATTTCACACAGCCATGTGTTCAACTTCATTTCACACAGCCATGTGTTCAACTTCATTTCACACAGTCATGTGTTCAACTTCATTTCACACAGCCATGTGTTCAACTTCATCCCGCTGAACACTCTCAGTACAGCCATGTGTTCAACTTCATCCCGCTGAACACTCTCAGTACAGCCATGTGTTCAACTTCATCCCGCTGAACACTCTCAGTACAGCCATGTGTTCAACTTCATCCCGCAATAATCTCAGCAAAGCTGGCTAACATGACAGTCCTATAACTGAACACTCTCAGTACAGCCATGTGTTCAACTTCATCCCGCTGAACACTCTCAGTACAGCCATGTGTTCAACTTCATCCCGCAATAATCTCAGCAAAGCTGGCTAACATGACAGTCCTATAACTGAACACTCTCAGTACAGCCATGTGTTCAACTTCATCCCGCTGAACACTCTCAGTACAGCCATGTGTTCAACTTCATCCCGCTATCATCTCAGCAAAGCTGGCTAACATGACAGTCCTATAACTGAACACTCTCAGTACAGCCATGTGTTCAACTTCATCCCGCTGAACACTCTCAGTACAGCCATGTGTTCAACTTCATCCCGCAATAATCTCAGCAAAGCTGGCTGACATGACAGTCCTATAACTGAACACTCTCAGTACAGCCATGTGTTCAACTTCATCCCGCTATAATCTCAGCAAAGCTGGCCGACATGACAGTCCTATAACTGAACACTCTCAGTCCTCAAACCTTTCCTCTCAGGGTTAGCTTCCCTGATCACACCCTTTCAAACAGCTTCTTTGCATTTGTGTGTGTGT
>CM031617.1:71477696-71480196 GCA_018398815.1 Conus ventricosus | reverse complement strand
AGGCCTGTCACCACATCAAGAACATGCCGGTATGATTGTACAAACAAAAAACAAATCATTTCAAAATAGATTTTTAAAATCTTAAAAACATAAAAGAGTTAACTTCTTTTAAACACCTACAAATAGCATTTGGTGGGACGTCTCTGAACAAGTTAAATGCTTCCAGTGAACTTCGTACAAGTCCCAACATTCCAGAAGAATAAGCCTCACATACACAGTGAAACCCTCACTGCATGGTACACACCAAAGAGCTTCTTCACCCTTTAAGGAAAAACAAAGAGTATGAAAACCGTGGCTGTGTGAAGACTGCAGAACACGATCTCTTCCTCGCTGCCACCAGTGCTAGATGGGGGAAAAAAAAAAAAAAACCCAGTCAAATCAGGGCAGACTGGGAACAGTTTTCTCTGCCTGCTTCAGCCATTCTTCTTGTCTTTGCTCTTTCACATTTTTCAGAATTTCGGGTTTCAGGTCACTGTGAGGTAAGGTAAGGTCATGTTGCTGTGAGGTAAGGTGATGTTGCTGTGAGGTAAGGTGATGTTGTTGTGAGGTAAGGTAAGGTCATGTTGCTGTGAGGTAAGGTAATGTGATGTTGCTGTTGAGGTAAGGTAAGGTCATGTTGCTGTGAGGTAAGGTAAGGTCATGTTGCTGTGAGGTAAGGTAAGGTCATGTTGCTGTGAGGTAAGGTCATGTTGCTGTGAGGTAAGGTAAAGTCATGTTGCTGTGAGGTAAGGTAAGGTCATGTTGCTGTGAGGTAAGGTAAGGTCATGTTGCTGTGAGGTAAGGTAAGGTCATGTTGCTGTGAGGTAAGGTAAGGTCATGTTGCTGTGAGGTAAGGTAAGGTCATGTTGCTGTGAGGTAAGGTCATGTTGCTGTGAGGTAAGGTAAGGTCATGTTGCTGTGAGGTAAGGTAAGGTCATGTTGCTGTGAGGTAAGATAAGATAATGTTGCTTATAGCCCAGCCGACCGCAAAGGGCCACATCAGGGCTGTTGCTGTGAGGTAAGGTAAGGTGATGTTGCTGTGAGGTAAGGTAAGGTCATGTTGCTGTGAGGTAAGGTAAGGTCATGTTGCTGTGAGGTAAGGTAAGGTCATGTTGCTGTGAGGTAAGGTAAGGTCATGTTGCTGTGAGGTAAGGTAAGGTGATGTTGCTTTGGAGGTAAGGTTATGTTGCTGTGGGTAAGGTAAGGTCATGTTGCTGTGAGGTAAGGTAAGGTGATGTTGCTGTGGGGTAAGGTATGGTTATGTTGCTGTGAGGTAAGGTAAGGTGATGTTGCTGTTGAGGTAAGGGTAGTGTTGCTGTAGGGTAGAGTATGTTGCTGTGAGGTAAGGTAAGGTGATGTTGCTGTGAGGTAAGGTAAGGTGATGTTGCTGTGAGGTAAGTAAGGTGATGTTGCTGTGAGGTAAGGTGATGTTGCTGTGAGGTAAGGTGATGTTGCTGTGAGGTAAGGTAAGGTCATGTTGCTGTGAGGTAAGGTAAGGTGATGTTGCTGTGAGGTAAGGTATGGTTTTAAGTTGCTGTGAGGTAAGGTGATGTTGCTGTGAGGTAAGGTGATGTTGCTGTGAGGTAAGGTAAGGTGATGTTGCTGTGAGGTAAGGTGATGTTGCTGTGAGGTAAGGTGATGTTGCTGTGAGGTAAGGTAAGGTGATGTTGCTGTGAGGTAAGGTAAGGTGATGTTGCTGTGAGGTAAGGTATGGTTATGTTGCTGTGAGGAAAGGTATGGTTATGTTGCTGTGAGGTAAGGTAAGGTGATGTTGCTGTGAGGTAAGGTAAGGTGATGTTGCTGTGAGGTAAGGTAAGGTCATGTTGCTGTGAGGTAAGGTTATGTTGCTGTCAGGTAAGGTATGGTTATGTTGCTGTGAGTAAGGTATGGTTATGTTGCTGTGAGGTAAGGTATGGTAATGTTGCTGTGAGGTAAGGTAAGGTTGTTGCTGTGAGGTAAGGTGATGTTGCTGTGAGGTAAGGTAAGGTCATGTTGCTGTGAGGTAAGGTATGGTTATGTTGCTGTGAGGTAAGGTAAGGTGATGTTGCTGTGAGGTAAGGTAAGGTCATGTTGCTGTGAGGTAAGGTAAGGTCATGTTGCTGTGAGGTAAGGTTATGTTGCTGTGAGGTAAGGTATGGTTATGTTGCTGTGAGGTAAGGTATGGTTATGTTGCTGTGAGGTAAGGTAAGGTGATGTTGCTGTAGGTAAGGTAAGGTGATGTTGCTGTGAGGTAAGGTAAGGTCATGTTGCTGTAAGTAAAGGTCATGTTGCTGTGAGGTAAGGTCAGCCACCAGCCTGTCAACAAACCAGCATGGCCTACCAGCCTGTCAGAAACCAGAGTATCTGCAAGCCCTAAGTGTTGGCCAAGAGACCGGTGTCCCTCCTCTTCACTTTTTTCATCCTCTTCCAAGTCCCCCCCCCCCCCCCCCCCCCCCCCCCCCCACCCTCCCCCCCCCCCCCCCCCCCCCCCCCCGTGGGAAATTTTGGAGGTCAGTCTGGAGCAGGAACCCCTTGAGGATTC
>CM031617.1:71440196-71467696 GCA_018398815.1 Conus ventricosus | reverse complement strand
AGGGAGATACCAGAAACAAAGAAGTACTCTGTACAGACCCTGTAGCACTCCTGATTTGACACTGGCGAAGTTGGACTGGACTTTCTCATGACGAGAGCCTGACGTCAGTTGAACAGAAACCCTGCCACCTGTGTGTTCATCCCGCCCCATTGCCATTCAGCACCTGTGTGTTCATCCCGCCCCATTGCCATTCAGCACGTATGTGTGTTCATCCCGCCCCATTGCCATTCAGCACGTATGTGTGTTCATCCCGCCCCATTGCCATTCAGCACGTATGTGTGTTCATCCCGCCCCATTGCCATTCTGCCACCTGTGTGTTCATCCCGCCCCATTGCCATTCTGCCACCTGTGTGTTCATCCCGCCCCATTGTCATTCTGCCACCTGTGTGTTCATCCCGCCCCATTGCCATTCTGCCACCAGTGTGTTCATCCCGCCCCATATGCCATTCTGCCACCAGTGTGTTCATCCCGTCCCATTGCCATTCTGCCACCAGTGTTTCATCCTGCCCCATTGTCATTCTGCCACCAGTGTGTTCATCCCGCCCCATTGCCATTCTGCCACCAGTGTGTTCATCCCGCCCCATTGCCATCCTGCCACCAGTGTGTTCATCCCGCCCCATTGCCATTCTGCCACCAGTGTGTTCATCCCGCCCCATTGCCATTCTGCCACCTGTGTTCATCCCGCCCCATATGCCATTCAGCACGTATTTGTGTTCATCCCGCCCATATGCCATTCAGCACCTGTGTGTTCATCCCGCCCCATTGCCATTCTGCCTCCTGTGTGTTCATCCCGCCCCATTGCCATTCTGCCACCAGTGTGTTCATCCCGCCCCATTGCCATTCTGCCACCTGTGTGTTCATCCCGCCCCATTGCCATTCTGCCACCTGTGTGTTCATCCCGCCCCATTGCCATTCTGCCACCTGTGTGTTCATCCCGCCCCATTGTCATTCTGCCACCAGTGTGTTCATCCCGCCCCATTGTCATTCTGCCACCAGTGTGTTCATCCCGCCCCATTGTCATTCTGCCACCAGTGTGTTCATCCCGCCCCATTGTCATTCTGCCACCAGTGTGTTCATCCCGCCCCATTGCCATAGATGTGGAATTAATGCAGCAGAAGACTGTGGTCTATTTTATTAAACGCATTTGCAAAGCTCATGATAAAGAACGTCTTTCTGCTGTCCTGCCTGTATTCTCTCTGTAATTCTTCAATCCCTTCAGCTGCTGCGTCTCAATCGTTCTTTTTGACCAACACTGTACGCTTGTTTGTGTTGCTCCAGTGGTTAACTACAGGTCCTGACCCTGCCAGTTCCAGTGCACTTCAGATAGTGAAGATTGTAGCCCCTAGCCTTTCTTGAATGTTATGAGATCGGAGATCGTTTTCTGGTCAATGGAAATTGGCTGGCCCCATGTCGCGGACGATTGTACGAAGGAAATGTGGGTGGGCGGAAGTTTCATCAGTGAACACCTTCCAATCAAACTGCTAATGCTAACACCAATGGCCATTTCCTATGGAAGTTCTAAAGCCTGCATAAAGGCTGTCTGAATCCTCCCTGGGATGTTCACAGTGTTAGTTTAGGTGGTTCTAATCCTCTATGCTTCCCTCGCCATATATCACCTTGGTAAAGGTCTTGCTGTTTGCGAACGCAGATTAAAACTGATTATCTTGGGCCTCTCGTTTAGTTTGGGTCCTTCAACAAACGTCGCGTTCTGCTTTGAGTGGCATCGCTTTTCCACGCGGATGTCCATCTGTTGTTGTGTACTCCAAGTGTTGGCATGAAGTCAGTATGATCTGTGGGTCCCCTCTATCGGGAAGTGTGGATGTTTTCCCAGATGGTCTCTGCAAAGTTGACATCAGCTTTCTCCAGCTACCATTTGCAAAGACTTCGTTTTTTCAACATCTTTCCTCCACTCTTGCCAAGGCTCCTTCGGTTTTGTAATGCCGCAAACGGAAATCGCCTTCTATGTACCCACACAACGTGTAGTGTCTTGCGAGCAATGCTGTCCTTGAACTACCTTGTCAAACCGACTTGAAAATAGATACAACTTGACTTGACTTGACTTGACGTCTCCACGTTGATGACTAAAATGTTCTGTTCGTGGTTCCGTAATGAATTTTATCACTCAACATGACCGTCATGCGTGCTGCAAGACCTGAGTGACTAATTCTGGCATTTTGGGTTGTACATGCTGGCAGCTCTTCCAATGTGGCCAGTCGACTTTTGAAGGCAGTTGTCGTATGGTGCGTCACTACCCCTCGGGGAGGCTGTTGGTCATTGTTGCTCCCCACTCTGTGACAAAAAGTTCCCCCTGAGGTCGGAGTCTGTATCTGTCCTTCTGCAGTTGAAGGTGTCCCTGTCCAAGCACAGACCGAGACAAAATGAAATATCTCACATAACAACCAATCTTACTCCCTAAACGCGATTTCTTACCCAGGATATAACGCTTAAACTTTGATAAAATACCACCCCCTGCTTTAATTAAATTTATTAAAAAGGTCTACACTCAGAACTCCGGGTGTAAAGCAGAAAGAAATGGAGAAAGTTTTTAAAAGGGTTTTTTCTCTCAGCTTAACATCGCTGATGCTCCAAATCCTTCCTTCGTCGCCTCGCTCTCCCTGAAGTTCACCAGGGACGACGTCCACGACCCCAACCTGGGTCTGCGTCCACGACTACCAATACGTAGCCGGAACCTTCCTTCTGTAAGTCGTTCACGACCGTCAGCCTCAACACGCGCTACGGCAGACCCTTCCAGCTTCTCACTCCCTTCGGACATCCATCCTCTGTACATCATTTCACACCCGTGCAAGCCTCAAACGTCTACGGCAGGACTCCTCCAGCTTACTCACTCCCGTAGCGGTGCATGCCAACCTCTACAAACAAAGTCTGGAACACCACCCTTATATCCCTATTCCTAACACTTCAATAATAGAATTTTATCTAGCTTCGTCTCCACCTGAAAAACCAACCACCATTTTCCTTCCGTCTCCACCTCTCTCAATTTCTGAGATAAATAGAAATAAATATATATTTCCCAATTCATTTCAACAACCTAGACAATTTTATTATATAAACAAAAGCTTGTCTCCCTCACCGCCTCGAACCATCTCAATCACTAAAACCAATGGAAAGAAAATTTTCATATACTTACTTTGATCTTACAGAAATATCATTGATCGTAATACTATTCATCAACCATAAACCAAAACCAGCGTAAAGAAAAGAAATAATATAACTCAACAACACTAAGTCTTCAACTTTTTACCCGCCTCTCCTCCAGACTTACGACGTCTACGCCCTCGGCTGTCACAGCAGACAGCGCACGGCTCTCTCTTCGTCGTCAACAGCAAACAGCTAAACATCGAAACCGCCACACATACAACATTAAAGCTCACCCGTATAAAAACTGCAACAGATCCATGCAGCTTCACCTCTATACACCCTGTGCAAACCGGCTACACAACAATTCTGCACACATATCAAACTTTTATATACCAATTTTTGGTGCGCTTTATACACTCAATACAATGAAATGCACCTCTATTTTCTATACTTAACACAATAAATAAAAACCTATAAAAAAAATTAGAAAAACATTTTCTTACCGTACCTCCCCCCCCCTTACAAAAAAGAGCGCACAAGCGATCTTTTAACCATAAGGATGAACCTAGAGTACACTTCGCAAAATGACAAATCTCCAAGACAAAATTCCATCGTGAATTCACGACCTTGAAATTTATCAGAGAAACATGATTATTCAATCATCACCTTCAATTCTCATCCATGATCTACACAATACAGAACAAAAATAGCAGAAATTGGTTTCATTTGAGAGTATCCATGAAACTTTGACGTGATCCGAACACCGCAACAATAATCCTCATGTACAACATTATACTAATAGCATACCATCAGTCATAGTGCAACATGAATCACAAAAAAAACAACCAAAAACATCAGCTGTTCATTTTTCTGCACCGGCGGTAAAAATCGCAAACAGATTTGCAGTAACCAAGATGGAGTATCATGAAACCTGTACTCCTGCAATGACAAGGGACCACCCATAATCCTTGCAATTTTTTTGAAAACACAAGACTGGCGGTAATCAAAGGCCGATGGATCTGTCCTGAGAACAAATGTCCTTCCCCAGAGATTTCTACCTAGCTTCGTAAATCACCCACTGGTGTACAATTGCTAAGCATCTCTCCGATAGTACGCTTGGATCGAGTTTCTTTTCTCCTGGCAGAAGGTTGCGACTCACAAAAGCGAACTGATGAAAACATCATCATGCTCCTGAAACAAAGCACCACCGATCCGATGGATCTGGCATCCGACCGAACCACAAATGGCTACCCCAAAATCTGGCAACAGCAGAATCGACGTGAAGACAACCTCTTCTTCAATTTCTCCAAAGCAGACTGAACAAGCAGACACCACTACTCCAACTTCATTGTACCTTTCCGACAACAAATCGCTGATAGGAGCATAAGCACTCAAATGTGGATAAGCGTCTGTATTATCCAAGCCAACCCCATAACGCACGGCAACTTGCCTCTTTGTAGATGGAGGAGTAACATTGAAGACTCTTCTCAACCTTTTCCTTGTTCTGCTGCAAGGAACCAACCAACTGTATGTCACCAAAGAACTTCAATTCTTGAAATCCAGCATAGAGCCTTTTGACGACGACTGTCAAACCTGTCGCTTAGCCTTTCTAGTACGTCTCTTCAACATCCTACAAATACGCATAACCACATCTTTACTGAAGATTGAGAATACCATCGAAGAAATTCAATCTGACTCGCCTAACTTAAAGTACGCATAACCCAGCAAACGTCGCTGGAGCTGTCACCACGCCAAATGGCATGCTCACTCCACTGAACAACCCTAGGGTGTTTATAAAGCCGTCCCTTATGTCTACATCTCCTTCATTCTGGAATCTGCCAGTAACCTTTCCGTATAAATCAATCTTGTGAAGTTAACGAGCATAGAACAACCATTGAAAAACAACTCCTCTATCAGAATCGTTTCAGCATCCTACGAGATCTTGTTTAAGGTTCTCTGTGAATGCACAACAGAACCTAGTGAACCATCGGAGGTTTTTAAACCAACACAACAGGAGCGGAATAAGGAGAACGGACGTTCATGATCCTAAATTCTACATCTTTTCTGTACCTCTGCCTTTAATCGTTTCCTGAGAAGAAAAAGGGAAGAGGTACTGTTTCCTGAAAACTGGTTTATCCGTCACAAGATATGTCGTGCAACAATATTCAAGAACAACAACCAGATTACTTGTCAAAATTGACTCGTACTGTGCTAAAATTACTTAGTAATTTTCTCTCTGTCTGCAAAGACACTTTCAAGTGAATGAACGTCAGAGCACGTCTCACTAGTAAAATGTCCAAAGTAGGTATCTCGCTAAATGTACATCATCAGTGCCAACTGAATGCCAAAAACAAGCGACTAAACCTCTCACTGGAACATCACCTGTGACCGTCACACTACAGGTCTATTGCAGGTTCAAACATCAATCTTTGAGGAACCACACGTATGAGGTAGAATTCCTGAAATGTTGTGTCAAACCATCACACTCACAACAGCAGTCAACTCTCGCCTTGAAATGTTTCAGCATGTTTGGATCTAAATTCTCCTTTTGCCACCCTTCAACGACATTGTCAATCAAGTACTTCTACAATCGTGTAGGGCACTTTCCATGTCATCAACATGTGTTTCGTAGTTGTAGGAAAAATACAAGTACTTCGTCGACAACTTGAAACGAACGAACACGAGAACGTTTGTCATGGATACATCTTACTTTTGCCATCTGCAACAAAGTCATGACAATCGCACATATCAGCTATGTGGTTTGATCAAATCACACACATACTCGCACACATTCTTTCTTCCGCCACATTGTCGCTTTCCCTCCATGCATCAGCTAGAAAAATCTATGGACCTCTAGCCCCCCTATGCGACCAAACAACAACTCAAAGGTGAAATAACCTTTGAATCATTTGGAATTCACGACAAGCAACAAAGTGGACAAATCTCCTGTGCCACTGTCGGACATTACCTTAAACCATCTTCTTTATCATTGGCTTCAAAGTGCCCTGGCATCTTTCTACCACTCCAGTTGACTGAGCATGAGAAGGAAAAAGTACACCTTTGAGGGAAAGTAATCCAAAAACTCTTGAACATTCCTGAAGTGAACTGCAACCATTATCGACAAAGTTTCCACGAAAAACCAACGACAAATACTGTAACAATGCCTCTCTACTGTAATCAAAAAATCAAACTAGTCTTGACGGAAAGCCTTCAAAAACGGTACCACATCAACAACTGTCACCAAATACTGTGTATGTTCCTCTGAAGGTGAGAAAAGGGACCCACAATGTCTCTGCTACTCTGTAGAAGGGCTCTTCGATCCTTGGCATCCTAGGACACACGGAACATCAGGAGACGACCCGTTTGAGAACATTTTTGACAAAGTTCACAGTCCTGCAATAAGGCTTGACATCTCTCACTACCCTGCCACCAGAAACGAATCCGAAACTCAAGCCAATGTTTTCCCTGACACCACAAGACCTGCAAGTAAAGCATCATGATCTGTAAACAGCACCTTCGTCGAACCTACTCTGGAACCACAAGCTGTGAAGCAATATTGTATCCCCTGGAAAATGGAACGAAAACAAAACACCTTTTTTTCCTTCGACAAACGAACATGAACTCGTTTTTTTGATTACACTCGCCAACTGACCCATGTTTTGAACTTAGCCAATGAAACTCTTTTTCCTGCAAACTGATCAATTCCTCTGTTACAAAGAACAAATCCGACACGGAATGTCTAACTATCAGCCTTTCCCTTCTGTTTCCCTGCTTTTTCTGCGCCCTTGTTGCACCAAGCAGCTGCAATCGGAGACTATCAATCATGATAACCTGTATTGGGAGTAACACCTGAAACAATTTCCAAAATGCATCGCGATTGCTCATCTATACACACATAACAGAAGAACCTGAAAAAAAACAACGTATCCACCTGCCACAATGCGACGGAAAACTCTTCATATTCCATCCAAAAGTAACCACTTCTGCCGCTCTTCCACATACTGATCGACGAACTAGTGACCTCCTAACTATCTCCTGCTGTAGTGCACCCTTAACATCACGTAGAACTCTGACACCGGAAAGCCATCACTGTCCATCACAATTGGCAAGAACCAGACTCAGACGTCAACGAAGAACACAGCACGGGATGGGGGGTGGGGGGGGGGGCCTCTGGCATCCCAGAATCCTTATACCAAAAAAACAATGCCACCTTCTTGTGCTGTTTTGAGATTGAGAACGGACCTTCCTGAAATGTTGCACATTCCTCTCTGTAATGACCATCTACCAACCACATTCAAAACAGCTCTACAAATTCCTTGCGAGAAACAAACTCCGACCATTTCCTCCGCACCACCAAATACCTCTGAACCTGAAAATAAGTGACCACCACGAATCAGAAAACTGCTGGTTTTGAGCACGAGGGACTGGACTGTGGGTTTTGGGAATGGGAAGTTTGGGGAACGGGAAAAACCTTCCTGTATACCCTGCTTGTGTGTTTTCACATTTTGTCCATTTGAAGGGACATCCAATCTCAAACTGTTCCCACGACATACACTATTATGGTGAGCCAAACGGTAGCTTTCTCCGCTTCTAAGAGTTCAGCAGAAGGTTTTCAAACTACGTGCACGTAAAAAACTTCCAATTCTTTGCTCACAGGAAGACAAATTTGTTTCAAATAAAGCAAATGCACGAAACATTCCATAGGACAAATCAATGTCTGAAAGTATCCTACCCAACGATCAAACATAATATGAAAAACGAGTGGCGTATGACACAAAAAGTCCTATCGTGTCTCTGGTTTAGAAGTCTAAACTTATTTCTGTTATACCCATCATTTGTACACGGAAACATTGCCAAGCAAAGCTTTTTCTTTGCCCCCCTCCCTTTTTCCTTGAGGTCCGTTATATTCCCCCGGACCACTTGCACACAGATAGATAAAGACGAACGCACTGCCCTTGTAAATGAACACCCAGAACACCCCAATCCTTTCCCATCCCATTCACATTCTCAGCAAATGTTATCAAAACGAAAATAGGGATGAGTCCATATCAGTTGCCCTTAAATCATTAAAATAAGGCATTTTTAGGAGAACGTACTGCTTTAGTACCAGACTGAGAACCATTGTTTCTAGAGCACCCTGCTCATGTATTTTACCTTCCGCATAAAACTTAATCTCCACTCTCTCTAATCTAGTTCAGCTAGTTCCTTTCTGTCTAACATTCGATCCTCTCTCTCCTTTCCTGTTGTCTTTTGTAGCTGGCTCTTTCAAATTTCAATCGCATCTACTCTCTCTCAACCTTGAGTTCTTTAGCAGCCTGATAACTGAGCCAATCCTTTCTTCTCTCTCTGAGCATTTCTCTTTCCTCTTTAGCTAATTGAGTAATCTTGCCTGGTCTCGTTCCGCTGCATCTATCTCCTTCTTTGCTACTCCTTTCAGCTACATCTCGTCTCTCCTTTACTACGCATGCAGCAGATTGACTGTCTTTCGGTTTTCTCTTTCACTACATCTCTCCTTCTTTACTATCTGACCTGGCTTTCCTTTGTCTCTTTTCACTACAGCTCTCCTTCTTTAGCTATCTGAGCCCACCTTCCTTTCTCGCGCCTCCGCTATCCAGCTGAGCTAGTCCGTCTTTTCGCCGCTCTTTTCCACTGAGCGAGTCTTTTTCTTTCGCCGCTCTAACCAGTTAGCTTCCAATCTCGTGTTCTTTTTCTTGTTTTAGCTTGCCAATCTTCTTTGTTCTTTTTCCTATTTTAGCGGCTAAGTCAATCGTTTTTAGTGGATTTTCGCGTCTCTTTCCAATTATTTATCACAAAAGCTTTAAGGTCGACCACCAAACCTATCCTTTTGCGCTGTGAGTGTAACAACGGCAAATTTATCCGATCCATGGTTGCAAATACTATGCAAACAATCTTTAATCAAAATTTAAGAAATTTATGTCACCAAAAAACAAGGTGGAATCAAATTTACATCTAGTTTCAACCTTTCTAGCTCATAAACAACGGACATGTTTAAACATAAGTCCACACAAGCACACACACATACTTTAATAGAAGACAAATACAATGGAGGAGAAAAAGAAAACCTACAAAAGGCAAATATTACGCATCAACGTACATAACACACAAAACAATGTACAACGACAACTATACCAAACCAACTACACTATCCATGTACATATACCCTACACTACAAAGGGGTGTATGCACACATAACTTTAAACATATAAAAGTATTAAAGAAGAAAAGACACAATCAACAGGAGCTAAGAGAGATAGACAGTAACTAAGCAGGAAACTGAACTACTCCCTGACGACTAAGAAAACTATCTATTTACACATATTTCCCCGTAGACTGAGACGGGTAGTACTTACAAACATAAAAAGAAACATGGACTTTTTAAAATGAAAGCAGTGTGCAAGTAAAACAAACCTACCCAGGGGATCGGGTCCCCACTGTTCAATCACAGAAGATGACAGAAATAATTATCTCACATCTCAACGCAATCTTACTCCAAAACGCGGTCTTACCCAGGATATAACGCTTAGGACTTGTTTGAATCAAATAGCCACCCCTTCTTATTAAATTATTAGAAAAGTCTACACTCAGAACTCCGGTGTAGAGGCAGAAAGAAATGGGGAAAGTTTGTAAAAGGTTTTTTTCAACGCAGCTTTACATCGCTGATTCTCCAAAGTCTTCCTCCTCGTCGCCTCTCTCCCCTGAAGTCACACAGGGACGACGTCCACGCCCGCCAACCGGGTCCTGGGCTCCACGACTAGCCAAACTAGCCGTAACCTGTTCCTTCTTGGAAGTCTTCAAACCGGTGCAGACATCAAACGCCTACCAGGGACTCCTCCCGCTTCTCACTCCTAGCGGGAGCATGCCATCTTACATCTCACACCCGTGCCAGCCTCAACCGTCTACGGCAGGAGCTCCGCCCGCTGCTTCTCACTCCCGTAGCGGAGCATGCCACCTCTACTAACAAAAGTCTGGAACTCCACCATATACTATCCCAGTTCCGAACACTTCAATAATAAATTTATCACGTCGTCTCCACCGGAAAAACCAACCACCAGTTCCGTCCGTCCCAACCTCGGCAATGTCAATAAATTAGAAATAAATAATATGAGTTCCAATTCATTTCACAACCAGACAATTGTAATTATATAAACAACAGCTTTCTCCTCACACGCCTCGAACCATCTCGCATCTATAAAACTATGGAAAGAATAATTTGCATATACTTTGTCAAACATATTCCATCGTAATACAATTCCTAAACCCCAAACAAACACCAAGGCTGTAAAGAAAATGAAATATTAAACTCAACAACACTAAGTCTTCAACTTACCCGGCCTCTCCCTCCCAGGACTTACTAGCGTCGACGCCTCTCGCTTCTGTCACAGCATGACAGCGCACGCTCTCTCTCTGTCTCAACTCTCGGTCTGTCACAGCAAACAGCTAAACTCGACCGAGCCACACATACAAACTTAAAGAGCTCACCCGTGGGATAATACTGCACGAGATCCAGCATCTCCCCCTCTAACACCTGTGTCACGCTACACACTTGTCTGCATCAGCAATCCAACTTTTAGACCAGTTTGGGTGCGCTTATACACTGCAATAAAATAAATGCAGCCTCTATTTCTATACTAAACAACAAATTAATAAAAACCTATAAAAGATTTTAAAACTGTTTTTCTTTTACAGTCCCCGTAGGGGCCCTTCCCTGGCCAGATGTCAACTTAGGTTGTTGGACTGCGTAGTAGCCAGTAGGTACTTGTAGACGTCGATCATGTCTCCCCTGAGTCGACGGTGCACCTGTGTAGGAAGTCTCATGATGTTTCATCTCTCGGGGTACGGCTGGTGCTTTGCTAGCAGCCCAACTCTTTGTGGCCCGCCGTGGCGCATCTTCAACATCACTGCAGAGTTCTTCGTTTTGTTTGCCAGACGCTGTGTCCTTATTTCCAGGATTGGTCGAACCGGCTTTTTGACTAGTGGGACGAGTACTTCCTCCGTTAGTATCGAATGATCTTCGATGATTTCCAACTCTTCTGTGCCTTCCCATTTGGTGTGCTACATGGTCGCGAAGTTCAGCTTATGTCACCCTACACATAGATCCTTGTCTGTTTGTTTCTGCCAGGGTTAATTTTCGGTCTTCCGCCTCTTCTTTCACATGTCATATGTATGTGGCCTCCGATTTTGTTGTCCAACAAGCTTCATCACAGCACACTTTTGCGGGGAACTGTAGAAGGCCACTGGCTGACCCACATCTGATTGGTCCAGGTCGTCTGCAAGTTCTGGATGCCTGCCAATATCGCTTCTGCCATAAAGTGTTTCGTATCATCCGCGAACATCTTCACTGCTGACTTCACAGCTTTTGACAGGTCATTGAGGAAGACCACAAAGCAGAATGGGCCTAAAACACTGCCCTGGGAGTGCCGCTAAATATACTTCCGCTTCTTGTGCATGAGACCGTTTGATGACCACTTTTTGGTCTTCTCTGTCGCTCAAAAGTCTTGTATCCACCCCCAGCACATCTTCCTCTAACTCCATGTGCTCGAAATTTTTCAACCATACACCTCGCTGGTGTGGGACAGAATCAAAGTCCTTCTGGTATACCATTAGACTAAATCAACACTTCCTCCTTCATCAATGATGTTGTCCAAGTGTCCATGACTGCATCCAAGAGTTGTGTGGGGTAGATCTTCCATGGACAAATCCGCTGCTCCACACTTATAGCCCGTTTCCTGTAGGAGATTCAGGGACTTACCCTCTCGACCATCTTCTCCATCACCGTGCATGCTATGCTTTAAACCTCACTGGCCTGATTGATGGCATCATGTGACTCCCTTTCTTAAATAGTGAGTCACTAAGGCAGTCTTTTCCAGTCCTCAGGGATTACACCACTCGCCACGCACTTTCTTGAAGAGAGGGTGAAGGGTGTTTCCTGTTCATCTGCGGCTTCGAGAATGATTGGTGGTAATCCATCCGTCCTTCTGGTGCGTTTTTCTTATGTAGATTTGGCCGTAGGTTCTTCACTTCCTCTTCGTTAATCTCAAGTCCACACCAATTCTTCTTCATATTCATATACTGGTGCCTCTGGAAGTGGACCCACATCTTCTTGGGGTGTAAACGCTCTGGAAAAAACTGGTTGACAGTCAGCTTCTCACAGTCTGTTGTTGCGTTTGGTCCCATCAGGTTTCTTCAAGTCCATCCACCCTGTCTCGATTTTTGGGTCTGAGATGTTGGGGACTTATTCCAGAAGGCTTTGGGATTAGCCTTGGCTTCGCTTGCTACTTTGCTTCTTGTGTACTTGAGCACACCTGCATGCGGCTTTTGCCTGGTCCTAGCTTTATTGTATGCCATGTGTTTTTCCTCGTTCCTGTTTGCCTGCCACGTTCCTGAATAATTGTTTTCCTTCGGACTATTTCCAGGGGTATATCTTGTCCTATCCATCCTTTTCCCTTCTTCCAATGGTGCCGAGAACCCCATGGTTTGACTGGTTGAGACCGCAATTGCTGAACTCTGCTTGTAAACTTTTTCCCAGGTTCGTTGACTGATATATCTGTTTAGTTCCTCCTCCCATTTCTTCCTGCCCTAGTACCATCTTTATTTCTCCACTTCTATCGTCGGTAGTGTATCTCTTTGTAGCTGGTTGTTCGCCGTATGTGCATTGAGGTTGATCACTAACATGCAAAGTGGTCACTCTTATCCGAGGCTTGCAAACGGTGCTGTTTTCTCCACCATGTCGTCCCTGTTCGGAAAATCAATCCACCAACATTTTGCCTTCCTCTCCCAGCTGTACCTTGGTTGGTTCTTTCTGATCTTTGGATCAAAACGCATCTCTGTCGCCTTCAAGAACTTGGTCGCGGCTTGGTCATGTCCGAACTTCGCTTTTCCGCCTCCGCCCAGTTGATTTGTGGAAGTTCAGTCGCCATGATCAGGGATGTGTAGGTCTTTCATTTCTGATACTTGCCTTTAGCAGTGGCATTCAGTTTTCCGTGTTTTCAGGCGGTGCTGCTAGACTTCTGGAAACAAGCCTACAAGTAGTTTGTTAGCGGTCATTCTGCTGGCATTCCACGAAGATGTGTTCTGAAAATTCCACCTGTCTTCAGTTTGTCACCGATGATGGCGTTAATTCACTATTTACGTACATGCCAGGCCTCTATTGTTTTCCCATCCAGTTATAATACTGTCGAATCCCTTCCCAGGTGCAGCTCGCTGTCTTGGATGTTTATCCGCGTTGTGCGTTTTACCTCCGTAATGCCAATGATGTCTTGATGATATAATATCTATCAGTGCCTTCATTGTCGGTTCCTTTTGTTGCAGTATAGATCAGCATTCGTATATATAGGCCTTACATTCAATTGTTGCTATCTTTCTGAACAGGAAAATCCCGGTTTGTTGAACAAAAAATCCCTCGGTTAAAACTTTTTACAGTGTGAGTCCTTCGATTCACTTGCCCCTTTCTTGATGACCCACTGGGTACGCTGCCGAGTTCACATACTCGTCCTCTTTTCCCTGACCCATGGGCGTACCCGTCCCCCGCCTTCACGGGGCGACTCCTCTCTCTTGCTTGGCAGTTCCTGGGACAGTTGGGTCTTCCTCACGCCTTCAAGAGGATTTAATCTTTCCTGTTGGACACTTTGGTGCACATCCCTGTCTGCTTCTTCCTCTGTCTGCCTGCTTTCTTGTCTTGTGAATGCTGTCCAACGTTCATCTCCTGCTGATGCTGGTTGGAAATGTCATCTGAGAGTTTCTTGGTCTTTTCGGGTCTCCTTGGTTCTTGATGATTTCCTAGTCTCCTGAATTGTCGGTTTGGGTTTGTGATCTGTTTTGTTCTCGTTCAGAAATTTGCCTGTAATAATGGTTGTCTTCTTCCCGCTGCCGTTCCTGATCGTTTTTGTGGTGTCCTCAGGTGCTTTGGAACATGACCAGATTGCTTCCTCCTCATCTGGTCTTCTATTTCTTTCGTTTGATCTTTGGTTTTTGCTTCTATCAAGGTAGACACCTTCTTCTGGCTGCTGGATTCCTGTTTTCCCTTGATTTGCTCCAAATCCAAATGTATACGGTTCACTGTTTGATCACTCTGTTGGTTGAAGTTCCCGTCTTGGATGTCGTTACTTGGTGTCCATGGCCATCACTGGGGCTTGGAGTTCTCCACTTCGTCTTGCTCGATCTTCAAACAACCTCCCAAGAATTAGACAGTCCCGCGTTATTGCATATTTTTGAGCAATAATATTGGATGACACTTTTTGTCAGCACCTTTTCGTCAGCTGTCTTGGAGACCTGGTATGTGGCTGCATCTTTGTTTTCACATGCTTCGTGGTACCATAGTCACAAAGTCACACTGAAGTGAAATTTACTTCCATCTTTCATGGGTGGTTGTGCAGTGCCGCATCTGTACACGTTGGTGTTCTGAATTCATAGCAGTGTCGAGTGTGTCGGGTCTTTGTTTTTAATCTGTCTTTGACTTTCCTCCACTTGCTGCCTTCGGGTGCCTGAGCCTTTGCTGTGTGGACTGTTGGGATTTGTGTATCATCACCACTCTTTGATCTGCTAGATCTTTTCATCGTGGAGACATGACCAAGGGCTCTTTTCGGTTTCGTTCCGCTGCTTCATGTTTTACGAAGGTACGCTGATTATCCGGTCTCCCATGGTGTCTTTTTCCTTCTCAGTTCTCCTTTGCCTTTGTGACCGTTGCCACAGCATACGGCATGCAATAATAAAAGTCACTTACCATCCCTTGATGTTTGAGGTGGTCTTGGGCTTATACAACCCCTTTTATATGCTCACATTAGGTTAATCAACAGTCAATGTTGCAGTCCTTTCAACCAAACAGACTAGTACTGCGGTCCGAAGGTGGTGAGCTTGACTTAGAATCAGTTCCTTATTTCTTTCTTTTTTTTATCAAACATAGCTGTGAAAACCACTTGTAGGGCAAACAAGTCAAGAAGTGGCTCCCCTATGACCATTCGTTGAAACACCTTTTTTAAAAACTGGTCACTGTATAGCGTTCAGAAAATTTTGTTCCCCCCCTTACTGTTCTAACAACATTTCCCGAGCGAATTCACTCATTACCGCCACGCATGACGTCACTTCCCTCCTCTTCTTGCCACCTCGGGTCGTTCTGGTGATAAGAGCGGATCGCATCATGATGCTTGCGGTTTTCCCTCTTGTTGCCTCTCATTTCTTGTTCCTCTTTGCTCCCATTTCTTCATTGATCACGTCACGTCTCAGATTGTTCCAGTCAGCCTTGCTGTTTAAAGTGACGGTGTTCCAGTCAGCCTTGCTGTTTGAAGTGCGGTGTTCCAGTCAGCCTTGCTGTTTAAAGTGACGGTGTTCCAGTCAGCCTTGCTGTTTGAAGTGACGGTGTTCCAGTCAGCCTTGCTGTTTAAAGTGACGGTGTTCCAGTCAGCCTTGCTGTTTAAAGTGACGGTGTTCCAGTCAGCCTTGCTGTTTAAAGTGACGGTGTTCCAGTCAGCCTTGCTGTTTGAAGTGACGGTGTTCCAGTCAGCCTTGCTGTTTAAAGTGACGGTGTTCCAGTCAGCCTTGCTGTTTAAAGTGACAGTGTTCCAGTCAGCCTTGCTGTTTAAAGTGACGGTGTTCCAGTCAGCCTTGCTGTTTGAAGTGACGGTGTTCCAGTCAGCCTTGCTGTTTAAAGTGACGGTGTTCCAGTCAGCCTTGCTGTTTAAAGTGACGGTGTTCCAGTCAGCCTTGCTGTTTAAAGTGATGGTGTTCCAGTCAGCCTTGCTGTTTATAGTGACGGTGTTCCAGTCAGCCTTGCTGTTTGAAGTGGCGGTGTTCCAGTCAGCCTTGGTGTTTAAAGTGATGGTGTTCCAGTCAGCCTGCTGTTTGAAGTGACGGTGTTCCAGTCAGCCTTGCTGTTTAAAGTGACGGTGTTCCAGTCAGCCTTGCTGTTTAAAGTGGCGGTGTTCCAGTCAGCCTTGCTGTTTAAAGTGACGGTGTTCCAGTCAGCCTTGCTGTTTAAAGTGACGGTGTTCCAGTCAGCCTTGCTGTTTAAAGTGACGGTGTTCCAGTCAGCCTTGCTGTTTAAAGTGACGGTCGTTCCAGTCAGCCTTGCTGTTTGAAGTGACGGTGTTCCAGTCAGCCTTGCTGTTTGAAGTGGCGGTGTGTTCAACTGTTTCGTCTAAGGCAGGTCAGATTGTTCCAGTCAGCCTTGCGTTTGAAGTGACGTGTTCCAGTCAGCCTTGCTGTTTGAAGTGGCGGTGTGTTCGACTGGTTTCCTCTAAGGCAGGGTAATGGTGAATACTGCATGTAGTTTGCTGCGGTTGGACAGTTCAGGTAGGGCCTATATTCTCGACTGGTGACATAAGCTGAAAATTATTGGTAATTGAGCAAGTCCAGGATTCTGCTTTGTCGAATCTGTTACCGTGTATTCAAAGCCGTGATCATGGACAATGCGGATGAGTTTGTTGTCCAGGTCTGTGAAGAAGGGCGGGGACTTCAGGGTGATTGTGATGAGTTTGTTGTCCAGGTCTGTGAAGAAGGCAGGGTCCATGTCTGTGAAAAGGCAGGACTTCAGGTCATTGTGGACCAGCCACAGCCAGGTGAGCTCTCCTCCTCTCAGAGGAGAACCTTGGGGGTCCCGGCTGTCTGAGTCACAAGCAGTCCCCATTCTGAGAAGCTCTGACACCGGTCGGCCAGTAGTATGAGAGAGCTCACACCACATCTTTCATTCTGAGAGGCTCTGACACCGGTCGGCCAGTAGTATGAGAGAGCTCACACCACATCTTTCATTCTGAGAGGCTCTGACACCGGTCGGCCAGTAGTATGAGAAAAGCTCACACCACATCTTTCATTCTGAGAGGCTCTGACACAGGTCGGCCAGTAGCAGCAGAGAGCTCACACCACATCTTTCATTCTGAGAGGCTCTGACACTGGTCGCCAGTAGTATGAGAGAGCTCACACCACATCTTTCATTCTGAGAGGCTCTGACACCGGTCGGCCAGTAGCATGAGAGAGCTCACACCACATCTTTCATTCTGAGAGGCTCTGACACCGGTCGGCCAGTAGCAGGAGAGAGCTCACACCACATCTTTCATTCTGAGAGGCTGTGACACCGGTCGGCCAGTAGCAGGAGAGAGCTCACACCACATCTTTCATTCTGAGAGGCTCTGACACCGGTCGCCAGTAGCAGGAGAGAGCTCACACCACATCTTTCATTCTGAGAGGCTCTGACACCGGTCGGCCAGTAGCAGGAGAGAGCTCACACCACATCTTTCATTCTGAGAGGCTCTGACACCGGTCGGCCAGTAGTCGAGAGAGCTCACACCACATCTTTCATTCTGAGAGGCTCTGACACCGGTCGCCAGTAGTAGGAGAGAGCTCACACCACATCTTTCATTCTGAGAGGCTCTGACACCGTCGGCCAGTAGTAGGAGAGAGCTCACACCACATCTTTCATTCTGAGAGGCTCTGACACCGGTCGGCCAGTAGTATGAAGAGCTCACACCACATCTTTCATTCTGAGAGGCTCTGACACAGGTCGGCCAGTAAACAGCAGAGAGCTCACACCACATCTTTCATTCTGAGAGGCTCTGACACAGGTCGGCCAGTAGCAGCAGAGAGCTCACACCACATCTTTCATTCTGAGAGGCTCTGACACCGGTCGGCCAGTAGCAGGAGAGAGCTCACACAACATCTTTCATTCTGAGAGGCTCTGACACAGGTCGGCCAGTAGCGTGAGAGAGCTCACACCACATCTTTCATTCTGAGAGGCTCTGACACAGGTCGGCCAGTAGCAGCAGAGAGCTCACACCACATCTTTCATTCTGAGAGGCTGACACAGGTCGGCCAGTATCGTGAGAGAGCTCACACAACATCTTTCATTCTGAGAGGCTCTGACACTGGTCGGCCAGTAGCGTGAGAGAGCTCACACCACATCTTTCCCTGAGATTGTTTTTTCGCCCACACGATCTGATAATCAGTTGAAAGTTCAGGAACCGCCATGCTGTTGAGGTGCACCTGACATTAGTGATTACATCGCCACCATCTTGCTGTCTGTCTTTACAATGAACTCTGTAACTGTGACGGTCCAGGGAAGATTCAGTAGACGTGTAAAGCCACAGGATTGCGCATGTCCAGCGAGGAGGCTGCCTGGTTTTTGGAGCTCCCGTTTTAAATTCATTTTTACATCTTTTACGCCTTGCATCATTTACTCATACGAGTAACCGTGAATTTTAATAATCAGCACTGTTGGCTGTTGGTAGTTTAACGCTTATTTTCTTTTCTTTTTTTTAAACGAAATTGTGTTTTAAACCCTTTCAGGTAAGGTGAGTCTTTCTTATTTGGCTTTTCAAGATGGCTACCGGCGTGTTTTCCTCGGCTTCGTTAAAAGTTTTCTATTTTTCCTTGCTGTTTCCACATGTGACATGAACAACAATATCCCTAGCACTCAGTTTAATTTTGAAATTTTAGATGTAGACGTAGACGCCTTTAGTTCCATTTTTGCAGGTTTTAAAACTTTGTGCAACCTGAACCATGTTAGTCTCCTGTGTACACCTGTGCCGAGTACTGTTCTCACGTCTATTACTAGGCCCAGATTTGAACCCCTGATTTTTTTTTCAATTAACATCAGAAATAGTACAGTGATAAGGAATTGTTTGAATAAAAGAGTTAGACATAGAGGAGTTAAATCATGGCTTTTAAGCCTTATGCTGCTATCGGGAGACATTGAACTCAATCCTGGTCCGTCCACCAAAGTAAAATATCCATGCGGAGTTTGCAATTTGAGAGTCACATGGAAACATAAAGCAGTTGCCTGTGACGTCTGCAATACATGGTATCACACTAAATGTATGTTATTAAATTCAGCAGTTTATGAAGCATTATGCAATAGTGATATATCTTGGACTTGTTTTACCTGCGGGCTTCGAAACTTTAGTTCGAGACTTTTTGAAAATTCTATTGAAGACTGCAGCTCAGAAAGCAACCGTTTTGACCCTATCTCACCAGACCGATCCCCAAAAGAAAACTTGAAATTTTGTCCTAAGTTTGCATCCACCCCTGATTCTAAAACTGATAAAATCCCAAATCATAAAGTGCAACTGAACCCCAAATCATTAAGAGAAAAAGATAAACTTAAATGCATAGTCGTAAATTTTCAATCTCTTATCAAGAAAAAGGAAGAACTCAGTAATTTAGTCACCGAAAAAAAAACATTGATGTTGTAATTGGAACAGAAACTTGGCTAGAAACTGGAACATCCAGCAGTGAACTTCTAATGGAGGATTTTGATATTTACAGAAAGGACAGACTTGGAAAAAGAGGTGGGGGAGTCTTGATTGCCATTAGGAAGAACTTAGCCAGTGAGTTTTTATATCAAGGCAAAAATAGTGAAAGTTTATTTTGTAGGATTAATTTTAAGAATAAGAGACCTGTCATTGTTGGATCAGTTTACAGACCTCCAGACTCAGATGAAAATGTATGTTCGTCTATTTGCAGGGACATTTCTAACATTGTTTTGGCCAATAGGAAGGCAATATTATGGATTGGTGGAGACTTAACTTACCAGATATTGATTGGGGTGAAGATGCCATACTTGGTAATCAATACAGTAAAAATATTAATACTCAGTTTTTTGATACCACCAAAGACCTTGGATTAGTGCAGTCAGTTGAAGCACCAACTCGTGGTAAGGCATTACTGGATTTATTTTTTACCAATTGTCCAGGCGCTTTAGGCAATCAGGAATTAATTGCAGGCCTGGGTGATCATGACATAATTCTCTTAGAGAGCAACTTTCAACCCTTTCGAAGAAAACCCCCTAAACGTACCATCAGACTCTGGAACCAAGCAGATTTACCAAAATTGCGCAGGGATACTCATGATTTCAGTCGTCTTTTTTTGAGGTCCCATAGTGTTAAAGATAATGTCAGTGACCTTTGGAAGTGTATAAAAACTAACTTGTAATTTATATTATGGATGACAACATACCTACTAAAATAACTTCAAGCAAGAACCACCAGCCATGGATTACTACAAAAACTAAACGTTTATTGAGAAGGAAACATCGTTTCTTTAAGAAATTGAAACTACATCCTAATTCAGAAAGATTACTGGTTAGGTATAAACATATTAAGAGAAGGTGTCAGAGAGAATGTAGGCTTGCTCACTCCAATTATGTTAATTCGATTATTTCAGAAGGTGATCATCAAAACAAGAAATTATGGTCTTACATAAGGAGTAAGAGACAGGACAACATTGGGATTCCAGACCTGAGAAACAACCAGAATAACCTAATACAGGACCCTTAAGGGAAAGCAAATTTACTAAACAAGCAGTTTTGTTCAGTTTTCCTCAAATCCCAAACCTTTAATTAACGTTAGACTAAAGGATGATGATAAACTCCCTGAAATGCAAAACATCAAAGTAAACAAAGCAGGAGTATTTAAGTTACTGGCCAACATCAATGAATACAAAGCTACTGGTCCCGATGGCGTTCCTGGCAAGCTCTTAAAATTATGTGCCAATGAATTGAGTGAGGTATACCAACTACTTTACCAAGCTTCACTGGACCAGGGAGTAATACCTAATGAGTGGCGAGATGCGAGCATTGTTCCCTTATTCAAAAAGGGTGACAAAACAAAAGCAGAGAACTATAGACCGGTATCTCTTACATCCATATCAGCAAAACTACTTGAACACATAATATATAGTAGCATAATGGACCATCTTGACAAATATGACTTCTTAAATAACGCCCAGCATGGTTTTAGACAGCAAAGGAGTTGTGAGACTCAACTTATAACAACTCTCAATGATTTTAATAACTGTCTTAACAACAGACAGCAAATAGATGCAATTTTATTAGACTTTTCTAAAGCCTTTGATAAGGTTGACCATGAGGGCCTGCTGCTTAAATTAGAACACATCGCATTGGCGGTTCTTTGCTAAAATGGGCTAGATCATTCCTCGTTGGGAAACGCAGAAAGTTGTTGTGGAAGGGTCGTCATCCCATTGTAAACCAGTCTTGTCAGGTGTACCACAGGGAACTGTTCTGGGGCCCTTGTTTTTCTTAATTTATATAAATGACATAAGTAGAAATCTCTCTCCTGGAACTACTATAAGGCTTTTTGCAGATGACAGCTTAGTATATAGAACAATCAGAAGCAAGAATGATACACGCATTCTACAAGAAGATCTAAACGCTTTACAAGAGTGGGAAAGAACTTGGAAAATGGAATTTCATCCCCAAAAGTGCCAAGTTTGCGTATATGTAACAAACGCTCACCAATTAGATCAGATTATTCTATCCATAATACTATTCGTAAAGAAACTAATGCTGCAAAATATTTAGGCGTGATTATAGATAGTCGTCTCAAATGGAAAGAACATTACAATTTAGTATGTAAGAAAGCAAATAACATCTTAGCTTTCTTATACAGGAATATCAATGACTGCCCCCAAAAGGTTAAAGACGACTGCTACAAAACACTGGTTAGACCAGTACTGGAATATGGTTGCTCAGTTAGGGATCCTTACCATCTAAAGGACATTGATAACCTCGAAAAGATTCAGAAGAGAGCAGCACGGTTCGTAACAGGGAACCACATCAGAGAAAAGGGGAATACTAGGAAGAACATGAGGAAATTAGAATGGAAACCCTTAGAAGAGAGAAGAGCTTTTATCAAACTTAACATCGTCTTCAAAGGCAGAGCTAAAGTAATTGATATTCCAATGGAACAACTAGTATTGAATAAAAGTAGCACCAGGAGTGGCGGTCAATGTTATACCATACCTGCATCAAATATTGACAGCCGCTTACATTCTTTTTATCCCAGTTCTGTACGGCTGTGGAACTCACTGCCGGGTGCCATCAAGATTGCCACAAATGCAATCTCATTTAAAAAAACAAACTGATACGACAGTTTTGAGATCTGCATATTGACGATTTTCTATTTTTACTTCCCCAGATATTTTACTGTTACCTGGGCCTGAATTTGGCCATTGCTTTTAACTTCTTAGATATCGAGTGCGACCCCTTGTTGCCAAATTTGCTCCAGGGCCAACAGTCTGAGTCGCACTATTTTATGTTATTTTATTTTACTTTTTAACATGTGCGCTGGTGACCTAGTCGTTTTTGAGTGAACCAGTATTTTAGGAAGAAGAAGAGTCAGTCTGGGTTTGCGGGTTCGAATCTCCTCCGGGTGTTTCAGAGCAGAGGAATTTTTCCCTCAGAGTTAACATTGATTTTGACCTCAATTTCCAAAACGTCCTTGGAATGAGACTATTAACAGAGGTTCAGTGTGTGAACGCACGGATTACACACTCGTAAAATTCCCATCGCCGACCTTCGGAGAGGTCAGTTTAGCCGTTTGTATGCATGACACGTAAAAACTTAGCATGCGCCAAAAGAGTGAAAATATGAATGAAAAGCTGAGTACTTGACACACTGAGTGACGCGGGAAATGACTGAATGCCAGCAGGCAGTGCTCGGTTAGCTCCACCCAGGTAGGCAGCCCATTGAGTAAAGAGAGCGTGGATTGTAAAGTGCATTGAGCTTGGTATCTAACCAAGAATAGACGCTACATAAGTTCTCTTAATATAGGTGTGATGATGATGATGATGATGATGATGATGATGATGATGATGATGATGATGATGATGATGATGATGATGATGCCAGGTTCCATTCTGTCTAACAGAAAGGGACTTCTTCCTTATTGATTGGAAGTTGATGTTATTTCAATCCTCTTGCCCTTTAAATCAATTTGTCAGGACCTAGGTAGGCACGCTTGCCTCTAATCTGACCGAAACCGGCGTGCCACAAGAGTTAGTGTCCCGTGTTATCACAGCCTGGAGGGGTGGAAACAGAGATCCATAGAGTGGACGTCAAAGACTGCACTGCCGTTGGAGTTGCCACAGATGGCGCAACACCCAGTGGACGTCAGGATCACGGTTGTTGCAGAAGTTCCTGCCGATTACATTCTTGATCAGGGTCTCTGCGGTGCCAGGTAAGCACACATAGCACGAGATGCTCGTCGGTCATGCTACAGGGTCTCTGCGGTGCCAGGTAAGCACACATACCATGAGATGCTCGTCGGTCATGCTAGTGACATGCTCTGAACTGCTCGTGAAACCACCGCCAACATGACTGGCACTCCACGCCCAGGGTCTTTCCCAGGAGACTGTGTTGTCACGTGTTCCACAGTTCCATCCCTGCCGTGGGAATGCACACCTGGACCTGGTGTTTGGCGCAAATACCTGGCTGGCTGGAATGCACACCTGGACCTGGTGTTTGGCGCAAATGCCTGGCTGGCTGGAATGCACACCTGGACCTGGTGTTTGGCGCAAATGCCTGGCTGGCTGGAATGCACACCTGGACCTGGTGTTTGGCGCAAATGCCTGGCTGGCTGGGTACAGAAGAACAAGTCTTCAGCGATGTGCTGTACAGTATCTCTGTCTGCCTATGCGGCCAGGGCATGGGCAAAGCAGGAACGATGCCAGCCAATTGTAAATATCCATTCATTCCTGTGCCATTACATCTGACATCTCTCGGTTCGCCCAGCTTCCGCCGTTTTATGAACTGAAAGTTTTCAAGATGACGACGGCAAGTGCCAACACTAACAGAGTGAAAGTCAGTCTGAAATGGCCTTCCTCCTGCTTGTGTCATGACGTAGACATTGAAGTAAAGCATCTTTGGTCGTTTTCATTGCTGTTCTGGGTCGTAGTCTGTCAATTACAAATTTAGAACGGGACTGGCAGTGGCGTCTAGGACAATTCATCGCGACCCAGCGGGTAACACGCACACACACACACACACACACACACACACACACACACACACACACACACACACACACACACACACACACACACACACACACACACACACACACACACACACACACACACACACACACACACACACACACACACACACACACACAGAGAGAGAGAGAAGGGGGGGGAGGCGGGGAAGAGCGCACCAAGCAAATAACACTGACCGTAAACAAATACGCTGCTGAAGTCAGGACAAAGGGACCGGTCGACCCTGGACCAACTTTTCCTCAGTTCCCAAAGCATGACTCACAGGCCCGGAGAAGTCCAAAGCAGAAGTCACAAGCACAGGTAGTAGAAGTCACTGCGACCTAACAGGGAAAAAAAGTAATGATATTTATACAGAAGGTGAAGGATAATTGTGGTTGCTTTCTTTGCTCTGTTTACAATATCTTGGCATGCAAAATTGAAACTAAGGTTTCTTGTGAAGTATATTCCCAGACATTTGTGCGCATTGACTATGACGACTCTTTCATTCCTATCAAGTCCATCGAGAGAGAGAGAGAGAGAGAGAGAGAGAGAGAGAGAGAGAGAGAGAGAGAGAGAGAGAGAGAGAGAGAGAGACAGACAGACAGACAGACAGACAGACAGACAGCCAGAGGCAGAGACAGAAACAGAGACAGAGACAGAGACAGACAGACAGACAGAGATTACTGATATTCGATTTCAGAGAGTCGATGTGGTGCTAAAGGAGAGCACACGACGCTGAACGAGTCCCATTCTACAGGAGCATGACTGTTGAAGGACACGACGCTGAACGAGTCCCATTCTACAGGAGCATGACTGTTGAAGGACACGACGCTGAACGAGTCCCATTCTACAGGAGCATGACTGTTGAAGGACACGACGCTGAACGATTCCCATTCTGCAGGAGCATGACTGTTGAAGGACACGACGCTGAACGATTCCCATTCTACAGGAGCATAAATGTTGAAGGATATTGCAGTTGTGATCATAGGAGCATAACTGTTGAAGGACACTGCAGTTGTGATCATAGGAGCATAAACGTTGAAGGATATTGCAGTTGTGATCATATGTTGAAGGATATTGCAGTTGTGATCATATTGCAGTTGTGATCATATTGCAGTTGTGATCATAGGAGCATAAACGTTGAAGGATATTGCAGTTGTGATCATATGTTGAAGGATATTGCAGTTGTGATCATATTGCAGTTGTGATCATATTGCAGTTGTGATCATATTGCAGTTGTGGTCATAGGAGCATGAATGTTGAAGGATATTGCAGTTGTGATCATATTGCAGTTGTGATCATATTGCAGTTGTGGTCATAGGAGCATGAATGTTGAAGGATATTGCAGTTGTGATCATATTGCAGTTGTGATCATATTGCAGTTGTGATCATATTGCAGTTGTGATCATATTGCAGTTGTGATCATAGGAGCATAAATGTTGAAGGATATTGCAGTTGTGATCATATGTTGAAGGATATTGCAGTTGTGATCATATTGCAGTTGTGATCATAGGAGCATAACTGTTAAAGGATACTGCAGTTGTGATCATATGTTGAAGGATACTGCAGTTGTGATCATAGCAACATTTTAAAGTTTAGACTGCACACGGGAAATAAACACACATACATATTTGAACATATCAGAATCTGTAACAAATTTCATGATTAGAGCAAGAATTCAAAACGATTATTAGTATCAGCAAAAGAGACAATTGGAAAAAAAGAACAAGTCATGCAATCATTGGGCAGACAAACTCACAAACATGCGTCGTGCGCAACTTTTGTCGTTCATATTGGTAGTGCTTCGCCTGTGTACGATTCCAATAAACGACTGACCTCTGCAAAAGTGAGCCAGCCACAGTGCAGTGTGAGTCTGGTCTTGTGGCTTGCCTCCTGATAGAACAGTGAGCCAGCCGTAGTGCAGTGTGAGTCAGGTCTTGTGGCTTGCCTCCTGATAGAACAGTGAGCCATAGTGCAGTGTGAGTCTGGTCTTGTGGCTTGCCTCCTGATAGAACAGTGAGCCATAGTGCAGTGTGAGTCTGGTCTTGTGGCTTGCCTCCTGATAGAACAGTGAGCCAGCCGTAGTGCAGTGTGAGTCAGGTCTTGTGGCTTGCCTCCTGATAGAACAGTGAGCCATAGTGCAGTGTGAGTCTGGTCTTGTGGCTTGCCTCCTGATAGAACAGTGAGCCATAGTGCAGTGTGAGTCAGGTCTTGTGGCTTGCCTCCTGATAGAACAGTGAGCCATAGTGCAGTGTGAGTCAGGTCTTGTGGCTTGCCTCCTGATAGAACAGTGAGCCATAGTGCAGTGTGAGTCTGGTCTTGTGGCTTGCCTCCTGATAGAACGGCTGGACGTACATGAAGGGTTGCGAGTTGATCAGTTGCTCCTTCACCCTGTGAGCAGACTGTCGGTGCGCTGGGCTGCGATAGGACTGATCTGGATGTGGCTTTGCTCTGAGATGTCAGAACAGCGTGTGGGTGTGATGATAAAGTTGATTTGATACAATTTGAGTTTTCATGTGGATCTTTTGTCAACCATTCTAAGCTTTTCCATTTTGCTTTATTTTTGTTTGAGCTTGTGAGAGAGATGGGCGTAATTGTTGCATATCTAAGAAAACACGAGGGTGAGGATGATGAGAAGGTGATAACGATAACCTGACAACTACAACAACAACATTGATAACAACAACAAAACAACAAAACAAAAATGTGATGATGATGATGATGATGATGACGATGATGATGATAATGATGATAACAATTGAATACTTGTGTAGCGTTTTCCAGCACTTCAAAAACACGTTAAAATACCGACTGAATTTTCGCTCGCACATCCGTACTTTGACGTGCACATAATGGTTCAGTTTACACGCTCTTGCACTTTGACGTGCACATAATGGTTCAGTTTGCACGCTCTTGCACTTTGACGTGCACATAATGGTTCAGTTTGCACGCTCTTGCAAACTCAGCTGTTTCCGGCCTTCCCCCTCCCCCGTCTCCCCGCTATTCGCGTCTGCCCTGTCTTCCCCTCCCTCCTTCCCCCGTGTCCACCGACCCCCTTCCACCATAAACACACGCACTCACACACACACACACACACACACACCACCACCACCACCACCACCACCACATCAAACACACACACACACCCACCACCACCACACCACCACACCACTACCACCACCACCACATCACACACACACACACACACACACACACACACACACACACACACACACACACACACACACACACACACAGACACACACACACACACACACACACCTGAGAAACAGAGAGAAAGAGAGAGGAGAAAGAGAGAAAGAGAAGTAGGCGCAGTTCCAGATAGAAGTTTGGATGAAGACACACGGGATGATATATCTCCATTGTTCATTGTTCAACAGGAAGCGAATGTTTTCTTAAAAGAGAGATTACAGTGGTTAAATTAACGTGGTTTAAACATAAGATTGGAGTCTGAATTTTATGGAAGGGCCTGGGTAAGTTTTGTGGACAGGCCGTGAGAAGTGCAGAGCAGTAATCACGTATTGAATAATATTGGCTGCATCGAACATTAACTACTGACGAAAGGATCTGCTGCGTGTGAGATCAGCATATAAAGCCGGATGTAG
>CM031617.1:71405196-71432696 GCA_018398815.1 Conus ventricosus | reverse complement strand
TGAACCCCAAAACACACTTTTTTCTGGGTAGGAGCCGATGTGGGCGGAAAAAAAAACTAAATTGAACAGAAAATCCTCATTAAGATGAATGCCTTGGATGGGATGCAAAACCATGAGCTTCTGGTCTACAAGCCTGCGATGCTAGGCTCAGTTGTAGGAAACGTGCCTGTATCAACGTGAAAAACAGCACTGTCAGACAGCAGACATAATGCGCAGTATGTAGTCCCTACAGAACGCTATACTGATACGTAAACTTGATCTATGGATCGTTTTCTTCGCCATTTTTCTACCCGTAGTCCATACGCTTTCCTGTCTCCATGCATAAGAGTCAGTTATCTGTTTTCATGAGTGATAATTATTTGTTGTCGTGAATTATGATTATAGTTTTCGTGTTAATCACATTTTCACCCTCATATCTGGCCGAAAACTAATGAAACGAGTAATTATGAAGTTACAATATTCGT
Organism: Conus ventricosus; assembly: GCA_018398815.1. Taxonomy (NCBI): domain Eukaryota; kingdom Metazoa; phylum Mollusca; class Gastropoda; order Neogastropoda; family Conidae; genus Conus; species Conus ventricosus. The sequence goes on along the minus strand of CM031617.1, from coordinate 71,432,232 downwards.
CACATTTCTTGTTTATTTCACGTATTATTACCGTTGTTTTCTAAACGAAATTATGATTACCGTTGTTTTCTAAACGAATGTGACTGTTTTCATGGAGAAACGGTTATTACGGACTTTTTTAAACCAGTTGATTTTCCTCATAACAGGCACCAAAAAGCCCCCATAGGCTGGTATTCTCATTTTTCCTCATCATGGTATGACGACGCTACAGAAAAAGAAGCAAGACCTCAACGTTTGCAAATACAAACTCTGATTTGATTTGATTCATATTCATATTTCAATGTTATGCGACCAGGACAAAAATGTGCCTACCGACACTGAAGTTACGAGTCAATAAGGAAAATAAGTACATGCCCGTCACTTCTTCCGTCACTGGTACGATGATTTAACGAAGCTTTGGGAGAGGGGGAAAAAAAAAGAAAGAAGAGAAAAGAAACAGAAGAAAAAGAAGGGAGGTCGCAGGGGGGTGGGGTGGGGTGGGGGGGGGGGGGGGGGAGGAACTGACGACGGGTGTTGAACTTTAGATATTGAAACATTCACTGACGGCATGTATGGAACCATGGAATGTTGTCTACAAAACAGAACGCTTGACATCCATAGCCCCCAACAGACGGGGAGAATCTTCCCAAGAGAGCGGGATCGCAACTTGTCTGACACGACTCCAGTACCATTAGAGCCACAACACGGAAGGACAGGCCGTGAACACGTCAATTTTAACAGTAAGGATAGGTCGTGAACACGTCAATTTTACGTCGGGCCGCTAGTTGGGTGCTGCGGTGGTGTAGATCCATCCCCGGTATCTCAAAAGAGATACACCGTCTATAGATCAGTGGTATTCTATACACCGTCTATAGATCAGTGGTATTCTATACACCGTCTATAGATCAGTGGTATTCTATACACCGTCTATAGATCAGTGGTATTCTAAACACCTTCTATAGATCAGTGGTATTCTATACACCGTCTATAGATCAGTGGTATTCTATACACCGTCTATAGATCAGTGGTATTCTAAACACCGTCTATAGATCAGTGGCATTCTCATTAACACCGTCTATAGGTCAGTGGTATTCTCATTAACACCGTCTATAGATCAGTGGTATTCTATACACCGTCTACAGATCAGTGGTATTCTATAACACCGTCTATAGATCAGTGGTATTCTATACACCGTCTATAGATCAGTGGTATTTTCATTAACACCGTCTATTGATCAGTGGTATTCTACACACCGTCTATAGATCAGTGGTATTCTATACACCGTCTATAGGTCAGTGGTATCCTCATTAACACCGTCTATAGATCAGTGTATTCTATACACCGTCTATAGACCAGTGGTATTCTATACAACGTCTATAGATCAGTGGTATTCTATACACCGTCTATAGATCAGTGGTATTCTCATTAACACCGTCTATAGATCAGTGGTATTCTACACACCGTCTATAAATCAGTGGTATTCTATACACCGTCTATAGATCAATGGTATTCTATACACCGTCTATAAATCAGTGGTATTCTATACACCGTCTATAGATCTGTGGTATTCTCATTAACACCGTCTATTGATCAGTGGTATTCTATACACCGTCTATAGATCAGTGGTATTCTACACAGCGTCTATAGATCAGTCGTATTCTATACACCGTCTATACATCAGTGCTATTCTATACACCGTCTATAGATCAGTGCTATTCTATACACCGTCTATAGATCAGTGCTATTCTATACACCGTCTGTAGATCAGTGGTATTCTATACACCGTCTATAGATCAGTGGTATTCTACACACCGTCTATAGATCAGTGGTATTCTGTACACCGTCTATAGATCAGTGCTATTCTATACACCGTCTATAGATCAGTGCTATTCTATACACCGTCTATAGATCAGTGGTATTCTATACACCGTCTGTAGATCAGTGGTAGTCTATACACCGTCTATAGATCAGTGGTATTCTATACACCTTCTGTAGATCAGTGGTATTCTATACACCTTCTGTAGATCAGTGCTATTCTATACACCGTCTGTAGATCAGTGCTATTATATACACCGTCTATAGATCAGTGGTATTCTATACACCGTCTATAGATCAGTGGTATTCTATACACCGTCTATAGATCAATGGTATTCTAAACACCGTCTATAGATCAGTGCTATTCTATACACCGTCTATAGATCAGTGGTATTCTATACACCGTCTGTAGATCAGTGGTATTCTAAACACCGTCTATAGATCAGTGGCATTCTCATTAACACCGTCTATAGGTCAGTGGTATTCTCATTAACACCGTATATAGATCAGTGGTATTCTTTACACCGTCTATAGATCAGTGGTATTCTATACACCGTCTATAGATCAGTGGTATTCTATACACCGTCTATAGATCAGTGGTATTTTCATTAACACCGTCTATTGATCAGTGGTATTCTACACACCGTCTATAGATCAGTGGTATTCTATACACCGTCTATAGGTCAGTGGTATTCTCATTAACACCGTCTATAGATCAGTGGTATTCTATACACCGTCTATAGACCAGTGGTATTCTATACAACGTCTACAGATCAGTGGTATTCTATACACCGTCTATAGATCAGTGGTATTCTCATTAACACCGTCTATAGATCAGTGGTATTCTACACACCGTCTATAAATCAGTGGTATTCTATACACCGTCTATAGATCAATGGTATTCTATACACCGTCTATAAATCAGTGGTATTCTATACACCGTCTATAGATCTGTGGTATTCTCATTAACACCGTCTATTGATCAGTGGTATTCTATACACCGTCTATAGATCAGTGGTATTCTACACAGCGTCTATAGATCAGTGGTATTCTATACACCGTCTATAGATCAGTGTTATTCTATACACCGTCTATAGATCAGTGCTATTCTATACACCGTCTGTAGATCAGTGGTATTCTATACACCGTCTATAGATCAGTGGTATTCTCATTAACACCGTCTATAGATCAGTGGTATTTACACACCGTCTATAAATCAGTGGTATTCTATACACCGTCTATAGATCAATGGTATTCTATACACCGTCTATAAATCAGTGGTATTCTATACACCGTCTATAGATCTGTGGTATTCTCATTAACACCGTCTATAGATCAGTGGTATTCTATACACCGTCTATAGATCAGTGGTATTCTACACAGCGTCTATAGATCAGTGGTATTCTATACACCGTCTATAGATCAGTGCTATTCTATACACCGTCTATAGATCAGTGCTATTCTATACACCGTTTATAGATCAGTGCTATTCTATACACAGTCTGTAGATCAGTGGTAGTCTATACACCGTCTATAGATCAGTGGTATTCTATACACCTTCTGTAGATCAGTGGTATTCTATACACCTTCTGTAGATCAGTGCTATTCTATACACCGTCTGTAGATCAGTGCTATTATATACACCGTCTATAGATCAGTGGTATTCTATACACCGTCTATAGATCAGTGGTATTCTATACACCGTCTATAGATCAATGGTATTCTATACACCGTCTGTAGATCAGTGGTATTGTACACACCGTCTATAGATCAGTGCTATTCTATACACCGTCTATAGATCAGTGCTATTCTACACACCGTCTATAGATCAGTGGTATTCTAAACACCATCTATAGATCAGTACTATTCTACACACCGTCTATAGATCAGTGGTATTCTACACACCGTCTATAGATCAGTGGTATTCTATACACCGTCTATAGATCAGTGGTATTCTAAAACCGTCTATAGATCAGTGGTATTCTATACACCATCTGTAGATCAGTGGTGTTCTCATTAACACCGTCTATAGATCAGTGGTATTCTCATTAATACCGTCTATAGATCAGTGGTATTCTCATTAACACCGTCTATAGATCAGTGGTATTTTCATTAACACCGTCTATAGATCAGTGGTATTCTCATTAACACCGTCTATAGATCGGTGGTATTCTCATTAGCAAGGGGAGATAATCACAATCCAACGATCTGTCATGGTACCCAACGAGGGGCAGAAAAGAAAATGGGGAGACAGCACCGTGAAGAAGAAGCTAAAAGGGAAAAATGGGGAGACAGCACCGTGAAGAAGAAGCTAAAAGGGAAAAAGGGGGAGACAGCACCATGAAGAAGAAGCTAAAAGGGAAAAATGGGGAGACAGCACCGTGAATAAGAAGCTAAAAGGGAAAAAAATGGGGAGACAGCCCCATGAAGAAGAAGCTAAAAGGGAAAATGGGGAGACAGCACCGTGAAGAAGAAGCTAAAAGGGAAAATGGGGAGACAGCCCCATAAAGAAGCTAAAAGGGAAAAATGGGGAGACAGCACCATGAAGAAGCTAAAAGGGAAAAATGGGGAGACAGCACCGTGAAGAAGAAGCTAAAAGGGAAAAATGGGGAGACAGCACCGTGAAGAAGAAGCTAAAAGGGAAAAATGGGGAGACAGCACCATAAAGAAGCTAAAAGGGAAAAATGGGGAGACAGCACCGTGAAGAAGAAGCTAAAAGGGAAAAATGGGGAGACAGCACCGTGAAGAAGAAGCTAAAAGGGAAAAATGGGGAGACAGCACCATAAAGAAGCTAAAAGGGAAAAATTGGGAGACAACACCATGAAGAAGCTAAAAGGGAAAAATGGGGAGACAGCACCATAAAGAAGCTAAAAGGGAAAAATGGGGAGACAGCACCATGAAGAAGCTAAAAGGGAAAAAATGGGGAGACAGCACCATGAAGAAGCTAAAAGGGAAAAATGGGGAGACAGCACCGTGAAGAAGAAGCTAAAAGGGAAAAATGGGGAGACAGCACCGTGAAGAAGAAGCTAAAAGGGAAAAAATGGGGAGACAGCACCATGAAGAAGAAGCTAAAAGGGAAAAATGGGGAGACAGCACCGTGAAGAAGAAGCTAAAAGGGAAAAATGGGGAGACAGCACCATGAAGAAGAAGCTAAAAGGGGAAAATGGGGAGACAGCACCGTGAAGAAGAAGCTAAAAGGGAAAAAAATGGGGAGACAGCACCATACAGAAGCTAAAAGGGAAAAATGGGGAGACAGCACCATGAAGAAGCTAAAAGGGAAAAATGGGGAGACAGCACCATAAAGAAGCTAAAAGGGAAAAATGGGGAGACAGCACCATAAAGAAGCTAAAAGGGAAAAATGGGGAGACAGCACCATGAAGAAGCTAAAAGGGAAAAATGGGGAGACAGCACCATAAAGAAGCTAAAAGGGAAAAATGGGGAGACAGCACCGTGAAGAAGCTAAAAGGGAAAAAATGAGGAGACAGCACCGTGAAGAAGAAGCTAAAAGGGAAAAATGGGGAGACAGCACCGTGAAGAAGAAGCTAAAAGGGAAAAATGGGGAGACAGCACCATCAAGAAGCTAAAAGGGAAAAATGGGGAGACAGCACCGTGAAGAAGCTAAAAGGGAAAAATGGGGAGACAGCACCATCAAGAAGCTAAAAGGGAAAAATGGGGAGACAGCACCATGAAGAAGCTAAAAGGGAAAAATGGGGAGACAGCACCATGAAGAAGAAGCTAAAAGGGAAAAATGGGGAGACAGCACCATGAAGAAGCGAAAAGAGTACACGGGAGAGCGCAGGCCCATGCAAGGTCAAGTGGATCCTTGGTCCATCTCTTGATCCAGATCCGAAAAAAAAATGTTTGGTAAAGAATAAAAAATATTTTTTGTTTGTCTGTTTGTTTTTAGTACTGGAGAAGAAAAAAAAAAAACACTGGGCGTATGGGTGAATGCAGTTTTTCCACCAAGGAGGCAGTAGTTGGTAAGAACGGACAAAGTTATTCCCCGTGCATTTTTTTTTCTGATAGGATAAGGTCGAGGTTCTTATCACCTATAAGTTTTCATATTTTTTTTAGAAAACATTACATTATAGACAGCTATCTATCCGTAAACAGTAATTTTATATTGCCCCTCCACCCCCACCCCCTACTATCTACAAAATGTGTAATGATCTGCACGGAACTTGAATGCACTGTTTCAACAGGATCTACATAAAATTTTATTCTGTTCGTCTCCAGGAGGAATTACAGATTTCCACCAAATTTCGTAAAGAACCATGCACTCTGTTCTTTACGCGCTTATCAGTATTACACACAGCCTCCTTTGAGACTTATCAGTGTTACGCACAGCCTCCTTTGAGACTTATCAGTGTTACACACAGTCTCCTTTGAGACTTATCAGTGTTACACACAGTCTCCTTTGAGACTTATCAGTGTTACACACAGCCTCCTTTGAGACTTATCAGTGTTACACACAGTCTCCTTTGAGACTTATCAGTGTTACACACAGCCTCCTTTGAGACTTTTTCTGACGATGTCATACTTTTGCTCTTGCCCCTCCGACGCTTCGCCCGTTCCAATTTTTTAAAAAAAATTAAAAAAAGAACAAAAAACTTGTAATCCTTTTCCATCAACAGACAAGACTGACTTCGCTTCTCTCTCAGAAAGCGCTAAAAACGAAACAGAATAGGCCTACTAACCAAATTGCACCTAAAGAGCTAGTCCGAGTGATCTGACTGTGGGCTACACGTGATGTATTGAAAGAGCTATCTGACCGTGGGCTACACGTGATGTATTGAAAGAGCTATCTGACTGTGGGCTACACGTGATGTATTGAAAGAACTATCTGACTGTGGGCTACACGTGATGTATTGAAAGAGCTATCTGACTGTGGGCTACACGTGATGTGAAAGGGCTATCTGACTGTGGGCTACACCTGATGTATTGAAAGAGCTATCTGACTATGGGCTACACGTGATGTGAAAGAGCTAGTCACAGTGATCTGAATGTGGGCTACACGTGATGTATTGAAAGAACTAGTCACAGTGATCTGAATGTGGGCTACACCTGATGTATTGAAAGAGCTAGTCACAGTGATCTGAATGTGGGCTACACGCGATGTATTGAAAGAGCTGACTGTGGGCTACACGTGATGTATTGAAAGAGCTAGTCAGAGTGATCTGACTGTGGGCTACACCTGATGTATTGAAAGAGCTGACTGTGGGCTACACCTGATGTATTAGTCACAGTGATCTGACTGTGGGCTACACGTGATGTATTGAAAGAGCTAGTCACAGTGATCTGACTGTGGGCTACACGTGATGTATTGAAAGAGCTAGTCAGAGTGGTGTGACTGTGGGCTACACCTGATGTATTGAAAGAGCTAGTCACAGTGATCTGACTGTGGGCTACACCTGATGTATTGAAAGAGCTAGTCAGAGTGTTCTGACTGTGGACTACACCTTATGTATTGAAAGAGCTAATCACAATGATCTGACTGTGGGCTACACGTGATGTATTGAAAGAGCTAGTCACAGTGATCTGACTGTGGGCTACACGTGATGTATTGAAAGAGCTAGTCAGAGTGGTGTGACTGTGGGCTACACGTGATGTATTGAAAGAGCTAGTCAGAGTGTTCTGACTGTGGGCTCAACGTGATGTATTGAAAGAGCTAGTCAGAGTGTTCTGACTGTGGGCTACACGTGATGTATTGAAAGAGCTAATCACAATGATCTGACTGTGGGCTACACGTGATGTATTGAAAGAGCTAGTCAGAGTGATCTGACTGTGGGCTACACCTGATGCATTGAAAGAGCTAGTCAGAGTGGTGTGACTGTGGGCTACACGTGATGTATTGAAAGAGCTAGTCAGAGTGTTCTGACTGTGGGCTACACGTGATGTATTGAAAGAGCTAATCACAGTGATCTGACTGTAGGCTACACCTGATGTATTGAAAGAGCTAGTCAGAGTGGTGTGACTGTGGGCTACACGTGATGCATTGAAAGAGCTAGTCAGAGTGTTCTGACTGTGGGCTCGCTGGAAGCATTCCCCTCCTGAGGGCAAAGGACTGCACGTGAGCTTACTTCTGACACCATCGTGTGAAACTGAAGACCAAAGGCACGACGCGTTTGTGGAGGGGAGACGAGGGGGTGGGGTGGGGGGGGGGACTAGGGGGAGGGGAAGGCGGGAGAGGAGGCTAGGAGGTGAGGAGTGTAGGAGGAAGAGGAGGAGGAGTGCGTGTGATCAATCAGTTGGAAGTCACCACTGATCTCCTTGACTTCAAACCCGGGTTTCGGTCACAGGGGAAGGGAGTGGGAGAAGGGGAGGAACCCGGGTTTCGGTCACAGGGGAAGGGAGTGGGAGAAGGGGAGGACGGGGTTTCTGTCACAGGGGAAGGGAGTGGGAGAAGGGGTGGACGGGGAGAGGGTTGGGGGAACATCCTTGTATGGTGTTATTAACGTTTTACCGACGTTAGGTTTCTACGGGCATGTTGAACGACCAGAGAGTGAGTACGGGAAGCCTTTGTTTGGTTTTAGTAAAAGCAGTAGCAGTTGTATTAATATTGTTATCGCTGTTGTTTTCTTGTTGTTGTTATCATCATTATCATTATCATTGTCATCGCAGCCAAACTGAATGTACTGGGCCACTCCAGGGCTGTCATAATTCCAAGGAGACCTGTCTTTCAATAAACAAGGAGCACCTTTTTCACATGTCATAGACTTTAATTTGATAACATGATGACATTTGCAACCTCAAGGCTGACTCCACGAGGCCGTGCTAAGAGCGGCAGGCATCCCTGTCCATTCGTCGCCCCCAAACAAAAAAAGATTTTTTTTTTCAATTCAGTTATATAGATTACAATGCCACAAACTACATGCAAAAGGGACATACAGACAGACAGACTCTCCACTGGTCGTGTCCACTCCGGTCAGTGTGTACGGTTTTACTACAGTTTTCGGGGGTCAGATGAAAGCCCAAACAAATCGGCCACATGTCTGGCCTATACCTTCCCCAGGAGAAGAAATGCAGAGCAGAATGGTTCCTTGGGGTGGAGGATCATATAAGGGGGAGACCTTTGGTGATGGTGCCGGTGGGTTAGTTAATGAATATTCAGGTCTTACGTCCAATCCTACCAAATATGATATGGCTAACCATCCTAGGAGAATGGGGATTTATCTCACATCAAACTGAACTCACCAGAATGTCAACACGTTAAGATGGGCACTTTTTTTTCGCTTTTCTCCACGTACGCAGGCTGATACTCCTGCGGACAATCCCTGTATTGTATCGACAGGCAAGGATTAATCCCATCTACCTAGCAAAGGGAGTGGAGTTTTGTGTGTATGACCGATTTTTTTATCCCGCCATTAAGGCAGCGATACTCCAACTTCGGGGAAGGTGTGTGCTATGTGTAACGTGTCATCCATACCAACGGCCAAACTGGCCTTCTCTTCCGAAAGTTGGTGATGGGATTTTACGTGTGTGCAAGATGCTATGGGTCCTTTCACACACTGAACCTCGGTTTATAGTCTCATTCGAAGGACTGTATGGGAAATGGAGTCAGAACCAATGTTAACCCCCGAGGGAAAAATCCCCCTGTACCGAAACGGCCCGGCGGAGATTCGAACCCGCAACCACAGGATCATCAAGATTACGAGTCCGGCACTTTACCACTGAGCTATTCCAGACCCCATGGGCACTGAAAATAGCCACGTTATGTCGTAGGCCAGCGAGAGCCGAACTTACAACGCTTAACTCGAGAATTCGGTACTCAGTCACTGACCCCACCTGCTGCAGAATTTTCAAAGCCTGTTATAGGTCTTCCCCCCTCCCCCCCCCCCCCCCCCCCCCCCCCCCCGCACTGCTTCCTAAACTCTTATCCACTTGGCTTCTTTTCATCAAAATATTTCGATCGATTTATTAACTAGGAGTGCCACTTTACCGCAGAAAGAAAGACTGAAACAGATTCACATGTACATGGAACAACACGTCACATATTATACACGGTCTTCGTACATGGAACAACACGTCATGCATTATACACGGTCGTCGTACATGGAACAACACGTCATGCATTATACACAGTCGTTGTACATGGAACAACACGTCATGCATTATACACGGTCGTCGCAAACGGACTCAGGAAGAAAAACTGGTCCAGCGTTTATATGGACACGGTCCGTCTGTTCTCTGTGTTTCAAATCATGATTAATTAGCTGACTATGTCCACACTGTCCTGTTCTCTTTGTTTCAAATCATGATTAATTAGCTGACTATGTCCACACTGTCCTGTTCTCTGTGTTTCAAATCATGATTAATTAGCTGACTATGTCCACACTGTCCTGTTCTCTTTGTTTCAAATCATGATTAATTAGCTGACTATGTCCACACTGTCCTGTTCTCTGTGTTTCAAATCATGATTAATAAGCTGACTAGGACACTATATCCACTCTGTCCGTCTGTTCAATTTGTTTCAAATCATAACGATCCTTTAGCTGACTATATCTACACTGTCCTGTTCTCTCTGTGTTTCATATCATAACGATCCATTAGCTGACTATATCTACACTGTCCTGTTCTCTGTGTTTCATATCATAACGATCCATTAGCTGACTATATCTACACTGTCCTGTTCTCTGTGTTTCAAATCATAACGATCCATTAGCTGACTATATCTACACTGTAATGTTCTCTCTGTGTTTCAAATCATAACGATCCATTAGCTGACTACATCTACACTGTCCTGTTCTCTCTGTGTTTCAAATCATAACGATCCATTAGCTGACTACATCTACACTGTCCTGTTCTCTCTGTGTTTCAAATCATAACGATCCATTAGCTGACTATATCTACACTGTCCTGTTCTCTGTGTTTCAAATGATAACGATCCATTAGCTGACTATATCTACACTGTCCTGTTCTCTGTGTTTCAAATCATAACGATCCATTAGCTGACTATATCTACACTGTCCTGTTCTCTGTGTTTAAATCATAACGATCCTTTAGCTGACTATATCTACACTGTCCTGTTCTCTGTGTTTAAATCATAACGATCCTTTAGCTGACTATATCTACACTGTCCTGTCCTCTGTGTTTCATATCATAACGATCCATTAGCTGACTATATCCACACTGTCCTGTCCTCTGTGTTTCATATCATAACGATCCATTAGCTGACTATATCCACACTGTCCTGTTCTCTGTGTTTAAATCATAACGATCCATTAGCTGACTATATCCACACTGTCCTGTTCTCTGTGTTTAAATCATAACGATCCATTAGCTGACTATATCCACGCTGTCCTGTTCTCTGTGTTTTAAATCATAACGATCCATTAGCTGACTATATCCACACTGTCCTGTTCTCTGTGTTTAAATCATAACGATCCATTAGCTGACTATATCCACACTGTCCTGTTCTCTGTGTTTAAATCATAACGATCCATTAGCTGACTATATCCGCACTGTCCTGTTCTCTGTGTTTAAATCATAACGATCCATTAGCTGACTATATCCACACTGTCCTGTTCTCTGTGTTTCAAATCATAACGATCCATTAGCTGACTATATCCACACTGTCCTGTTCTCTGTGTTTAAATCATAACGATCCATTAGCTGACTATATCCACACTGTCCTGTTCTCTGTGTTTCAAATCATAACGATCCATTAGCTGACTATATCCACACTGTCCTGTTCTCTGTGTTTAAATCATAACGATCCATTAGCTGACTATATCCACACTGTCCTGTTCTCTGTGTTTAAATCATAACGATCCATTAGCTGACTATATCCACACTGTCCTGTTCTCTCTGTGTTTAAATCATAACGATCCATTAGCTGACTATATCCACACTGTCCTGTTCTCTATGTTTCAAATCATAACGATCCATTAGCTGACTATATCCACACTGTCCTGTTCTCTGTGTTTCAAATCATAACGATCCTTTAGCTGACTATATCCACACTGTCCTGTTCTCTGTGTTTCAAATCATAACGATCCTTTAGCTGACTATATCCACACTGTCCTGTTCTCTGTGTTTCAAATCATAACGATCCTTTAGCTGACTATATCCACACTGTCCTGTCCTCTGTGTTTCAAATCATAACGATCTATCAGCAGACTAGGACACTCAAGAGACAGGGAGCCTCCGCCAAGGTGGAACGGATCCTGCATCTACCCTTTAAATCAGGCACTGGGTAAAAAACAAAGTTTCGTTGTTGTTGGTGTTGTTGCTGTTGTTGATGTTGTTGACGCTGGTTATGATGACGATGATATTTTGTTGTTGTTGTTGTTGTTTCTGCCAGGAAAGAAATAGTAAATACGGACCGAGTTACTTCCCATGTACTCCTGTTTCTCTAAAATACAAAATGCCGACATTTCTGTCCCTAGAACGTTTTCATCATCCATTGCAATATATTACAACAAAGATGGTTCTCAAGTTGTAGCTAGTACCTTCACGCTGTTCACATTCGGTGACATTTTTCATAATAATTCGGCTGAACACATCCCGAATCCGCCTTAGGATCCGGATCAGTACCAACAATTCACGAGTTGGTCAATGGCCCTCTTTCCATCTGTCTGTGAGTTTGCTTGATATCGGGTTCATCCTTGTTGTATAATTCTGCTGACGGACAAACAAACAAACAAACGCGGTTGAAATAGTCTAGCACCCCTAGCGGAAGTGATTTGAACGAATCAGCAACAGCAGCAGCAGCAGATGTGGTAAAAGTTGTGGCAGTGGTGGTCTGTGATGGTGGTGATGGTGGTGATGGTGGTGGTGGTGATGGTGGTGGTGGTGATGGTGGTGGTGATGGTGGTGGGGGTGGTGATGGTGGTGGTGATGGTGGTGGTGGTGGTGATGGTGGTGGTGATGGTGGTGGTGGTGGTGGTGATGGTGGTGATGGTGGTGGTGGTGGTGATGGTGGTGATGGTGGTGATGGTGGTGGTGGTGGTGATGGTGGTGATGGTGGTGATGGTGGTGGTGGTGGTGATGGTGGTGATGGTGGTGGTGATGGTGGTGGTGGTGGTGATGGTGGTGGTGATGGTGGTGGTGGTGGTGATGGTGGTGGTGATGATGGTGGGGGTGGTGGTGATGGTGGTGGTGATGGTGGTGGTGATGGTGGGGGGGGGGGTGATGGTGGGGGGTGATGGTGGTGGTGATGGTGGGGGTGATGGTGGTGGTGGTGGTGGCGGATTGTAAGTGATTAAGACAGCAAACCGTCGTTGTTGTTCTTTTACTGAATGAAATAAAGCCGCTGTAGTGGGTGATCTGTATCTTGTTCTACACATCCCTATTACACAGGGTAACCTACTTTCTTATGAGTAAAGGGAGACTATTAAATATAACATACATTTATTTGCATTTTTCTTAAATTGTGTAAAATTATAGTGATGACTGCGAGCGAGAAGTAAACACACGAGCGCGCGCCCGCAAGTGAGAGAGAGAGAGAGAGAGAGAGAGAGAGAGAGAGAAGAGAGAGAGAGAGAGAGAGAGAGAGAGAGAGAGAGAGAGAGAGAGACAGACTGTCACGACCGACCCCTGGAGGTCTGCCCTGACAGGATCGGTCTAGGTGGGAGTGAAGGGAGTGACTGACCTCACACGCTCCGCAAGAGACCACACAATAAAGATTACGATACAACACCCCATTTATTCACACCAGCAAATAAACATTCCAACACACGCACCATGCACGATCACAATAAAGCACTCCAACGCACACAACATGCACAATCACGATCAAGCACTCCAACGCACACAACATGCACAATCACGATCAAGCACTCCAACGCACACAACATGCACAATCGCAATCAAGCACTCCCACACCCACAACATGCACGATTATAAATAAATATTTCACCATACGACGTACACAATCACAATTACAGCATTCCAGCACATATGACATGTACACAATTATAAAGAAATATTTCCAGTATTGACCCTTTCTCACACCACGGAGTGCGTCCACATCCCTGCCCCTGTCAAGTCCGCAGGGAGCACCCTGTCGCACTAGGTGCTCCGAGCCGGGTTGGTTCTCGCAGGGAGTCGCCCAAAGCCGACACCCTCGACTCCCCAAGCGGGCAGTGAAGAGGCGTGTCCGGGGGGGGGGGGGGGGGGGGGGGGGGGACGTAGCTGTTACTGGAGGTCCTGGACGGGGGTCCAGGCCGGCCAGTCGAGACGGCGGGCTCCCCTAGCAGTCCACGGTCCCGACCAAGGCGTGGCCTCGACCAGCGCGTGGCACCATCTCGTCCGTGGTCTCAGCCAGAACGTGGCCTCGACCAGCACGTGGCACCAATCCAGTTCGTGCTCCAGGTGAAGCCCCCGGGAGGGGGGAGGACGTAGCTGGGAGGAGAGTCGGAGAGGAGGAAAAGAAGAAGGAAGGAGGAAGGAAGAAGGGTACAGCTACCCGTGGGTGACCCCGAAGAGGCGGGTCAAAGGACTCTCTCTACCCTCTGTCCAGTCGAGAGGACAGAGGCGAAGATGCGGAAACAGAAGAAATGATGTCCCTCTCCTACAGGCCGACTGCAGGAATTGAAAGTACTGACTGTACTCTCGACGATAAGGTAAAGAACCAGGACTGGAGCAGGCGCCCCAGAGACATCTTCCGCTCGAGTGAAGAGCTAACCTCCCTCAGCAATGGCGGCCAACATGCCATGCTGCGTCACAGAGTGAGCATACTTCAAACTAAAAGGACGAAGCACGTGCGACAGGTAAAAAGACAGGCGAGAGGCCGATAGACAGAAAGTTCGAGAGAAAGGTACCGGCCACCCGTGAACTTGCGGATGAATAGCACGGGCGGTGGAATTAGAGAGAGAGGAGAGAGAAAGCAGACCGAAGTTGAGCTGAACCACACCAAGGTGCAACTGCACCACAAGCCACCCTAAGGGACGGATACACGACAACAGCAACGACAATAAACAAATAAGTATCCCCCACCCTAGGGGGGTCGAACGTCGTAGGCCTGGGTAAACAAACTCTGAAAAACCCCCCCCTTCTAAAAGAAACTGTTTTTTTCCTTAGATACAGGCTCCTTTAAACCCTTGCCCGCATGGGGCAACTTCACAAAAAAGGGGCCCGGGAACCCAACCCCCTCTTAAATCGACAGGGGAACGATGAATCCAATCAAACTTTCCATGTTTTAGAATAAACAAACGGGAAATACATAATACTACATTTATAAAACAACAAAAGGAAAACCCTTTTCCCCAACCCAAAGAAGGGGACAAACCGAACCTTTGGGTTTGATTCACTCCCTTTTAACCTCCCTAAAAGTGACAACTGCCCCCACAACCTGATACAAGCCCAAAAAGGGGATAAAACCCCGGGGTTGGGGGGGAAGGTGCCCTTCGGGACGGGGATTTTTCCCCAAAAAGCAAACTACGGAGCTGGGCAAGATAGCACCCACCCTAAAAAAAGGAACCCTTGAAAAATGAGGGAAAATGAACGCTTTATTTCTGCATCCCCAAACGGCCCAACCCATGAGTCGACGACTGACTGGCCGGATCCGGTCCGGTACGGGGGAAGGGGGGGAAGGGGATGGGCTTTTTCCAGAACAAATTTCCCGGGGCCGGGGGGGGGGTACTTCTTTTTTGGGGCACGCAAAGTGGGCGTCCCAAAATCGCCTGAGAGAACTCAGAAACCATGGGGTCATCGATGTCCAAACGGGAAAAGCCTCTGGGTATCGACTCGCAATTCAAACCACTACCGAAGTGTACTAAACCGCGATCGGATGGGGGATTAATGGGTCCCCCCCCAAAGGTTTAAACCCCAACCTTGCCGAAGGGCCTCCAACCCTGGAAAAATTGGCCCCAAAGGGGAACACCCCCAAAACGCCCCTTAGGCTTGGGCCTTTGCAGAATGGGCAACTGCCATTACTGCCAAACCCTGCGATTTAACATCCCGGCCCAGAAGAAGTCCTTCTTACCGCCGAGAGTCCGTTTGGGACCCCATATGACCTGCCAGGGGGGAATCGGGGCCTCCCCGGAGAACAGACTCCCCTAAAAAGTTTTTTGGGAAAAACAAGCTTTTTTCCCCCGGGGGAAACCCCAAAAAACCCGAGACCCCCTTGGGGTTTTAAAAGGTACCTTGGGGGGGTGGGGGCGATAAAGGGGGGGGGGGGGGGAAAGGAAGGGGAGGGAATTTTAAGTTGGGGGGAAGGGGATTGTAGAGGTGGGGGGGGGAAGAATTTCGTCAAAATTCGGCGAAGAACGGGACCAATTCCTTTTCCTGCTTCTTACTTTGGCGCGTGGGTAAATTCCCACACACCCCTTACGGGAAAAACCGAAAGACAGGGAAATGACTGCGTCCGTCTGCGAAGGTGATATTTTTCCCATGATAAGGGAATACAGGGGTCGCCCCCAACCGCGAGGCCCATACTTCGCCACAGAAGAAAGGGGGTGGGATAGAAATAAATATGAAGGACGGGGGGAGAAAAAACCCACCTCCAAAAACCCGCCACACATCGAAAACTGGCGCCCCGCCCCCTTAGGGAAAACAATCCTTATCCACAAAAAAGTTTTTTGATGCTCCCAAAATTTCCCGGAGGGGTGCCCGCCCAAAGGGATAAACCAAAAAACAAGAAAAAAACCGGGCCTTTTAATCACCAAAAACGGGATGGAACCCCCCCTTTGGGCCGGGGCACGGGGAAAGCGGGGAAAGGGGAACAACCCCAAAGACACCAGGGGCTCGGGGCAATTTTTCCTGATGTGGCCAGGACGCCCAAAAGAAAAAAAAATCGGGGGTCTGAGGCCCCCGAGGGACTGCCCCCCCTTAAATTCGACCCGCTAAAATTTTGGGTCCCTTTGCCATTAAATCCTGTGGGGGGTTTCCCCTTTTCCGTCCGGGGCGATGCCCAAAGCCCTGCGAGCTTCAGCAAACACCTCAGCTTTTGTAAAACGCAGCCCCGAAACCCTTTAGGTCCCGTCTCCCTACCCGGGCCCCCCCAAACTTTTGGGGACACAGTTTTTGGGTGGGGTTTCTGAAAAGGACCCGATCCTCCAGCTCCAATTTTAGCAAACGACGCCATCCCCCCTACGTTTTGGCGAAAATCCTTTTAAACCAAATTTGAAAACGAAGGTCCCCGCGTTATTTCTATCATGGACCTGAATTTCCCTCCTGTAGGTCTCGGGGGTAAGGGTAAACGCTTCCCCCAGAGCCAACGAAATGTCTGCAAAAAGACGAAACCTTTCATTTAAGTGAAAACACCACCCTTTGCAGCACCCAATCTCCAAAAAAAGGTGCATGGGCCTTTTGATTTCCTCAAAAATTTGGTATGAACAAGCAACCTTGTGGGAAATCTTTTAAGAACATGAAATTTGGTCCTCACAAAGGTCCGAACTTTTGAAGCATTAATTTTGGGGCCCTCTAACTTAATCACCGCCTGGGTTTTCCCCCCCGGGTTTACAGAAGCGGGGGCCCCGGGGGGAAAGAAATTTGTTCCCCCAAACTCCCCCTACGCAAAAGCCTTCCACCCCGTCTATTCTTCCCAACGGAGGGCTTCCTGCCTGCCCACCCTTCCCAAACGCTGAAAACCTCCCCTCTACGCTGGCAGACCTCCACCCAAACCTGGGGCCTTTCCTGCTACCCAGCTTCTTCCTTACAAAGGGGGCCCCCGTGGGGCCCCCCCTTTTCTCTGCCCCAGCATAGCCTTTTCCCAAGCCAAAAATCTCCGTCCAGTCACCCTCCTGCGCAAGCCTCCTTTTCTAGGGGCCCTTCCTCTCAAACGTCTTTCCCCTACGCAAGTTTCCCCTCCCTACCCCCTTTTCCCAACGCTCCCCCACTTTGGGCCCACCCCCCGTCGCTGTCGCCCCAAAAAAAAAAAAAAGGGACAGGGTGATATCCTGAGGGGGGTTTTCCCACCACCCCGAAGGGGAAAAATGATCCACGACCCCCCCTTTGGGTCCGACTTTCCCAAAAGGGAAAGTTTTCCCGGGGGCTTTGCCCCTTACAGGGAACCGGGGAGAGGAAAATTTTCGGCTCGCGACCCAAACAGAACCCCCCTTTTTCCCTTCGCTATAACCTGCCCGCTTCCGACGGAAGGCCAGTGGGGTCTCGACGGGGGAAACCCCCCGCAAGAGGAAGAAAAAGGGGGGACCTACACGGGAAAAAAACCCCCATCAAACAGCACGGGAATAGGTAAAAGGGTTCCGTAGTCGAAGTACTGGTCCCTAAAAAGTGGGGCCAAAATTAATTTTTAAGAATACCCATCTTCTTCGCCAACCTAACCGACACCACACGCCGGGGGACGCCCGCCATAAACAACAAAAATCCAAACATTTTTCCCAAAAACCCCGGAAAAAAAAACAATTCCCTAGAGAAAAAAAAAAAAAAAATATTTTGGGGGAAATGTGTAATGGGGGTTATGTTTGTGGGTGCGTGTGTGGGGACAATTCCGGCGCTCCCTCGGCCACACCGCGCTCAAAACAAAACGACAAAAATTGGGCGGTGAGGGGCACACCAAAAAAAAAACAAACCCCAAAACAAAGCCCCTTCCCCTCCCCCCACCTGGAAAACCCGCGCTCCCCAGCACGAGCAACAGGCGTGGGGCGGGGCCGGAAAAAAAAAAACAAAAAAAAAACCCCAACCCGACGGGACCCGGAGAAGGAAAAAAAAAAAAATTTAAAGTTTCCGTAAAACCCCCCAGAACTCAACAACCCGGTAAAAAAAAACCAGAAAGGCAAAATTTACAAACAGGAATTTAAGACGAGCGGCAACAAAAGGGGGGCAAGACTTAGGGCCCGGGTACCCGCGTGAGTCCCCGGGGGGAAAGGCCGGGAAGGGGGCGCCCTCCTCCGGCCCTCCCCAAAAAACCCCCCCCGAGTCCACGCCGGGATTTTCCCTCAGGCCACCAAAAAATTTTCCCTTCCCCCTCTAGAGCCCCCCACCAAAACCACCCACAACAAACACAAACCGAACGACAAAACCCAAATCCAAAACAAAACAACACTAAACGGGTACTCTGCGAAACGAAGAGAACACCAAGCCCTTCACAACCCACGGGGCCCCCAAACAATTTGTCACGCCCGCCCCCCTTGGAGGCTTGCCCGACGGGACCGGTTTTGGGTTGTGATTGAAAGGGATTAGACCCCAAAACACCCCTCCGCCGAGCCCCCAAAAAAATTTAAATTTTTACAAATTACAACCCCCCCTTTTATTCACAACCACCAAAAAATAAACATTCCCACCCCCCAAAAACCCCCAAATCACCAACACCAAAAAAACACCCCAACGCACCCCAACTTTCACAATCACACCCCGCACTCCAAGCACACAACATGCCAATAAAACAATAAAAAGGCCCTTTTTCCCAACGCCCCAAAACTTGCCCCCAACGAAAATCAACACTCCCCCCCCCAAAACCCCGCACGATTTAAATAAAAAATTAAACCATACAACGTAAAACAATCCCCAAATTCCCAGAAATTCCACCATATGACTTTAAACCCAAAATTTTAAAAAAGAAAAAAATTTTCCAGTTTTTGACCCTTACCTCACACCAAACGGAGGCGCCCCACACCCCCCTGCCCCCGCCCTTTCCGCGGGTGCACCCGGGGCACTAGGGCCCGAGCCGGTTTGGGTTTCTCGGGGTCGCCCAAACCGAAAAACCCTAATTCCCAAACCCCCATGGGGTTTTCCCCCGGGGGGGGGGGCCCGGGGGCCGTTGCTTTAACCCATTTTTGGGGGAAAAGGGGGTTTTGGCCCCCGGGGGGGGGGGGGGGGGGGGGGGGCGGCCCCCCCCGGGGGGCCCGGGGGGGGGGGGGGGCCCAGGGCGGGGCTCCCCCAGACCCAAGGGCCCCCGCCCAAATTTTTTGGCCTCGCCCAGCGGGTTTAAACCTTTCTCGCCCGGGGCTCACCCAAACAGGCCTCGCCCACACGTGGCCCCCCATCCATTTCTTGCCCGGGTTAAACCCCCGGGGGGGGGTAGGACGAAAGCTGGGGGGAATCAAGAGGGGGGAAAAGAAAAGGGAAGGGGGAAAGGGAAGGGAACCCAAACCCGGGGTGACCCGAAAAAGGGGGGTAAAAGACTCTCTCTACCCTCTGTCCAGTCGAAGGACAGGGGCCAAGATGGGGAAAACAGAAAAAATGATGCCCCTCCAAACGGGCCGACTGCAGGAATTGAAATTTATTTAACGTACTCTCCCCCCGAAAAGGTAAAGAACCAGACGGGCAGGCCCCCCAAGACACCCCTTCCGCCTCGGTGAAAAAGAAAACCCCCCTCCCTCCGAAATTTGGGGGGGCCAAACATGCCATGCCCCGTCACAGGAGAGAACAATTAAAAACAAAAAAAGGAAACCAAGAAACGTGCGACAGGTAAAAAAAACGGGCGAGGGGCCCGAAGACAAAAAGGGGAACGAGAGAAAGGAAAACCGGGCCCACCCCCGGAACCTTTTGGCCGGATGAATAGAAAACGGGCGGGTAAATTTTAGAAAAGAGAGAGAAGAAAGAGCCCCGAATTTGACTAACCACCCCAAATGCCAACGCACCACAACCCACCCAAGGGACGGATACCCCACAACAGCAACGACAATAAACAAATAAATTCCCGCCACCCAAGTGGGTCGAAGGGCCCGAAATCCCCTCAAAACAAACTCTTGACACAGACAACAGCCCGACAACAAAACCGCCCAAAACCGACAAAACAGAGACGGTGAGGGGACAGAGAAAAGAAAGACAAGAAAAGATTTGCAAGAAAAGAAGCAAACACATTAAAAAAAGCGGCGACAACCGGCAAAGGAGAGAGAGAAAAGGGGAGGAGAAAAGCGAGAAGAAGAGAGAGAGAGATGGGAGAGAGGGGCGAGGAGAAAAGAGAGAGAGCGAGACAGGGGAGGGAAGGAAGGGAGGGAAAAAACACTAAGGGAGAAGAGAAAAGAGGGGAGAGAGAGAGGGGAGAAGAGAGAGAGAGAGAGAGAGGAAAAGGGGAGGGGAAGAGAAAATAAGGGCGGGCATTCGGGGCATCCAGGCACACAGACAAGCACAAAAAAACACCCCAACACCCAAAAGGCACACCACACACACACACCCACCCACAACACAACACACCCCCAACCCACACACAAAACACACAAAACACACACACGGAAAAACATAAAAAGTTTATGAGTCAAATCAAAAATTCATTGGCTTTAGAAAAATTTTTACAGAAATTTTTTTTGCCATTTACAGTAAAAAGTAAAAAGCGAAAGCTTTTCAAATGATCCCGACAGGTTATTCCAAAAGGGTCACAACACATCAAATAAACCCGACGGGTTATTCCAAAAGCACAACAACATAAAATTTAAACCCCGACAGGTTATTCCAGAAGTCACAACTACATCAAATGATGCCGACAGGTTATTCCAGAAGTCACAACTACATCAAATGATGCCGACAGGTTATTCCAGAAGTCACAACTAAATCAAATGAATTTTCCGTTCACAGCATAGTTGATAGAAATGCCAGACTTAAGATTATTTTTTTTAACATACAAAGGCTATTCAAGCTCAGATCTATATCGCATCACAAAGAAATCAAAAGAGCAAAAACATGTGGTAAAATGTTAGACGGCACCACTGGTAAAATTCTGTTTTTCTTTTTTTTTTTTCAAAAGTAAGTATGGAGTTCCACTACCTTCACAATTTCCAAACTCTTTAGACAAAATACATTCTGCATGGTTTCCTTTTCCATGGTGCTTTCATAGTATGATGAATTCTTGGGAACTTCAAACCTGACTCATGTTGAAAACATCTTTGTCGAAAGTGAATTGAGGAATAATTATCCATCCTGTCTATTTGAAGATGAATTCTTGGGAACTTCAAACCTGAGTCATGTTCCCAACATCTTTGTCGAAAGTGAATTGAGGAATAATTATCCATGTTGTCTATTTGAAGATGAATTCTTGGCAACTTCAAACCCGAGTCATGCTCCAAACATCTTTGTCGAAAGTGAATTGAGGAATAATTTGCCACGCTGTGTCCATCTGAAGATGAATTCTTTGGACCTTCCAATCTGAGTCACGTTCCAAACATCTTTGTTGACAACGAAGTGAGGAATAATTTGTCACACCGTGTCCGTTTGTTCCTGTATCTAATATTCTAGTCCATTTGTCTTTGCGCATTTAGTTTTTAACGTATTTCTGTTTAACAGTTTTAATATGTACTTCTGTTTAACAGTTTTAACATGTACTTCTGTTTAACAGTTTTAACATGCAGTTCTGTTTAACAGTGTTGACATGCTTTCAGCTCCGACACGGACTCAGTGAATGGCTGAGCCGTGAAGGAGACTCGTGCTTTTTATTTTGGTATTGCTTCCTCATTTCACCATTCATCCACACTAGTATCTCTACAATATTCGCTATTTTTCACAGCGTGGTAAACCACATAAAAAGCTGACTATCTGTTTAGAAGGAAATATGTCTGTTCTTTCCACTTCGTTTGATGTCAGGGGGTACAACCACGACAGACCCGTGACAGCTCAGACTTGCACTGTGTTCACAACAAAAGGAAAAAGAAATCTTCAAGACAAAGTCAGTTTCGTCACTAACGTCTATCATTTCATCACTTTGGCTGGTGTTAGTGATAATAATGTATATAGTACGATGCCAGTTTAACACTTTGTCAACGATACATTACAGTATTTTATTTGTACAAATTGTAAGAAAGTACAGCAAGGTGGTGGTGACGACGACCAAAAAAAAGAAAAAAGAAAAAAGAAAAAAACAGAAAAATACAGAAAGAAAAAAAGAAGGAACACAAAAGCTGGAAATGTAGCTCCTATTCACAGCATGCGTGTCACGATGGTACGATGGCAAACAGTCCTATTCACAGCATACGTGTCACGATGGTACGATGGCAAACAGTCCTATTCACAGCATGCGTGTCACGATGGTACGATGGCAAACAGTCCTATTCACAGCATACGTGTCACGATAGTACAATGGCAAACAGTCCTATTCACAGCATACGTGTCACGATGGTACGATGGCAAACAGTCCTATTCACAGCATACGTGTCACGATAGTACAATGGCAAACAGTCCTATTCACAGCATGCGTGTCACGATGGTACGATGGCAAACAGTCCTATTCACAGCATACGTGTCACGATAGCACAATGGCAAACAGTCCTATTCACAGCATGCGTGTCACGATGGTACGATGGCAAACAGTCCTATTCACAGCATGCGTGTCACGATGGTACGATGGCAAACAGTCCTATTCACAGCATGCGTGTCACGATGGTACGATGGCAAACAGTCCTATTCACAGCATGCGTGTCACGATGGTACGATGGCAAACAGTCCTATTCACAGCATACGTGTCACGTTGGTACGATGGCAAACAGTCCTATTCACAGCATGCGTGTCACGATGGTACAACGGCAAGAAGTTCAGACATTCCGCACAGACCTGCTCCTTGAACTGAAAGAGATGCACAGAGTTCTAACTGAAAGAGATGCACAGAGTTCTAACTGAAAGAGATGCACAGAGTTCTAACTGAAAGAGATGCACAGAGTTCTAACTGAAAGAGATGCACAGAGTTCTAACTGAAAGAGATGCACAGAGTTCTAACTCTTTCAGCAACACGATAGACTGGGAACTGAAGGTGGTTCTGACTGAGGCGACGATGACCACATTCACTGGGCCGGGAGGCTGATACACATTACAGACCACATTCACTGGGCCGGGAGGCTGATACACATTACAGACCACATTCACTGGGCCGGGAGGCTGATACACATTACAGACCACATTCACTGGGCCGGGAGGCTGATACACATTACAGACCACATTCACTGGGCCGGGAGGCTGATACACATTACAGACCACATTCACTGGCCGGAGGCTGATACACATTACAGACCACATTCACTGGGCCGGGAGGCTGATACACATTACAGACCACATTCACTGGGCCG
The DNA here is from genome assembly GCA_018398815.1 of Conus ventricosus. Taxonomy (NCBI): domain Eukaryota; kingdom Metazoa; phylum Mollusca; class Gastropoda; order Neogastropoda; family Conidae; genus Conus; species Conus ventricosus. The sequence continues at coordinate 71,408,545 of CM031617.1, read as the reverse complement.
GAGGCTGATACACATTACAGACCACATTCACTGGGCCGGGAGCTGATACACATTACAGACCACATTCACTGGGCCGGGAGGCTGATACACATAACAGACCACATTCACTGGGCCGGGAGGCTGATACACATTACAGACCACATTCACTGGCCGGGAGGCTGATACACATTACAGACCACATTCACTGGGCCGGGAGGCTGATACACATTACAGACCACATTCACTGGGCCGGGAGGCTGATACACATTACAGACCACATTCACTGGGCCGGGAGCTGATACACATTACAGACCACATTAAAAAAAAAATAATCACGTGGTACTGACTTGTAGTAGCGTCTCTAAACACACACCTTCTGAGCTGAGACGTTCCAAACCCAACACAAAACCCTTCCGAGCTAACAGATCAGACCTCATGTCAGATCTTACCACGACTAGGTTTGAGACGTTCCAAACCCAACACAAAACCCATCCGAGCTAACAGATCAGACCTCACGTCAGATCTTACCACGACAAGGTTTTTTTCTTTTCTTTCTTTCTGCGTACGCAGGCTGATACTCCTGCGGACACTCCCTGCATAGCCAGGCAGTGGAGTTTTGTGTGTATGACCCTTTTCTATCCCGCCATTAAGGCAGCCATACTCCATCTTCGTGGAAGGTGCATGCTGTGTGTCACGTGTCATCCATACCAACGGCCAAACTGGCCTTCTCTTCCGAAAGTTGGTGATGGGATTTGACGTGTGTGCAAGATGTTATGCGTGCGTTCACACACGGAACCTCGGTTTATAAGTCTCATTCGAAGGACTATATGGGGAATGGAGTCAGAACCAATGTTAACTCCGAGGGAAAAATCCCCCTATACCGAAATTCGAACCCGCAACCCCAGGATCACGAGTCCGGCGCTCTACCAACTGAGCTATCCGCCCCCCCCCCCCCCCCCCCCCCCCCCCCCCCCGACTAGGTTTTGAACTTTAAACTACACGTGTATGTAATATGGTTTTTGAGCTTTAGACTATAATTAATGTGTATGAAATATAGTTTTTGAACTTTAAACTACATGTGTACGTATGGTTTTTGAGCTTGAAACTTACATGTGTATGTAATAATGTTTTTTAGCTTTGAACTGCATGTGTATATAATTATGTTTTTTAGGCTTTAAACTACATGTGCATGTAATGTGGTTTTTAAGCTTTAAACTGCATGTGTATGTAATACATGCTATCAACGCGAGTCGCGAAGCTTCCACAAACAACAGGAACAATGTTACATGATTTGTCTTTGTCATGAATCACTGTCTTGTATGACTGTCATGCCATTTGTCCCTTGGAGCTCTTCTAAAGGACTTTTACAGTGCAATGCTTTCAGACAATCCAGCACAGATGACAGATGACAACAGCGCCATTTGCCCCTTAGAGCTCTTCTAAAGGACTTTTACAGTGCGATGCTTTCAGACATGAATTAGATGACAGTTGGATGACAACAGCGCCATCTGCCCCATGGAACTCTTCTAAAGCGCTTTCACAGTGCGATGCTTTCAGACATGAATTAGATGAGTCAGATGACAACAGCGCCATCTGCCCCATGGAGTGTGCCTGCACGGCGGTCACGTGACACGCTGGTCAGGCAGACGGCGTGGAGTCCACCACGTCCTTCTTCTCCTGGCTCTGACTGATCTGGGTCAGACGGATGGCGTCCTCAGAACTGTCCGCTGTGGGGCTGGCCTCCCCCTGTCTGGAACAAAAGCACCGCTTCAGCAGCCCCACGAACCTCCGCCGGAACCGGCGGGCACTGAGGAAGTAGATGACGAAGTTGACGGCGTGGTTGGTGTCGGAGAGCAAGGTGATGACCTGGTAGAAGAGGTAGGCCTTGGCGCTCTCCTCCAGCACTGCCAGGTCGAAGGTTTCCTCCAGGAAGAGGTGGTACAGACAGGCAGGCAGCGTCAGCATCAGAAAGACCAGCCCCGCCCCCAGCAACATGAGGCTGATGGAACGCTCTGCGCTTCCGTCATCGCCGGAATGGGTCCGAGTCAGCGCCGTGCTCGTCCTCCCTCTCGTCCGACGGTGTCGCTGCAGGCCGACGATGATGAGCGTGGTGAAGACGACTATCAACAGAAAGGGGACGAAGAAGTAGAGACAGAGGAGGAAGAAGTCGTAAAAATTCCGCTTGAAATCCCGCATGGCTTCGTTGTAAAGACAGCGCTTGCCCCGTCTGTTTGCCTCGGTGTAGAAGAAGGGGGTTGGGGAGAAGCAGAGGGCCATGGCGATGGTGAGTAAGACGATGCTGAGGTACACTCTCTTCTTGCTGAAGCACGCAGCTTTCTTGAGGGGGAAGAAGACGGTGAAGAAGCGCTCGAAGCAGATGAGGGCCAGGACCCAGTTGGCGTAGCAGCTGAAGAAGGACGGCGTCAGGTAGAAGATGCAGGCAGCGTCGGTCAGCTTGCCGTGCGTGGCGATCTGATGGTACAGCAGCTTGACCACAAGCGCCGTGCTGTCTGCAGCAGCCAGCAGTGCCACGTACAGGGTGGCCGTAGTGGCCTGCATGGACAGCACAGTGACCAGACAGGCCAGGTTGCCGGGCAACCCCACCGCCACCAGCACCCAGATGTAGGTGTTCCGTATGGCGTTGGCGTGCATGACCTCCTGGGGAAGGGGCCGGGGGTTCCAGGCAGCGCAGTGGTGGTGGTGTCATTCATGGTGGATCGTCGTTTCCTTCACCCGCTTCAAGTCTTAGCCTGGACAGGAAAAACAAAAAAGAATTTATGAAGAGAGCTAACTCGAGCTGCAACCAAAGAGCATCATTATAGTTAACGCAGCTTGGTTGAGAGGAAGAAAAAAAAAGGGGGGGGGGGGGGGGGGTGTAAGGTGCTCAATAATCAGATGAAAAGCCAAAATACGAATAACCACACAAAACAGAGTGCAAAATAATGCTTAAACAATATACAACACAAAACAGGTGGATGATGAATTTTCCAGAGATTTGTTTTTCCTTCAGAGTCGCAAACGACAGACACAGAAAGAAAAAGATAGAGCCGAAGGCGTGGATGAGACCCAGACAAGCACTACTGTCCTCAACTGCCGAACAAACCAGCTGGGAGCAATCCTGCACCACCCTTGGAAGCCTGCGCTGTGTTCACATAGGGTGCAGGCACGCACAGGGCATTTCATTAAGACGTCAAGGGGCATAACTGCTCCCTGGCAGATGCCATTGTGTAATGGCCACTGGATGTGACATGACAGAAGCTCCACGGGAGCGTTCCCATGGGTGTACCAGCCCATCTTGCATGACTGCAGAGCCCATCGGTGGAAAAAAAAAGACATATAAAGTGCAGAAACATATACTTTCCAGATCGCA
>CM031617.1:71380196-71397696 GCA_018398815.1 Conus ventricosus | reverse complement strand
GACCGCCAAAAGGGGCACAATCAGGGCTTGTAGAGGAGAGTGATGAGGAGAAACCCTCATATACATAACACCTCATCAAAACTATAAACAAAAATGTGCAGTCCCCCCCCACCCCCCCCCACCCACCCCTTCCCCCCGCCCTCGAATACCTTTCCATGCCCGTGAACAGCGCCAGAAGTCGTTGCCCGTCCCGTTGATCGTTTGATAGACACACAATGAGGACGCCGCCCCCCCCCCCCCCCCCCCCCCCCCCCAACCACCCCCCCCCCCCCCACCACCCCCACCCCCCCACCCCCCCCCCCCCCCCACCCCACCCCCCCCCCCCCACCCCCCCCCCCACCACCCCCCCCCCCCCCAAACTCCACCCCCCACACCTCCGCCTGAGTTCACAGGTGATATTTATCAGGTGTTACACAACACATGCACAACACATACAAAAAACTGCACGTGACGTTAAACAACACGGCGACGAAACAGGGACACGTGACCTCCATCAAGTAATTGTTGCGTTAGGTACCCCGACAAAGATTGACAGCGTTAGGTGACTCGCCTAGGCCTGGTAGGTACAACATGTTTCATGTAAGATGAATGGAAAGAACTGATGGACGAACTCACATGTTTCAGTATGATGAATGAAAGTAACAGATGGTCGTACCATGTTTCAGTAAGATGAATGAAAAGAACAGTATGGACGAACAACTATGTTTCAGTAAGATGAATGAAAGAACTGTATTGGATCGATCGAAACACATGTTTCAGTATGTTGTAATATGAGCAACAGAAATGGACGAACACTTGTTTCTGTATAGTTTGTCCATGTGACGACGCATTCAACATACAAAGGCATGTGACGCGCCATCACATGTAGGTGTGAGATGAATCTTCATTTCCCCATACCATACTAAAAAAGGAAAGAATTATATGCATGTGGGCTTGACTAGTGTAGCAAGGCGTCCCCAAATAATGGTGAGAAGGACTCCGTTAAAAGATACTGAAGGGGGGTCATTGGGTGGATAGTGGACTAACTGATCGAGATAGTTTAACAAGGCGCTGGTAGGTGACTGGTCATGGTGTTGAACACTGAGTATGCACTCACTAGGAGGAGGGAGGACAAAGAATCAGTTTTAGAAAGCAGATTGGCCTAGAGACCTCCGAACCTGTCTAGGACGATGTCCTCGCTGCTGACACAGTCTATTACCGAGTGAGCGATGATAGTTGGGGAAAAGCATACAGGGGAGGAAACTTTAATAGAAAAGCAGGAAAAGAAAGAATTAATAATTAAATTGGGAAGCAGGTTACTTACAGAACATTATTCGTGTTTCTGCCCTTGCACCATTGACCCTTCACCTTTCACCGTCGCCCGTGAGGGGGTTTATGAGGGCCTTCGGTGTGGGGGAACAACGGAGAGTTCAGCCCGGCAATTAACGACTAAAGTGTGAGAATGTTGGAAACTAGTCATCTCTCCAGAGTCAGGAGAAGACGTTGGGAGAGGAATTGGGAACTCATCACTCCAGTGACAGGAGAAATCGGGGAGAGAAGCCGGAGCTAATATCTCCGTGACGGGAGTATTCAAAGGGGCGCGATAACACTGTATTAGAGAGTACAGGGAAGGGAATCATGGATGGTATGGAGTCGAGTCCAAATTATGATGCAGGTTATAGCATTTAAAGGAGTGAAAGAATTAATTTTTCTCATGGGTCTGGATCTTAAGCCAATGTTCGTTTTTTTGTTTGAAGGCCCCATGACTTTATAGAAACTTTCGGACACTTAGTTTTCTCTCAGTTGTAAAGAGAGATACATATATAAAAATCTGTTTACATTATTGTTTGATGGGATTTGTAAAGTGTTTTTCCCTGAAGGAGAGGGGGAGAAGAAGAAAAACATTCGGTGTAGTGCGCCTTTGGTTGATTGGAAAGATTGCGCGTGTGCGTTTGGGAGTCAAAATGCTGTTCATGTATTGGCGTTGTGTGCAATTAGTGAACAGGAATGTGACAGTGCCGTGACCCCGACGTAGCGCTGCCGTTTTGTTTCTACCTGGGAATAAAAAAAAAGAAGCGAAAAGATTTATATTTGTAACTTCAGAGGAAGGATGTTCTGTGTTCCCCTCGGGGTTTGGGGGGAAAAATAAAAAAAAGAAAGATTTCTATTTGTGCCTTGGGGCCTAAAAAAATGATTTTGATTTGTACCCATAAGGGATATTGTGGGAAGAAAAAAAGAAGAAAGATTTGTATTTATAGCCTTCGGGGCCTGCAATAAAAAAAGTATTTCTATGTGTGTCCCTCAAGGTTTGAGGGATGAAAAAAAAAAAAGTTCTAATTTTCTACTGTGTACTTTGCAATTATTTTTTCTTTTTATGTGTGTGAGTGAATGTTTATTTTCAGTGCAAGTCGAGGATCTTCTCTCTTATTTCTGATCTGAGTTTTGCGAGTGGTTGTGTTTTGTAAGTTCCTAATTTTTTTTTACCCGATCGGTGAGCCTCCACCGCTTTGCGACTTCCTTGAGCGACTAGTTCATGAGTTGGGAGCAGACCAGTTGATTACCTATTTGTCCTTTTCCCACGATCGGTGTGCCCCACCGCCTTCTTCGCACCTACATTGAGCGTTTAGTTCAGGTGGGAGCAGCCGTGTCGCCCCCCTCACCTTTATTAGGTTTATTTTGTTGTTTTTTCTTTCTCTGTCCTTTCGTTTCATTTCAAATAGTCCATTTTCCTGAGCCTTTGAACCGACTTGTCTCTTCAACAGGTCAGAGGTTTGACATTGTGCGGGGGAGGGGAGAAGGGAAGGGGGGGGGAGGGAATAACTTCCTCCTAATAAAATTTGCTATTGTTTTCCACTTCTTTGGGGGGTTGTGAGATTTTCTTTGAGTTGGTGTGTATGTGCATTTATTAATTGAAGTTTTTCATTTTGAGGCATTATTACTGTAATGTTCGGTTTTATTGTGAGTGATTTGTTTTTTCCCATCTCATGTTTCACGGGTGGGAGACAGTGACCACTAGATGGATGATGTATGACGGGCTTCTTTCCCCCTTTTCTTGATTTCTTCTTACTATTCGATCACTTGTGTATCCTTACCATTTCCTTTCACCCTGTTTTCAAACTGTTAAACTTCTCCTCAATAGCTCCTATCTTGTTTTTTTCTACATTTCATATTTTGGTGGATTCCGCTAGTTTGTGTTTCTTCCCCTCTTTTTAATGGTTTGTGTTCATTGTTTTGTTAATTTAATATTATTTATCGTTTTAAGGCGGATATCATTTGTTTGTTATTCATTTGAAATTAAGTAAGAGAGAAAGACTGTTCTTATAGAACATTTAGTAACTAAAACTTTTTAAAGATTATTTGTTCTGAAAACTTTATTGTGTTTTTTTTCCTTTCTTAGGAAAAAACTGATTAGCATTTGAACGTCTCTTTTTTTTTTTTATAAGTAACAATTTTGATACCTGTTTTCGAGAACAAAATATTTCTGGGAAAATACATTCTTGTGTTCATTTCTTCCTTGTTTTATAGTAAGCCGTTTTCTGGTTATACCGGAATTGAATTCTTTAGTTGTATATTACTATAATTACGTTTTGTGAAAAAATTAAACATTTCATATATCGGAATTATTTTTATCATACTTAGAACTTGTTTTGTGTTAATATTGTTGACGGTTCTTTTTGGATAATGCTTGATAAATATGTTCAACAAGCGGAACGCTTTGGGTTTTGATGGATGAAGGAAAAAATTACCTACTATGTGCCATATCCAATGCATTGATAGGGCAGGACAGGCTTAAGAAGACGAGAGTAGAAAATCAAGGAAATAGAGAGAGAAGAAAAATATAAGGATCTAGTAGTTGAAGAGAGAAGAATACAGAAGTGAAAGCTGAAGAACAGAAGATACAGAGGGGAAGCTGAAGTTTGAAAGAAAGAAAGACTACAGAGGGTAATGTGAAGATAAAGGAAAAGTCAATTTAAGTTGAGCGACAGTTTCAGAATTAGAGACGATGCTGAAATTAGAAGATATACATGGCAGCTCGAGAGAACCTCCACCAGCGCACCAGGTCTGTTCCGCAAGCGCGCCTCAGTCAAAAATTCCGGCATATTTTCCAAAGTTCCCGCCCCCTTTCGAGGAAAAAAAAACGACCCCCCCCCTGATGACATTGATAGTTTTCTTTTCCGATTTGAAGTCACGCAACGTCTTTGTGGTTGGACAAAGGAAATAGTGGAAATTGTTTTTTGCGTAGTTGTTTAAAGGGTAGACGCTTTGGCACTGTTACCGACAACTCATTGCGGCGGAACATAAATGTAACTTGGGATCAGTGTGAAAGAATAACTACTCAAGAATTTCAATGTTTCTGATGATCGCTTTTACGCGGATCGTTTCCGTCTGTGCGCCCTGACAAAGGTGAAGATTCGTTTCTTCGTTTCTAATCCGTATGAGTCATTGTTTGATCGATGGAGCGTTATATCTAAAATCGAACAAAACTTTTCAATCTCTGCGCTGATTCCTTCTTAGAGACAACGTTTCCAAGAGCGTGAGCAAAGATCTGGCCACTTTCCTTAAAGAAAGGCAATTTGAAACTCGTTGAGGAATATGTGTCAGATGGCTGATCAGTATAGTATCGCTTCACCCAGATAAGGGCGTGCTAGGAAAGGGAGTTATTTTTCCATCTTTGAGTCGCATGCGTTGTTCGGTGTTGTTGTCCCGTTCCTGGGCTTCCTAAATGGACTCCAGGGACTCATCCGAACAGCCGAAGCCATTTGAACACTATGGCACAAATGCATTCAGCTGGGGATGAGAACATACGTGTGTGTCCGTTTTTGATTACCCGCCCTCATGGGCAGCCACACTACGACTCGGGGGATTTGGAGAGACTGTGTTATGCTAGGAGTGTTGTCCACGACCTGAAGACAATTCCCCAATAACTATGCTGAGAATTACAACATTTTGATGTAGCCTTGGTGTTCATGGCCCTTTGTCAAATTGGTATGACTCAGCCTTAAGCCAATGGAGTGTCTATGAGTCCTTGTACTATCCCATCGGGACAGGGAAGTTACAGGGAAAAGGAATTCGTGGGCAATTTCTGAGTCCTCAAGGAATACTATATCTAGGAACGGGACAGGGGATCTTTCCGCGGTCTCGAGTGTCTTTCGTCAGTAACCAGTACTCCCGCCGGATAATAAACCCGTTGCTTCCTCAGCAAAACGTTCCGAGGTCGTGGTCAATGATCCACCCGCGGTAGACCGTTTTGGGCAGTTCGTTGGGACCACCATAAAAGAAGTTCACAAAATCTGGCAGATCGCCGATCAGACAATGCACGAGGTTTCTTTTGTGATTGCTCAGTTCCATTTGAAAAAGAATTGCCCTTTCAAACCTATTGAGTCAAAATCCCGCCATTAGTCTCCAATGGATGGTGATAGAAGGCCTTGTTTTGGAACCACATCAATATGTTGATGGACTGGTTGTGTTAGAATACGCGAAAGCCGTTCAACGGACTTGCAGCTTCGGTTTTGCGAGACAATGGGTTTGCACCAACGTGGTTGTAAGAAAATCTTTCGTTGCTTCAAATCCAGTATACTCGAAACTGTCCAAAAATGTGTTGGTCGTTTGAGAGGCAAAGAGTGAAACGTTTTCCGCTGGCGAAAATTTCGGTCGACGATACACCGTTACGTATCCGATTACTTACCGCCTGTGGTATCGATTACCCAGTCTCGCGACTTGGATTTTGGGCCAATTTGCCAGGTGTCGACTACAGTACATGGTGGTGCTGGAGAGGCTCGTTCGTTCCTTGTATTGTGAGTACTAGATCAGACATCATAGAGCAGGGGAAAGGCTACAAAGCCGCTAAAGTATCAAAACTGGCTGGAACTTCCAGATTACCCCAGATGATCTAAAAGAAATGACAGGGAAAAGACGAGACGCTGACGACAATACTTTGCTGCTAATCAGACTGTCACTGACATACCAACGGACCAAACCAAACGTACATACTGGACTCTGACATTCTCATACAAGTGAGTACCTGGACAGGACAAACATTCATCGTTGTCGTGCCAAAAGCCACTTAGAGAGACAGTATTCACTCGGCTCATGGATGCATTGTCGCTGGTCTTGTGGAATCAAAAGAACATGAAAGAGAGGTATTGATTCATCTTTTTTTGTTGGCAGGCTTTGTGCACAAAGGGAAGGTACAGGAATACTGGCCGCCTCATGTGACATCTCGCAAAAGACATCTCAGATAAGGGTCGCGTTCATGTGCCGCCTTTTGCAACAAAATGCCTCTCATTTCCGTCCATGTTCGGATGGTGGATTATTGATTCTTGTTGGCGCCTTTTCCTCTGTATTCTTTTTTCCGGGGGGTGGGGATTATACGGCTATATCTTAACTTTGGTGGGGATACAGCGACAAGGTATCCAGAAGCGACTACAATGATGAAAATTGTACAGTTTTGGCGCTGTAGCTCTTACCTGCGATTTTTTCCAGAGCTGGGGTCTTCCAGAACGAAATTCTCTGGATTGTGGAACGCATTTCATTTCCGACCGCAATGAGAGAAATTTACAGGACTGTTGTCAATTCGTCCTTTTCAATACCACGCCATTCTTCCCCAATCGAATGGCAATGGTTGAACGTTTCAATGCGAACGTTTAAAAGTTCCATGTTGAGATAGGTTTTTTTGCAAGGCAGGAAGCGAACCCCCTTGATTGGGGATCGTTTCTTACGGCTTTGCTTTTAGCATTACAGGAAATGCCGAAACGAAACGCTGGGGTGGGATTTCTCACCACTTGAGGCTTCTTTTCGGACACTCACCACAGGGGTCCTTTGGATCTACTGGATGACACAATGGACGAAAAAGACGGGACATCCCGACAGTTAAAACTGTTTTACCCAATACGTTTATGAAATGACCATAATCGTTTGATGGATGCATGTGAGCTTGTTCAACGTCAGCTGATAGAAAAAACAGATGTGTACAAGGTCTTTGCAGGACAGAAAGCAAAAGGCACGTTCCTTCAGTGTAGGGGGGAATTTGTAAAAATGTCCTTGTACATACTAATATGATGAAAATTACTAGCATTCGTCGTTATGTGGATGGGTCCTTTTTCAGTGGTCGAAAAAAAACTTTCTGACTGTTATTATAAAATCTAAATGGCCAAAAATGAGAAGGATATTACATGGGAACATGTTGATGAAGTATGGTGAACGTACTAAATGTTGCCATCAACAGTCTGTTGAGTGGATATGTTCCTATGTCAGATATGATTGTAAACTTGACAGATTTTGATCAGTGATGATTTTGATACACTATGTAACGTACAAGGGACAGAATCAAAGGTTGTGGAAACAGCAAATGTAGGAGTGTATAACATCTACCTGTGCTGATGTTGTTGTACCCCTTCCTCTCTGTCTATCATTAGGTTGATACTATGATTGTTTGTGTTTGTCCGAATGATTGTCTTCAAGTCAAAGGGAACAAGCTCAAGAATTTTGAAAGACTTTCAGGAGTGTTCGACAGATTACCCAAGGTACAGTGACTGGTAGTGAACCACATAGTATTCAGTTAACTACTGAAAATACCAGTGCGAACCAGACCATACCCCCTCCCGTTTGCAAAAAAAGAGGTTTGTCTGATGAGAGAAATCAAAGTAATTGGTGGATTTTAAAGAGTCATAGAACCTTTAAATCTCGTACAAGTCACTGTGGTTTACCTGCCAAGATGAACAAACACTGATGGCTCGGTGCGTTTCTGCATCGTTTACAGGTAATTAAATAAGTTCACTGGTTCGCTTGCCGAGCCCATCCCAGAAGTTGCAGAACTTCTGTGTCAGCTCTTCTCAGATGGAAATTTATTTTTGTGAAAGTAGACTTGACCTAAAGGATACTGGCAGATTCCAATGGATGAGTGACAAGGGAAAAGACAGCATTTCTTACACCTTTTGGTCTTTTCCATTGCCGATCGAAATGCCATTTCGGTTTGCAAAATTGCACAGTCTTCTTTTGCCTAGATTGATGCGGTGCCTGGAAACTCCATGAATGTTCGGTGCAGTTCAGTTTTTTTTGGACGATGTCTTGTTGGCTGCAAAAGTCATGGAGTGACCTACCTTTCTAACTTACGGCTGTTTTTTCCAAACTCAGAAGTTTGGTTTGACTGCGAGACATCCTAAATTCGTGCGGTTTTCAGGACTCTCGAGTTTTCTGCGGTCACACTATTTAAGTGGGAAATATGATGCCAGTAGGGGAAAGAAAGTGGGAAAATGATTTTATTTATTACTTAAAGCACACTACAAAAGGAAACAGATCAGGTTCACTCTTCGGATTGTTTGTCTTATATAGACGTTATGTACCCAACTTTGAGTCCTGACGGCCACTTTGACTGAACTGACGAAAGGGACAGTAGAACAAAAAGTATTGTGTGGTCTGATGACGTGCACAGAAGCTTTGGAAGTGTGTGTTCAGGAACACCCTCAAATCATTTCTTTTCTGTTGTTACCCTCATCTCAGAAGACTCTTATTTTGAGAAACCGATGCCGTTTCCAATACGGAATGGGTGCGGTATGTTGCAGGGAATAAAAAGTGCTTTGTTACATCGTTGCATTACGCCATAAGAAGTTCCTCAATGACACAGGAGAAATACTCCCACTATTGAGAGAGAGTGCTTGGCTAATTGTATGGGCATGTGAGAAGTACGCAGGTTCTTGACTGGAAGAAAGTTTCGGTTAAGACTGACCATAGGCATTGACGTTCTTTGAACAATGTCAAAAACTAAGATCAGCAGATTTATTAAGGTGGTTCTTTGGCATTGCTGGGAATTCCAGTTCATTGAACCAGTGCCTGGAACACAAACAATGTCCTGGCAGATTATTGTTCCACGTTGTATGAAATATTCTTACAAATTAACTTTCTTCAAGGTTAAATACAATTCCTGGTTTTTTGTTTATCTATAATCATACATTTATCACACAATATACCTTTCTTTAATGTAAATACTAATAAAACCCTATGATATAAATCTACAAAATCATTATTACTTTACACACATAAAAACATCACACAACACATCATAATAATCACAACACAAAAAAATCAAAAAACACAACTAAATTCATCAAAAACACCAACTACTAAAAAACAACCCATTCAATAAACCTTATCAACTACATAAATATACAATCTTCAAAAACACCTCAAAACCCAATAAAATAACATTATATAAATATCACATATCTCCAAACCTAATTTTAATCATTATTAAATTTACCACACAAATCCAACATTAAACACATTTCAATTTTACAATCAACATAACATTATTTTAAAATCAACCAATTTTTAAACTATTTCTTCTTTTTTTTACCAATTAATCTTGATAACCATTTACACGTAGAACATATTCTCATTTACCTGGAGGGTTTTTTACCATTATTGATTGTGGATAAAAGATCAAAGTAAATATGCTGCTTTCACATCCTTAATATCTGACAACACCAATTTCTACTTGAATTGATAATATCCACTATTGTTATCATCATGTAATTTGTGAAACTTCATTTTGTGACGATGTGGTGATCAATATGATTTCTTTTAGAAAGACTGAAAGATTTCGAAAATATGCTTTTATGGTGGATCAAGATGATTCGATTCTATACGTTGATTATTAATTTGGCGTGATTCATGTGTGATGGATACACTTTTGAGACTTCATGGCTGAAGATGTGTGTACGTGACACGTTTGTCCTAAATCCGTCTTAAAAAAAAAATTTCTGGGACGAAAATTTTTCACCCCAGGATGGGGGCGGTTGTACATGTGACCGTAGCCTCACAAACAAGGCATGTGACCGCTCATCACATGTATTAGTGATATGTTCACTTTCCCCATTACCACTACTAAAATGGAAGAATATTCATGTGGCATTGACTAAGTGTTGCAGGCGTCCCCAAATAATGGTTGAGAATGACCTCAGTAAAGAAAGAGGGGTGGTCATTTGGTGAAACACGTGACCACTGAGAGATAGTTTAACAAGGGCCTTGGTAAGGTGCTGCTGGTCATGTCAACGACTCTCCTGTTGAACACTGACGTATGCACTCAACTAGGAGGATGGGAGGAAAGAATCAGGTTTTTGCCCAGCAGATGGCCTAGAGAATCGTACCTGTCAGGACGCTGGTACTCGTGGCTGACAGTCATTTCACAAGGTGAGCGAGCTGATAGTTGGGGAAAGCTACAGGGGAGAAACACTTAAAGAAAAGAGAAAGAACAGAATTCATAATTAAATGGGGAAGCAGGTTACCTTACACGAACTTATTCGTTTGTTTCAGCCCTTACACCCTTCCGCCCTTCACCTGTACCTTTCACCGTGAGGGGTTAAAGATGGCCATGGTGTGGGGGATCACACCCGGTAGTTCAGCCGGCAATATCGACTCCAAGGGAGAGGAGGAAGTTGGAAATCTCGTCATCTCTCAGAGACAGGAGAAGACGAGGGAGTGGAGGGGGAAACTCATTCACTCCTGTGACAGGGAAATCGAGGGAGAGAAGCCGGAAGCTCATGTCTCCAGTGACGGGAGAATTCAAGGGGGCGTTACACTGTCTCCAGAGAGACAGGGAATCATGATGGTATGAGAGCGAGTCCAAATTCTGGGATGCAGGTATAGCATCATGAGTGAAAGAATTATTTATCTCCTGGTCTGGATTCTTAAGCCAAGTTGTTTGAAAGGCGATGACCTTATAGAAACTTGGAAACTTTAGTTTATCCTCTACAGTGTAAAGAGAGATAATATAATAAAATCTGTTTATATATTGGTTTTGATGTGATTTAGTAAAGTGTTTTTCCCTGAAGGAGAGGTGGGAGAGAAAAAACATTCGGTTTGTGCGCCTTTTGGTTGATTGGAAAGATTGGTGTGCGTAATGGAGGTAATTGCTGTCATGATATGCGTGTGTGCAATAGTGACAGTTTGTGACTAAAGATGAATGAAAGAACAGATGGACGAAACCACATTGTTTCAGTAAGATGGAATGACAAGAAAGAACAGAGGACGAACCACATGTCTTCAGTAAGATGGGAAATGAAAAGAACAGATGGACGAACCACATGTTTCAGTAAGATGAATGAAAGAACAGATGGACGAACCACATGTTTCAGTAAGATGAATGAAAGAACAGATGGACGAACTAGCGAACGAATGTTAACTGCAGAGTGAAAACACACACACGCACGCACGCACACACACGCGCACTCACACACACAGACACACGCACACACACGCACGCACGCACACACGCGCGCGCACACACACACGCACACACACCACACGCACACACACACACGCACACACACACGCAAGCACACGCGCGTGCACACACACACACACACACACATACGCACGCACGCACGACGTATGCACACACATGCTGCGTGCGCGTGCGCATACCACACACACACACACACACACACACACATACACGCGCGCGCCCACACACACATAAACGTGCGCGCACGCACGCGCGCGCGCATACACACACATCCCTCAGAAAAGGAACATATTAATGAATTATAATACAGGAATAACCTTTTATATGGATAGAAGAAATATCAAGTGTATACATGCAATTCAGTAACACGAGGAAATAATTGCACAAAGTAAATTTCAGGAGGGGGGGGGGGGGGGGGGGGGGGGGCGGGGGGGAAGCACGATGAGAAAGAAAAAATCAACATACACATGAGAGAGAGAGAGAGAGAGAGAGAGAGAGGAGAGAGAGAGAGAGAGAGAGAGAGAGAGAGAGAGAGAGAGAGAGAGCAAAGTTTTAAGCAACGTAGTTTCTATTTCTGTTTCTATCTCCGTTGTGCAACATCCACTCCGTCTTCCCGAATTCCCCCAAGAGAAACGTGGTCAGCGTAGGCCTGAGGTCAGGCAGCCGTTTTTTCGACTAATTGGGAACCGGCAGTGACCTTCAGTGCTGCCACGCCTCGCCGATCGGATGGGCCTTTGGTTGGGAAGACTGTCTGATGTTTCACTCTGCTGCATAGTTGAGATGCGATCGTAAGTGTGTGTGTGTGTGTGTGTGTGTGTGTGTGTGTGTGTGTGTGTGTGTGTGTGTGTGGGGTGTGTGTGTGAAAGAAAGAGAAACAATGAGAGAGAGAAAGAGAGAGAAAAAGAGAGAGAGAGAGCGGGAGAAAGAGAGAGAGACACAGAGAGAGAGAGAGACAGAGACAGAGACAGAGACAGAGAGAGAAACAGAGAGAAAGAGAGACAGAGAGAGAAAGATGATGATGATGATGATGATAATCTTTATTTCCAAGGGTAACAGATAAGCAAACACATGCTTTTTTTCATCTGGCCCTTGCCCCGTTAAGGACTAAGTATGACTAGCGACTGAGACTTACAAAACTGTTAGAAAGAGAGAGAGAGAGTGAGAGGGAGAATATGAGATGGGGTGGAGGTATAATAGAGTCGGGGCGTGAAGATGAGGGTGGGTAGAAAAGTGGGAGAGGGGGTGCGGGGGAGGGGTGGGGGTTGGGATGGGTCGACAGTCTCTGATTCGTTCTTCCTCAAGTGACCACGTGCCATTTCACCCGGCCAGCCTGTGTCTGTCGTTTGCCCCGGTCCTGGAAGTGGCGGTAATTGGCGCAATCTCAGCTGGCCATTAATGCGGTGGCCTGTTTGTGTAAGTTTGTGTACATAGAGGGTTCCCTTTCGTCCCGTTTGATACACTAAATCCACGATCTCGTCTCATCAATAGAGATTTGTTGATTTTTTTTTTCAATGCAACGTAAAATATACTTCATGCTCCGATGACAATAACTCACAAACAGGTTTGTTGTCGTTGTTGCTGCTTTTGTTGTTGTTTTTCGTGGCACGCGGAGATGAAAAAAAAAAAACAAAAAAAAAAAACGAAAACCCGACGGTTGGTGGTGCGTAATTATATGGTATTGTTCAGTGCTACTACATCGTCAGTCAGCCCTGAAAAACGGCAGAATCGAACCCTAGCCCTAAATGGTGGAAGAAACGAAAGAGAGAGAGAGAGAGAGAGAGAGAGAGAGAGAGAGAGAGAGAGAGAGAGAGAGAGAGAGAGAGAGCGAGAGAGAGCGAGAGAGAGAGAGAGAGAGAGACAGAGAGAGAGAGAGAGAGAGAGAGAGAGAGAGAGAGAGAGAGAGAGAGAGAGAGACTTGGAAAGGTTAGAATCAAACCGTAACCCTGCATGGTAGATGAATACGTCAGACAGGCAGACAAACAAACAGACAGATAGACAGAGAGATGATTACAGACAGACAGTCAAACAGACAGATAGACAGAGAGATGATTACAGACAGACAGACAAACAGACAGATAGACAGAGAGATGATTACAGACAGACAGTCAAACAGACAGACAGTCAAACAGACAGAGAGACAGAGAGATGATTACAGACAGACAGTCAAACAAACAGACAGAGAGACAGAGAGATGATTACAGACAGACAGACAAGCAAACAGACAGATAGACAGAGAGATGATTACAGACAGACAGACAAACAGACAGATAGACAGAGAGATGATTACAGACAGACAGACAAACAAACAGACAGAGAGACAGAGAGATGATTACAGACAGACAGACAAACAAACAGACAGATAGACAGAGAGATGATTACAGACAGACAGACAAACAGACAGAGAGACAGAGAGATGATTACAGACAGACAGACAAACAAACAGACAGATAGACAGAGAGATGATTACAGACAGACAGACAAACAAACAGACAGATAGACAGAGAGATGATTACAGACAGACAAACAAACAAACAGACAGATAGACAGAGAGATGATTACAGACAGACAGACAAACAAACAGACAGATAGACAGAGAGATGATTACAGACAGACAGACAAACAAACAGACAGATAGACAGAGAGATGATTACAGACAGACAGACAAACAAAACAGACAGATAGACAGAGAGATGATTCATGAGAACTAGAAGGAAATGGAAATATAGACAGCGCCATATCGAAAATAATTGTCTGACAGTGATGCAGACAGCGCCATATCGAAAATAATTGTCTGACAGTGATGCAGACAGCGCCATATCGAAAAATAATTGTTTGACGGTGGTGCTTCACAATCACACAGAACAACAAAGCAACAAGTAACAAAGCAACAATGTCAACATTGCCTGCATACTTGAATAAAGACAGATATGTTTAGTCACGTTAAAAACAAACAAACAAACAAACAAACAAAGTCATTGACTTAAAAGAGCGCGCGCATGCCTTGAGGGGCAGCAGTTCACCAGTTCAGGCCTTAATTCTGGTTCACACTCATTCCCTACAGCCAGAAATCTGTGGGCTGTGTCCACACTTCCCATGAAGGAGGAGATCATTTGCTGATGAACAGCTTCTTGAATTCATTGACCATCTGTGCGACACCGGATCATTTTCTCTTACGGGATAAACTTATGCCGGCATTTCTAGCGCATGTACTTGCAACCCTACACATTGTAAAAATTGAAAATGGCACGAAAATGACAACGTGGCAAACACACACACACACACACACACACACACACACACACACACACACACACACACACACACACACACACACCACACACACACCACACACACCACACACACACACACACACACACACACCACACACACACACACACACATACACACACACACCACACACACACACACACACACACACACACAACACACACACACACACACACACACACACACACACACACAACTATACAACTACGTAACATTTGGTGACAGCACTGGAATTATGAAAGGGGGGAAAAGGAGATGAGAAAAGCATTAAGCAAAGGATGTGCGCAAAGATCATAGCATATTGACATTTTTTCAAAGCGAGGGACAACGAAATTAAGATTTCATCAATACACAGACATTCAAACGACACAATCAGTTATCAGAAACAACAACGAAGAGTCGTAATGGCCACTTACATTGAGCCACATTCGCTGTCAGTGTAAGGCACGTCTGTAAGCGCGGCTGTCGCAGCCAGCACACACCCTGAACACGAGCGCAACTGGCAGCGTGTGGTGCTTGAGGCTTGCACGTGCAAATTATCATTTTCACGCACGCTCACACAGTAGTGGTGGAAGTATGGTCGCTCATGAAAGTAAAGTTTTCTCTTTTTCACTGTAAATTAGAAACACAAAATGAGATAGCCAGATGGCAAGCGCTCTAGAATTTAAAAAAAAAAAATTGATGGAGTTTTTGGATAATGCTCGTATTCTCTGCTGGTCTGCATTTCCTAGAGGTTGTGGGTACCCAGGCAGTGGTCCTTTGTGTCATATGTTACGGGTACCCAGGTAGTGGTCCTTTGTGTCATATGTTGTGGGTACCCAGGCAGTGGTCCGTTTGTGTCATATGTTACGGGTACCCAGGTAGTGGTCCTTTTTTGTCATATGTTGTGGTACCCAGGCAGTGGTCCGTTTGTGTCATATGTTGTGGGTACCCAGGCAGTGGTCCGTTTGTGTCATATGTTGTGGGTACTCAGGCAGTGGTCCTTTGTGTCATATGTTACGGGTACTCAGGCAGTGTCCTTTTTTGTCATATGTTGTGGGTGCCCAGGCAGTGGTCCTTTGTGTCATATGTTGTGGGTACCCAGGCAGTGGTCCTTTGTGTCATATGTTATAGGTACCCAGGCAGTGGTCCTTTGTGTCATATGTTGTGGGTACCCAGGCAGAGGTCCTTTGTGTCATATGTTGTGGTACCCAGGCAGTGGTCCTTTGTGTCATATGCTATGGGTACTCAGGCAGTGGTCCTTTGTGTCATATGTTGTGGGTACCCAGGCAGTGGTCCTTTATGTCATATGTTGTGGGTACCCAGGCAGTGGTCCTTTTGTGTCATATGTTGTGGGTACCCAGCAGTGGTCCTTTGTGTCATATGTTGTGGGTACCCAGGCAGTGGTCCTTTGTGTCATATGTTGTGGGTACCCAGGCAGTGGTCCTTTGTGTTATATGTTGTGGGTACCCAGGCAGTGGTCCTCTGTGTCATATTGTGGGTACCCAGGCAGTGGTCCTTTGTGTCATATGTTATAGGTACCCAGGCAGTGTCCTTTGTGTCATATGTTGTAAGTACCCAGGCAGTGGTCCTTTTGTGTCATATGTTGTGGGTACCCCGGCAGTGGTCCTTTGTGTCATATGTTGTGGGTACCCAGGCAGTGGTCCTTTGTGTCATATGTTATGGGTACTCAGGCCGTGGTCCTTTGTGTCATATGTTGTGGTACCCAGGCAGTGGTCCTTTGTGTCATATGTTATGGGTACCCAGGCAGTGGTCCTTTGTGTCATATGTTATTGGTACTCAGGCAGTGGTCATTTGTGTCATATGTTGTGGGTACCCAGGCAGTGGTCCTTTGTGTCATATTGTTGTGGGTACCCAGGCAGTGGTTTCTTTGTGTCATATGTTGTGGGTACCCAGGCAGTGGTCCTTTGTGTCATATGTTGTGGGTACCCAGGCAGTGGTCCTTTGCGTCATATGTGTGGGTACCCAGGCAGTGGTCCTTTGTGTCATATGTTGTGGTACCCAGGCAGTGTCCTTTGTGTCATATGTTGTGGGTACCCAGGCAGTGGTCCTTTGTGTCATATGTTATAGGTACCCAGGCAGTGGTCCTTTGTGTATATGTTGTGGGTACCCAGGCAGTGTCCTTTGTGTCATATGTTGTGGGTACCCAGGCAGTGGTCCTTTGTGTCATATGTTGTGGGTACCCAGCAGTGGTCCGTTTGTGTCATATGTTGTGGGTACCCAGGCAGTGGTCCTTTGTGTCATATGTTGTGGGTACCCAGGCAGTGGTCCTTTGTGTCATATGTTGTGGGTACCCAGGCAGTGGTCCTTTGTGTCATATGTTGTGGGTACCCAGGCAGTGGTCCTTTGTGTCAACGTTATAGGTAACCCAGGCGGTGGTCCCTTTGTGTCATATGTTATGGGTACCCAGGCAGTGGTCCTTGTGTCATATGTTATGGTACCCAGGCAGTGGTCCTTTGTGTCATATGTTGTGGGTACCCAGGTAGTGGTCCTTTGTGTCATATGTTATGGGTACCCAGGCAGTGGTCTTTTTGTGTCATATGTTATGGGTACTCAGGCAGTGGTCCTTTGTGTCATATGTTGTAAGTACCCAGGCAGTGGTCCTTTTTTGTGAGAGTATTGTCAAGAACAAGTGTACAAACCTTTTCTTTCAAACCCGCCCAGACGTTAAAAAAAGAAGAAGGACAACCTGGGTGGAAATTAGTCTGACTATTTGTAATGCCACAGATCTTTCACATATACATAAGAGAAAGTAAATCAATAAATAACGTTATGAATAATGCAGAAATATAGACTTGAGAAATCAATAAAGTTAATTAAAAATGAAAAGGCCTACTCACACACGGACTCATCGCCATCATAACCCTTGCCCGCACACGCGCACACTCTCACATACGCCCTATTTCACCATCGCCTTCTCTTTCACCTGATGAAATGATTTGGAATACACCATGTTCTATAGACCTTCCAAAGGGGGGTCATCAATTCGAT
>CM031617.1:71370196-71372696 GCA_018398815.1 Conus ventricosus | reverse complement strand
TGGGTGACATGAATGGTGTTTAGTGGTGTTGGGTGACATGAATGGTGTTTAGTGGTGTTGGGTGACATGAATGGTGTTTAGTGGTGTTGGGTGACATGAATGGTGTTTAGTGGTGTTGGTGATATGAATGGTGTTTAGTGGTGTTGGGTGACATGAATGGTGTTCAGTGGTTTGGGTGACATGAATGGTGTTTAGTGGTGTTAGGTGAGATAATGTGTTTTAGTGGTGTTGGGTGACATGAATGGTGTTTAGTGGTGTTGGGTGACATGAATGGTGTTTAGTGGTGTTGGGTGACATGAATGGTGTTTAGTGGTGTTGGTGACATGAATGGTGTTTAGTGGTGTTGGGTGACATGAATGGTGTTTAGTGGTGTTGGGTGACATGAATGGTGTTTTAGTGGTTGGTGACATGAATGGTGTTTAGTGGTGTTGGTGACATGATGGTGTTTAGTGGTGTTGGTGACATGAATGTGTTTAGTGGTGTTAGTGACACGAATGGTGTTTATGGTGTCGGGTGACGTGAATGGTTAAGTGGTGTTGGGTGACATGAATGGTGTTTAGTGGTGTCGGGTGACGTGAATGGTGTTAAGTGGTGTTGGGTGACATGAATGGTGTTTAGTGGTGTTGGGTGACATGGTGTTTAGTGGTGTTGGTGATATGAATGGTGTTTAGTGGTGTTGGGTGACATGAATGATGTTTAGTGGTGTCGGGTGACGTGAATGGTGTTAAGTGGTGTTGGGTGACATGAATGGTGTTTAGTGGTTTTGGGTGACATGGTGTTTAGTGGTGTTGGGTGATATGAATGGTGTTTAGTGGTGTTGGGTGACATGAATGGTGTTTAGTGGTGTCGGGTGACGTGAATGTGTTTAGTGGTGTTAGGTGAGATGAATGGTGTTTAGTGTGTTGGGTGACATGGTGTTTAGTGGTGTTGGGTGATATGAATGGTGTTTAGTGGTGTTGGGTGACATGAATGGGTTTAGTGGTGTTGGGTGACATGAATGGTGTTTAGTGGTGTTGGGTGACATGGTGTTTAGTGGTGTTGGTGACATGAATGGTGTGTAGTGGTGTTGGGTGACATGAATGGTGTTTAGTGGTGTTGGGTGACATGAATGGTGTTTAGTGGTGTTGGGAACATGATGGTGTTTAGTGGTGTTGGGTGCCATCAATGGTGTTCAGTGGTTTGGGATGACATGAATGGTGTTTAGTGGTGTTGGGTGACATGAATGGTGTTTAGTGGTGTTGGTGACATGAATGGTGTTTTGTGGTGTTGGGTGACATGATTGGTGTTTAGTGGTGTTGGGTGACATGAATGGTGTTTAGTGGTGTTGGGTGACGTGAATGGTGTTTAGTGGTGTTGGGTGACATGATGGTGTTTAGTGGTGTTGGGTGACATGAATGGTGTTTAGTGGTGTTGGGGAACATGAATGTGTTTTGTGTGTTGGGTATCATCAATGGTGTTCAGTGGTGTTGGTGACATGAATGGTGTTTAGTGGTGTTGGGTGACATGAATGGGTTTAGTGGTGTTGGGTGACATGAATGGTGTGTAGTGGTGTTGGGTGACATGATTGTTGTTTAGTGGTGTTGGGTGACATGAATGGTGATTTAGTGGTGTTGGGTGACGTGAATGGTGTTTAGTGGTGTTGGGTGACATGAATGTGTTTATGTGTGTTGGGTGACATGGTGTTTTGTGGTGTTGGTGACATGAATGGTGTTTAGTGGTTTGGTGACATGAATGGTGTTTAGTGGTGTTGGGTGACATGAATGGTGTTTAGTGGTGTTGGTGTCATGAATGGTGTTTAGTGGTGTGGGTGACATGAATGGTGTTTAGTGGTGTTGGGTGACATGAATGGTGTTTAGTGGTGTTGGTGATATGAATGGTGTTTAGTGGTGTTGGGTGACATGAATGGTGTTCAGTGGTTTGGGTGACATGAATGGTGTTTAGTGGTGTTAGTGAGATGAATGTGTTTTTAGTGGTGTTGGGTGACATGAATGGTGTTTAGTGGTGTTGGGTGACATGAATGGTGTTTAGTGATGTTGGGTGGCATGAATGGTGTTTAGTGGTGTTGGGTGACATGAATGGTGTTTAGTGGTGTTGGGTGACATGAATGGTTTTAGTGGTGTTGGTGACATGAATGGTGTTTAGTGGTGTTAGGTGACACGAATGGTGTTTAGTGTGTCGGGTGACGTGAATGGTGTTAAGTGGTGTGGTGACATGAATGGTGTTTAGTGGTGTCGGGTGACGTGAATGGTGTTAAGTGGTGTTGGTGACATGAATGGTGTTTAGTGGTGTTGGGTGACATGAATGGTGTTTAGTGGTGTGGGTGATATGAATGGTGTTTAGTGGTGTTGGGTGACATGAATGATGTTTAGTGGTGTCGGGTGACGTGAATGGTGTTAAGTGGTGTTGGGTGACATGAATGGAGTTTAGTGGTTTTGGGTGACATGGTGTTTAGTGGTGTTGGGTGATATGAATGGTGTTTAGTGGTGTTGGGTGACATGAA